>WEIU01007606.1:194232-220429 GCA_013389925.1 Aegithalos caudatus
GCTGCTGTTCTTGGTACTGAGGCTGTGCTTGTTGGGGTCCAAAGTCCTGATCCAGTGCTCAGAATTCAAGAAGGTTGTAAAAAATAAAAATTGGTGTGAGTTCAGAGAGGAGCTCTGAGAAGAGTTAAAGGATAGCTAATAGACAAAGCAGCTTCCAAGAGAGAAGGTTAACAGTGGCTTGATCATAGCCTGTATGCACCTCCACAAGGAAAAGATGTAGGTAATAGAGGGCTTTTCAGTCTGGCAGACAAAGGTACAGTGACTAATAAGACCAATGGCTGGAAACTGAAGTAAGGCAAATTCAGGCTAAAAAAAGAAGGTGCATGTTTTTAACAGTAGGGATAATTAATCATTTGGAATGATTTACAAAGAATTGTGCTGGATTCTTCATTATTGGAGATTTTTAAATCAAAATGAAACATCTTTTTTTTTTTTNTCTGCTGCAAGTACAGCTTTTAATCTTGAAGCACAAATTAATATAGGGAAGTTCTAGAGGCTCAATTATACGGAAAGTAGTGAGACAATCACAACAATTCCTCTTGGCTCTAAAATCAGTCAGTTTAGGAACTGACATCAATCATGGGTTTATATGTTTCTTTATATAACACTTGGAGAATTTCATTTTGGTTTTGAGATGAAACTTCGTTTCCTACATATTTACAGGATTCCAGGTGTCAGGGCTTTAAAATACACAGTGCAACAAAGGCAAACCTAAGTATTTCAAAAGCAGAAATAGTTGGGATTAGTTACAAGATGAGATTCAGTTTTAAAAACATAGCGATCAAGAGATGAAGCACTTGTTACAGTTTTTCATTTTACAATTTTATTATTTTAAACCCCTTAGGAATGAATATTCCTCATTGGGCTGATAAAAATTCATAGCAAGAAAGTTAATAAAATGTCTCATCACCTGACAAATGTAGTAGGAAATATTTTTAAAAATCTATTTTACAAAGTAATCCCCCAAGACCTTGTGGCAGAGTCAAAGAGTTAACTACAAATAGTCAGGGGTAGTGAACTGTCATCCTCTGTGCCAAAATATGACCCATTAGCCTTCAGAAAAAAAGACAGGAAAAAGCTGAGAAAATGGTTGTTAAGAAATGAAATGACAACTCTGCCTCCAGTTCTCTGAATCTATGAATTATTATTTCCTAGAAGTCTCCTTGCTTTCACCAGTACTTGTTAGACAAACTATCTCCTAATTTTAATGTTATCACCAAAGGCCAGATGCTAGCATCAGATCCCTATTATCTGTGTCCTGAATTTGACTTACATTAAATCTGTCCTCTCTTTTGCTGTTTACCCACAAACACCTCTCTGCCGATGGCAGGTGACACCACGTTCCAGAGTGAGAATCATTCCCTGTCTGCTCTGACAGGTATTCAGTGACTTGACTGGTGGGGATCCTAATGGAAGAGGCTCAACCATACACTGCTGCCCAAACCCCAATGTACAGCACAGCCCAAACACTGATGGCTGATTGTCTTTCAACAAAGCAGAGTGTTTTCTTTAAAGTGAGTAAGTTGGTGGCTGATCTCTTTGCTTTTTATTCACAGGTATACTCTTTCCACTGAGAAAGTGAATGCGAATATTTTTGAAGGAGGAAGGAGACTGAGGAGCCTGAATGCTGTTTTGAAGCCAGCTGTATGTATTTTTAAAGTAACTTTTAATGCATCACTTTTTTAAAAAAGGGGAGGAACAACTACACTTTCCCAACATTACTGTGAGCCTCTGCACACATTTTTTATATACTCAAATCCTGGAAATTTTAAGTCATGCTGAGTCATTTGGTACATCCCCAGCACAAGGCTGGTGGCACAGTTTTGCATTTCTTGAATACTTGGTACTCAAGTGCATGTGCTTCCCAAAAAATTTGTCCCTTAAAAGACACAGCTTCTAACATCTTGCCTTACACAGTGAGCAGAGGGTTTATGACATACTGATCTGCAAAAGACTGTCTTCTAGATGTGTTTGCATTTATACTGCCCTTCACTGGCAAGCATTACTTTCCAGCTGGGGTTCTGCTGCTCTTCCAGATTGTGCACAGAGGAGGCTCCCAGCAATTTTCAAACTGACCTGAAAATTTCTCCCTTGCAGAAAGGAGGATCTGCCTGAAGAATACTTAAGAATTTCAGTGCTGAAACTATGTATAAATTGCCTTTTTCTAACAATAATTTTCCTTCATTCTGTGCTGAACTGTTATGACTCATGTATCCAGTATTATTTATGCTTTTATTTGGTAATGCACAAGCGATTGTGTAATTAGCTTTACATCTGGGAGTTAAAATATCCCCACAAAACTATACCAAGAAAAAAGTTGCAAATGGGAAATAACCATGAGCATGAGATCATTCCTATATCACTGCAGACTTTTATTAATGTTTGACTCAAAGGAATAATTTTCTCTAGATTCCTTGGAATTTGCTTAATTTTTGTTGGCATTCTGGCAATACATTAAACATTCTTATGCATTTATTCTGAAGTTTTTTCTTTTTTTTCCCCTGCTGATGTGTGACTCTTCCTTAAAGTAAAATAGCAGATCCTTTTTCCCTTCACCTCTGTACAGAACATCTTGGATGTGACCCTTGAGTGTGTTAAGTGGGACTTGGCATCATTCTCAGTTGGTGCAGAGAGGTTGCTGCCAGCTGTCTCCCACATCTTCTGCCATTTGGGTAGAAAGAAGGAGAATAGGAAAAGGCATTTTTGGACAGTGTGAGGCAAACCTGTGCTTAGATAGCTCTCTGCTGACATGGTGTTTCTTGTAGTCTGAAGCAATCTGGTATAAATTAGAACTGTCCCTCCTTGGGTACAGGAGGTTATCTGTGTCAGGAGGTCCATATTTTGTGTTATGTTAAATTATATGATCTGATGGTTGATGGAGATCATCACAAGGAAAAGGGGAGGCAGAACATGCCCTAGGATAGCATAAAATTTTGATTTGTGTCAGTTTGGAACGGCCATTTTACTCTCGTGGGGTGAAATCATGGTAAAGCTATGATGTTCATCTCACCGAGAGTTTATACCATATGAGGATATGTTTTGCCCATGCCACAAGCTCAGAGAAGACACTCATTTATTTTTCCAATGAGGTGCTGAAATTTCTCCTTGTACATGGGGTATCTCTGTAGATAGAGCTCTGCTCTCCTGATTAACAAAGCTTTGTCACCATCTGATAATCTGCTTTGCCACATAATCAAACACATTTGTTAGCCATTTGAGAGGGTGAGACATTCAGAGCTCTTTGATAGAAAGGCGTACTGCGTGCTTTGGAGTGTGGAGGAAACAGTGGTTTGATAGTGCAGCCTGTGCTTCTTCATAAGGTCTCTGCTGACTCCAGCAGACTGGTCAGCTTGGAATTATTCAGTCCCAGACTCTCATCATGTATGAGCGTCTGCAAACGACCTCTCCAACTGCCTCTGACCATTCCTAGACCTCCCTAGCTTTACACATATCGGTGCCAACCTTATCCCCCTTTAGAGAAGCAAAGCCATGAAGGAACTGTGGGGAAGATGCAAGAGGTACAGACCCCTGAGGAGTGCTGCTGTCCATGAACTAACCCTGCTGCTGCCAGTGCTTGGTGGTCTGTGCTTTCTTCCATGCAGAGGGCAGTTGTTGGCCACAACCCTCTATGTTTGGGGCTGGGACCTCCTGTTGTAAAGCACACAGGAACTTCTGTTTCCTGAGCCTCTGTCTGCAGGTACAGACCTAAAAATAAATCAAAGGTGCTGCAACAAGATTGAAAACTAGAAGACTTTTTTTTTCCCCCCCACTTAACTGCAATGTTGTTGTAATAACTGAGAAGTGGTGGGTCAGCCTGCACACTGGGGTGGCTGCCATGGGCTGGTACTGGCTCTCCAGGAGAGACTGGCAGGAAGATGAGGATGTAAGGGGCTTGCTGTCACTGTGGAGCTTCAGTCTAGGTGTAAGGACCTCTTCAGGGTTGGACGGTGGATAGTGAAGAGCCTGTGGTTTGGGGGAGAGGCCTGAAAAACAGACCCTGCTTCTCATAGAGGAGTTTAACCTTCCTGACATCTACTGGAAGGGAAGTGCGGAACACCACCAGTACCGGAGGTTTCTGGAGGGCATCAGGGATAACTTCTTGAAATAAGCAAAAGGGGGACCAACCTCTGCTGTTCAATGACAAGGGAGAAGGGATTGGGGATGTGTGAACCAGCAAGCTGGTGGGGTGGGAGGTTCTGCAGGGAGTGAGGAAGGGGAGTAACAGAGATCAGATGCTGGAATTTAGGAGAGCAGATTTCAGCTTATTTAGAAAACTGGTAAGTGGGATCCCAGTGGACACAGCTCTGAAAGGCAGAAGAGTTCAGAAAAGCTGACCTGCTTTCAAGGACACATGCTCTCAAAATTCTCAGAGCAAAAGAACAGTTTATTCTGGTACTCATTAAGACAGGCAGACATCAGAAGGCTCCTTTGAGCAAGCAGGGTGCTTGTGCTGGACCTCCAACACAAAAAGGCACCACACAGGAGGTGGAAGCAGGGATGTGATAGAACAGAGGAATGTAGAAATAGGTAGAGATGGAATAAGAATAGAAGATGGATAGAATAGGATAGAATAGAGATGGATAGAATAGGAAAACTCAGCCTTGCCTAGAGATAATGCTTCCAAGTGACATCAGGGAAAATGGGAAGGGTCTCTCCAGACATCCTGGGAGCAAAATGTTGAACAGGGAAAATGTTTGCACATTGCAGAGTGGTTAGTGTGAATTAACCACTATCACTTAAGTGGTAGAAGAGTGAATTAGTGACAGTGGACACTGACATGGGTGACTTTGCCTCTCTGCTGAATCTTACCCTTTTGCTGTAATCTGTATGCTAATAAAATAGATTGCTATTAAGTATTCTATCACCTTCCTGATTTATTATAAAATCTTTCATATTTACTCCCTTTTATAATGTCTAAAGTACTGATGACTGCAAAATCTGAAAGAAGGAGGATAGGAAGGGGAAAAAATGAAAGATTTGTTAGCTTTATTTTTACTCCAATTCTCATTCTTTCAACATACTTAATAAGAGGAGTGAACTTAAGTTGAAGTTGCATTTCTATACTGGTTGAATAAAAAAAACACAAACACACAGAGGCTTACCAGTGGTCACTGAGAACTTCTCCAGCTCATGGAGATGTTTTCCACTGAAATACTTTATTGGGGAAGAAATCTTTTGCATGACAGGAGTTTATTGTTTCTGGGTGCTTCTATGATTCTGTGCTGAGATGCAATCCTTCTGCCATAGTGCCCAAAAGCCCACTGAATTCCTCCCACAGAGTTCAATGGGCTCTGGAACAGGACCTGGAGCCCTCAGGAACTGGAGCTGATTTTCCTAAAAAGTTGGATGCTGCTGTTCTCTTCTCCGAACCTCTGACTCCTACAAAACTACTGGAGGATCCTGGCTCAAGTGCTGTGGACTCCTGCTGAAAAAAATGAGTTTAATAATCTGGGATAACATGAAATGCTCCTGTCCTGAGCACTGGGAGTTGTCTTCCAAGTCACTGTGTATGTGTGCCCATATCCTGAACTTTGAGAGGGACTGCAGACCACATGCACTGGCTATCTGGCTTTCTCCCGGAGTGAGTGAGCCTCATTGTGGGAAAATGGGGCCCCAGATCCAAAAAGTCACAAGGAAGTGAGTTAGTGAGGAATTTGAAATGGAGAAGGGAAAATATTTGGCAGATAAAAAGAGGCCAAAATATTCCAGGTGTAAAGGACACTATGAGAGACAATGCAGAAATGAGCAGGAGAAGGAAAAATCTGAAAGGCAGGGAGACTTGTAAGCTGCTTACTCTGAAGTCCCAGGGGTGTTCCCTACTTTTAAACCTCCCACTGTTTTTTAAGGAGTGAGGTCACTGTATTAGAAAATTTCTTAGGACTACAGCCCAAAACAGGAAAAATCAGTTAAAATATACAGGCTTGCTGCACTAAAACCATATTTTTAACAGCCTGGTCATTTTAATAAGACTTTTTTCAGACTGCAGACCCGAAATACGTTTTGGATTAGTGCAATGGAAATGCGTTGGTTTTATAGGTCAATTCTCTACTGTAAATTGCTTCTCACTTGTAATGGATTTTTATCCCCAAGCAGGTTTAGTCTTTTAACAGAAATTCTGGGGATGGACACACAAGAAGCTCAATCTCAAAATAAAAACTGCTTTATGATGCTGACAATAGAGTATTGGACCTTGCTCTAGGGGCTGGATCCTCAGCATCAGACGGTTGGTTAATTATTCATGCTGTGCTGCCATCCCACTGCCAGCTCTCAGCCAAGCCAGTGGCCACTAATGCCTGTTCTTAATTACAGTTGTCTAGAGAAGCTCTCAGAGGAGGTGCTCTGCAGCAGAAGACAGCAGGAATACCGTTGTCCTATGTCCCATTTTTCCTAATATAGCCATAATCAGACCTTGTACACACCTGGGAGCTTTCCCTCTGCTGAGGGTCTCCCACCTTGCTGCTCACAGCAGCTCTGGGGACAGGGACTGGGAGAGGTGAGCTCAGGGGAGCTCCATCCTGGATATTGACCTCTGTGCTACTGTGATTACTGGTGACTCCCCAGGATGCAGGTGGTTGGGATTCACCTCAGCTGACTCTAACCACATGGATGTAAGACACCTGGCCTGGGCACGTTGCCTGGACTCTCCCTGCATCGGAGGCAGCAGCAGGGATCCCAACATGGGGGTCACCCTCTCCAGCCCCCTCCAACTCTTGCACTGCCATCTGTGGTGGCTTGGTCTCAGGTGGAGTTTTATCTCTCTCCAATCAGAGCTCAATCCTGACACCCAATTAAGGAGCCTAAGATTAGAAAATGAACCTCATAATCTGCTAGTGATGTCTCCCTGCCTTTCATGGTAAGGAGAGAGGCAGAGGTATCTGCCAAACAGAGGGTGGATTTTTGTGGCTGTGGCTAAATTGCACCTGGGAATCAGCTGAGAGACAATACTATATGGACAAGTGGTCCACAGACTCAGGCTTTACCTCTCAAAAACTCCTGAAACCTGTCTGTTTTGGTATGGGTAAATTTTATGCAGATGTCTTTCTATTATGTCTTTAGCCTTTTACATTCTGCTTACTACATGTCATTAGTATTTTTCTGCAAATAGGGGGGTATTCAGTGTGGGTGGAAGCTTTTAAGGGACTAGTGAAATTGTTTCCTGGGTCCACAGGCAGGAGATTGAAACTATTTACTAAATAAGATAAAGCAAACAACCTCTATACCACAAAAGTGCTAGTTTCTCTTGCTTTGGAAGCAAAACATTTCAGCTTTTCATTAGGAAATGACATTTTGAATGTTAGTTAATATTTTTTTTTAATGAAAGAGAAAATATTAACTTAAAAACCACCAAACCAAGGAAAAAAAGTTTAATATTATGTTAAGTTAAGCCTTCTGCATTTACACAAATAATCTTTCTGTTCTTGTTAGATTTTTTTCTTCCCCCATTTTTTTTTTCATTTGCCCACTGAACCAAAAAGACTCAACTCTGCCCTGAGCTCCAATTTATACATTTTGAATGCTAATGGCCACAAGAAGAATAACTCAATGTAAATAAGTTACATTTTCAAAATTAATGAGGTCTGCTAATTGAGTTTCTCCAGGTAATAAAATCCATCTAATAAAATGTATCCATCGAATATAATTCTTCCAGTTCTATAAAAAATATATGTTTCTTTGCCTGTATATCATCTGTGTGGAGATAATGAATACCTTGTGACATTGGGGTCATAGGTCAAATCCCAGACCTTATTACAAATCTAGGGAAAATTACTTTTTCACTGACCTATAGTACGACCTAATAGTCTAGGAGGAGTTAAAGGCCAATTGTTCATTCAGCATCGCCAAATAATATATATATAAGTGCATATATATATTTAATAACACTGATGCAATGAAAACTTACTGCTGTAGATATGGATTTACAGCACGTCCACAGGGATTTCTCATGCAGATCTCAACATGTCAAAAAACAACATAACAGCAACACTCTGAAGTGCATGTTTGAAATGAATGATGACAGACCTTGGTGTGTGGGGTAGGGTTTTATTGTTCCTCCAGTGATTTGCCACAGCTCTGGATAGTGCATCTTTAGCAACTCTAGATGACAAGCCTTTCTCCCAGTTTTAAGGATGAGGACTAATTGCAACTACTTTTGCTGCCTGCGAGGATCCAAGGTGTTCAAGGACATTGCTCTGTGCAGAAAGACCAGTGGTGACAAAACCTTTCCAGGAGATTCCAGCCTTTTGCTGCAGTCTCAGACGGTGTTTCAGTATGTGGGACTGGACTGCAAGACTGAGCCAGGGAAATAACCCTGGTCCTTAGAAAATCCCTTGGAACAAGGGTTATGGGGAGTTTTACTTGCTTAGCTCTATGGGACAGCCCCTCACAGGACTGCAGAAGGAGGGAAAGATGGGTGGCCTGTGTGCAGGACCAGGCCCAGAGAGCAGGGCTTGGGTAGTGGTGCAGCCACTGAGGACT
Organism: Aegithalos caudatus; assembly: GCA_013389925.1. Classification (NCBI taxonomy): domain Eukaryota; kingdom Metazoa; phylum Chordata; class Aves; order Passeriformes; family Aegithalidae; genus Aegithalos; species Aegithalos caudatus. The sequence goes on from WEIU01007606.1 coordinate 202,708, forward strand.
TTGTAATGTTTCAAAATCACACCCTCAAAGGTTATACCAGCTAAAGGTGCTGGCACTAAAAAGAAGAGTTTAGAAGATGAAGCTGATGCCTTTTTTGTGGCTGAAGATATTGTCCAGCACCAGCTATTATCTGGCCTTCCACAACAGCCTCATGTGGCCAGAATGGGGGAGCTTAAATAATCACACATGTTTTGCTCATTTGCTCCTGTCTTTTAAGATTCAGCTGCATTCTCAGCACACAGGTAATTCATACATGTCTTTCTCAGCAAACTTTTCTCCTGACTTCCTTCCAGCCTGCTGCACAATAATATCTCCCATGTTTCCTTCAATGGCCGCGTTGAACAGGATCCTGTGCATTTGAGCCTGCCCTGATTTGCAGGTCTGCTGCCCTATAATGACTGACAAACAGGCCACAGATTACTTCCATTTTATGACTTGAGTTTAGGGAAATTGAGCATCCTAATTAAGCACAGATGTAAGGTTAAAGTGTAGAACAATCTGGACTGGTTTTCATTTAAATCCCTTTCTGATTCATTTGGTTCCATAAGAGACTCGCAATTAGAAAAAAATATTTTGTCAATGTTGAAAGACATGTGATGTAGAATTGATTGGATTAAATCTGAGTTCATGTGAATTTTGGCAAATTCAATTAGGAGAGGCCCTAGCAAGTATTCCGTGGAAAACCTCCAATGGCTTTGAAAACTGTATTTGGATTTTCCAGTCCATAATGCTGCATGTGTTGACAGGGCACCATCCCTGCATAATGTGTGAGCATTACAAACAAGTTCCTTTGCTTTGTGGGAACCATCAGGTCAGAAGTAGAGCAAAACTGCAAACCTGGGCTCATTTGAAGATTCCCAGACCAAGCAAAAGACCAGGCGAGTGTGGGTTAAGGAACAACATGAAGAAAGACCTCTGAACAGTTTTGAACTGCTTGTGATGATACAGAAGTCAAAGGCTAGGTGGGAGAGCTCTCCAAAGCAAGGGTGGCTTTTTTTGTGCAATTTTTTTTCTTGTAACTGGGACAAAAAAGATCCTAATTTCTGGCTGCAACATCTAAATGCCACCACTATTGAAAGATTTTAATACTTGACATTAAAATATTTTATGAAATGTGGTTTTGCATCTGAAAATGGTAGGTCTGATCCTGCTATTTTTTGACAGACATCTGGTTGCTCCTGGCTTTAGTTCATAACCTTTCAGTGGGGAAAATATTCACAGGAGTACCTGTGTCAAAATGGATCTACTTGGCAAGGGGAGGTGGACTGCCTGAGTTTTATCCAAACCAAACCTTGCTTCCCCCAGCCTCTCCTCTCCAAGTAGACAGAAAGAAATACCTCCCTGTTGTAAGACTGAAATGGTTTGCTTTTATTTTCTGACTTTGTTAAAGATAAAATCCAGCTCCTGGCTCCCCCTAAGCTGCACAGGAATGTGCATCAATTTTAATACTGGTAACATATGTCATCAGTTTATGTTATTTTTTATAATTCTTCATTCTGTCTGTGCTGGCAAAACATGATCACCAGGACTCTTTTGGGTTGATAACTGTTCTGTATGAACCAACAGATAAACAAGTACTGCCTTGTTTTTAACAGGCCGTTGTTTTTCTTTTGGAAATGTGATGTTTTGTTATTGATGCAAAATGGATTTGCCTTTCTTAAGTCTCTCTCTCTTCAGCAGTCAGGCACTGGAGAGCAGTCCAAATAAAAAACCAAAACAAAACAGTAAAACCAACATGCTAAAATGGACCCCTGCAACTGAGTCAAAATAGAAAGCAAGGGAAAGACTTGGTGAAGAACCATGGAACTTGTTGGCCATTTCCCATCTTCCCCCAGGGTGGGGGACTGTCACATGTGCTTGATGGGGGTAAAGTCCCTTTTTGCTGTGGCTAAGAAGACTCTAGCTGTGTTAGCTTTACCCAAATGCTTCAACTGATTTCAGAAGCTTAAGAAATACTCATTGCTTTTTGATTCTGTTTACAGAACTCCTTCCTTTCTTTTGCTTTTGTTAAAAAGTAGGGGGGAAAAACACTTCATGTTTTCCCTGAAAACAAAGGCGGCAAAATTTCCCCCCACGAACCATCCCCAAAACAAGCAGCCAAAGATATCTCTGTTGTGACAGAGCAGTTATTTATGCTGGAGAGGCTGGAGCTGTGGGTCTGGCTCTTCTGCGTTGAACAGAAGGTTCAGCCATGCCCAGACCAATGGCTGAGGCTGCTGGCCAGTGTGGGTCTCCCTGAAATATTACCCTGCAGCCCCTGCAGTCCTGTCAGGTTACAGTGAAGACAAGATTGTGCCTTGCCTGCACTCAGAATCTCCAAGTTAAAACTGTTTCTGTTTTCACCTTTTATCAAAATTTTTGTATTTGGTGATTCTGCCACCAGCAATAGTTGTTTACATTGACTCTTTTCACTGCAGCTCTCTTCTTCTGTGCACCTACCAGTATCAGCCTGTGGCACTCAAGTTCATATGAAAATGTGGCAAGTCAGCTTGCTGATGTAACTCAGACTCCTGTTCTTATTGACAGTTCTCCTTTGCAGCACAATTTTTTGTCCTGGAATAGTCAGTGGTAAATTGGTTTTTTCCTTTAATCAGTCCAAGATTCCCTGTGTCATTTTCAGATACTGTCATGAATTTGCTCCCTCTTTTATCACCTCTGCCTGCTCTGAAACTTGCTTCCTATACTCCTTAAGTTCTTGGTTTCTGTTTCTTCCAATGCTTTTCCCCTTAAAAGCTGTACTGTGGTTGAAAGACCTTGTAGGGAAGCCCAGGGAAATTTTCTCTGGAGAGCCTTAAAATAATACATGCAATCTTCTGCAATCTGGTATACCACAAGGCAGAAGAGGAAATTACACTCAGATCTTTTGCACCATTAGAATTGACGTGGAGATTAATCCTACAGACTTACGTGGAATCTGAGCTGACTCTTCCACCTCTCTAAGTTTTGAACATGTAATTATTTCTCAGTGGGGAGAACATGGATAGATTTTGTATGACACAAATATTCTTCCCCTTGTCTGGACATCATGAACAATGATACATCTTGATACTTCTTTGGAAGGATGCATGCAAATCCTATTAACAAATTAAATGCTATGAGGAAAATCTTCTTGAAGCCTTGCTACAGTTGTTGGGAAGCCAAGATGGCTCATATTGCAAACTTAAAAAGTAAATGACTAAGCTAGTTATTCCTGTTTTGGAAAGAATTTTTTCTTTGGAAGTGCTTTGGAGGCATGTGGGAGTAGATTTTTTTTTTTTTTTTTTTTGTCTGGTATATGTGAATTGTGGTTTATCAAGTTATTTTTTGTTGAAGTACTTTTTCAAATCCTCTGTAGCCAAACCAGTTCATACTGGTATGATCTTACTGCATTTTTGTTAAAATAGTGTTCAGAACATTACACGATTATTTCTTCTTTCCTTTTTCTGTAGTGCCGTTGTTGGATCTTGTACAATCAGCAAATACAAAGCTATCTCTTGGCTCTTCTTATCATTAATTGACAAAGATTTTGAAGTTACTTGCCTAAAATGGCAGGAATGGTAAGAGTTTCACAAAGCAGCTTTTGCATCAGTTCCCTGGGATTTATAAACATAAGTTTTTATGGAGCTGGCAGATTGTCGGACATCACTTCTAAAACAGGACTGGGTCATTTAGGTGTATGGACAACATCTGCTTTTAAGCACTAACTTAAGCCTCTAACTTTAATACTTAGGATCATACAGAGACCATTGATGGGCAGATGGAGCCCCTGAAACACAGCTCCTTTATGCAGTATGTGGGATAATATCTAACTTAAGAACCTCTCCTCCTGCTCTGCAAGTTATTACATCCTATCATCTAAATATCTTTCATCTGGTTCTGTCTTCCTTCACTGTTCAGAATGTGGTTTCTGGACAATATGCTGTTCAAAGACATTAAGACAGATCTGTTCAACTTGCCCTGGTTTTGCTTGGATGTGAAGTCCACAAACAAAATTTGTCCAAGAGGAAGTGATTTCCATCCTCTTTGGAACTGACAGAATAAACAAAATAACCACTTATTACAATAAGCACACCAAACCTGTGCCACAGCTGATATGGCAACAGATTTCAACACATTCAGGGCTGAATTCTTGTTTATTTGGTTCATTCGCTTTATGCACAAAATGCAGCTCCCAGTCATGCACTTCCCAGCCCATCATGTGACTTGGTGACAGTCTGCTAATTTTAATCTCATTAAGAAAATATCCAAGCATCACATGACTCTGCACTTTGCATATGTACACAGAAGCGGCTAATAAAGTCCATGCTTCTGCCAGGCAGGAAGGGGAAATTTGCAGCCCTGTTGACACTTTTGAAGTGAAAGGGAGAAAAATCTCAACTAGGTGTGCAAGTCTGTCTGCTTACCACCACAAGATGGATTCCGCCTTGTGCTTTTGCAAACAGCAAAGAAGCAGAACCAAGAATTCTCTTAAAAGTGTCTTGGATTATCTAGTTTGGAGATGAACCAGCCTTGTAATTTCTAGGGCACTATTTGGAAATTTTCCATCTAAATCAGAAATTACCTGAATGGAAAGAAAATGTTGCCAAACCTGTTAGCAAATTACTAATGCCCATCCTCTGTTTTTCTATAGCTCTCTTTCAGCTTGGCTCATTCCTCCATGGAATTATTAGACATTCCTCCCCTGTGTTTGTTGGACACTTGTCTGGTCCCTTTATTTTTAATCTGAGAATTTTATTTACATTTTTTTGAGTTATGTAAATGTAAGCATTTATTGTACAGGGATATATTCTGAAAAGCAATACTGTTTTATATAAAAATCATTCTTCGGTGGACACTGTCCACACAATCTAATAAAACTCTTAGGAACACATGAGGGAAAGGTAGTGTCCTTCTCTTCGGGGTGAATTTCTCATGTAAGACCTTAGCTACAGTGAGATCATACTATGAAACAGCCCATTGTATACATCTTGCACTGAAAACAAAAGGTAGAACTTCATTGAAATAATCATAAAACTATTTTTCCTATACTAACTACAGCTGTGGGGCATGTTTCTATGGAAACAGTTTTCCTTATGTGCTTGTCTATAGCTAAAGGTCTCAAATGGACCTTCTGTCTACTCATTGCCCATATAAACTGCAGATTCTGTACAATAATCTCTAACACAGATCAGCTGAATCTCCTGATGTGTGTCAGAAAACATTATCAGGAGGCAAACACCAGTTATTGCAGCTTCCCATAAATTTATAGATAATCAGGTCCTTAGTGGCAAGTTGGAATCTTAAGTGTAGGGACTGTACTGAGGAGTTTTGATTAGAGGTCATTGTCCTATCCTAAGCTGTAACACACAGCAATGAATTCTGAGGCTTTGCCTCTGCTGTACAAAGATTTATGTTGCTTTGATTTGAATAATTTATGCTGCACACTGCATTCTAGATACCAGATGCTAAAAACAATTTGTTCTTTGTTGACATAAGTAAAACACTTGCAAAATTGCTGATTAAATGAGCCACACACCTTAATATTTTCCTTATTGTAAACCGTAGCTGTAGCAAAAGATGGCATAAGTAAAGCTGATATCCTTTCAGTGATATCTGACAGTACAATCTAGTTGGTAGATAAAGCCACACAGACAGTGAAACAGCTGTTAGTTAAAAATACAAGAAAAATCACCCCGCTTTTTTTTGTCCTCAAATTATAAGCTAGTAGTCCATACTGTGCAAGCTGTCTTTATATTTTTCACATTCAGAGACACTTAAATGCAAAGGTATGCAAATGCCATCATTTTTTTAATGTGTCCACGTACAGATAGTAAGCTGTGTATGAATAATGCAGAAGCAGTTAGAGGTATAGAGACTGATACGTGCATGAGTAGTCTTATTCAGTCCAGTAGAAGGCAATCCGTATTTTTGCACCTATTATAAGAGTTGAAAGGTTTTGCTTTCAAGCTGTGGGATATTATTGTATGTAGAGCATGGGCCACAGTTGTGCACATCCTTACCAGAATAAAACTCTCTTATAACTACTTCTAAAAAATTGTGAAGATGACAGGCAACTGCTTTTGAGTCCATAGTAGTGCATAGGAGGGTAAGACTCATCTGGTTTTATAGTTAAGCATGGCTCTCAGAGATCTGCTTGGGAATCTTCTGGACTTGACAAAGAAAGCCCTTCAGAAAGTGAAAAGGAGCTACCCCTCTGGGGCATGCAGCATGGGCTGAGACAGGAGATGCGAATAAAACAGAAGAAATTTCCCCCTCAAGGCAGCAGCCTCTTTATGCAATATAAGAGAGGAACCCTACACCACCAGCTTTAACTGGCCACCTAACTCTTAGATAAGTAAACTTAAGTGATGTGACTGCAGTTCTACTTCTCATTACCCAACACCTTCAACATTATGTTCTAAAATGTCATTCATTTATACATTTAATTTTAAATCAACTTCACTTTTAATCAGCTACTTTCTCAATTTACTCCTTATGTCTCACTCAGTTCAGGCAAAATAAATATTTTATGTAATAATTTCCTCTTTCTGGTTCCATTATGTGGCACGGGGTTCCTGGGGTTTTTCCCCATGGGAGACTTGGATAGTTTATACTTTACTTTACATATATTACATATAATTTATACTTTACATATAGTACATAGCTGAGAAGTGTACATCTTGTGTCTGTGTGCTTTGGTCAAGCTGCCTGGGCAGGCAGGATGAATTCAGGTGGCAGACAGTAGCAAACAAGGAGAGTGAGCTGAAGCACAGCTCTGCCATGTTCAGGGACCAGCTGGGGATTGAGGACAAGGTCCTGGCTTAATATTGAGTGGGAGCTGTGTGTGCGGTCCACAGGCTCAGGCCCTGCTGCTGCCACTGGGTGCTATCAATCAGCCACGTGTTGGGAGGAAAAGTCCATGCTATAAAAATGGCTACAGATTTCCTGAACTCACAGTTATTATGACTTTATACCAGGGTGGGCATGTTCCCAGAATAACCAGGGGTTAGTCCAACCATTTGGGAATCAGGTAGTGGCCTCCTGAAGGAGTCTGTATGTGGAGTAATTCCATTTATTTCTCTGGAATTTCATTACACTTTTTCCTGGGCACTCAAAAGAGGAGTTTTGCTTGTTTATTTGTCACACCTCTCTCACATAAATTTAAGTCTGTGGATTTTGCTATTGTTTAAATAGCTAGGGCTTTTATTTCCCCCAAATGAGCAGTTGAAAAGGTGTGGAACCCTGGAAGCTTTGTAAAAACACATTCACACAGGGAAATGGTGCAAAGTGAATAAGGAGCTGTGGATGACATTGGCTCAAATAAGGGGAAACCTGTAGAAAACAAGGGTACTGAAAAGGTGAGTTTTTTTAAGAAGAAACCTAAATAAATAAACAGACACACACACACAAAACACCAAAACCAAACTCTTTTGCCTTGTTTATGCTTTTGAATCATTATCAGACACTTTTCAACCACATAGTTTATATCAGCCATCTAAGAATTCCTAAGACCAATGAAACATCTCAGAACCATATTACAGGTGGTCTTTGTTGAAAATTTAAATACCTTTTTAAAAACAAAAAAAAAAGGAATTACTTACTGGTGAATTGCAAGTACAAAAAGATTACAGACAAATATTAAAAAATTATGTACTTATTCCATTTCTAGGTTTCATTTGTTTTACTATCAGGTTCAGTAGTTTACAACTCTTATGTCCAGACTGCTCCCATAACTTTTGCAAAAGATAACTGTTAGGGACATATGGCCTAAGACGAAAGCATTCACTATATTGCATTTTTTTCAATTTCCTTCTTTTTCCCTTTTTTTTAACATATCCATATATAACCAAGCATATTGAAGCTTCAGTTAATCCCCATGCATCTGCTGGAGCTTACTCCCCTTCTCCCAATAGTCAAAACAAATCTCTATTAAGGTTAAATTGAAAAAAAACGAATACGCAAGGAAAACTGCACTAAAAACAAGGCATTCTGGAGCTGAACAGAGCAGTGCAAGCCAGAAACACTTCTGGTCCATAGCCTTCTTTGTCCCTGACAGAGGCCAATTCTGCAGGGGAAGCTTCAAAATCTGAATGCCAGCATCTGCAGGTCCCTGAGCTCACCATCAGCTCTGGCTGCCTGAACCCATGCTGATGGTCAAAAGCCTCCTCAGCTACTGAGCTAAGTCTCTTCTGGTCCCTATCCCCTTTAACACCAGTGTATCACTGGCTGCCTGCAGGTCTGCATTTTCTCCTCCAGTGAAGAGATGCTCTGTTGAAATGGTTTGTTTCCATCATTTATAAATGCCTCTTTCCACTATTGCTTCAGCACTCTCCATGTCAGTGTGTGTTTAAGCTATCAACACCTTTACCCCAACTTACCCATTGAATTATGTAGGAGTTGTAAGGGCTGCCTATTGTAATGTCATCTTCATTAATCAGCCTTTTAATTTTGCAGTATGTTGCTTCTAGGAGTGAAGAAATTCCTGTTTTGGCTTTGGCTTTCACAACAGCTGTTTGCTTCCATCCTTTAGTTGCTACTTTCTGTGGGATGCAGGAACCTGAAAAAAACTTAGCTTTAAAATCCCTGTGCTAAATTTGGGTCTATTTGTTCCCTTTTCTGTTAATTAAGGTGGTACACTATTGCAGCCTTGCAGCAACAATGCAGCAGAGCTCAGGGTGAGATATTATAGGAAGGAAAGGTAACTTTATTTTACAGTAGAACTAGTCTGTCTGCACTGTACTCTCACACCCACACACTCCCATGCCCTGAGCCTGTCCACACAGCCCAGCCATCGTTTCCAGATTACTGATTCCATAACGCACAAGACAAGAGGTACAGCCTGGTGTACCTTTCTCTTTACATCTCTTGGTGTTTTAGAGTTGTGGAAATGTTCTGCTTTTTCATGTACTCATTTTTAGGAGTTTTGAACAATTTCTCGCTCTCCTCTCTTCTGCCTTTGTATCCCACTTCTGGCAAAAATGAGATATATTCTCTCATTTAACTCTTCTTCTCTCTGATTTGAGGCTCCAGTCCTATTCTGTTCCCCCTTTTTTTTTGCTCTCCATTGTTTTTTGGAACTGAGAAGCTGAACGTGGATCTGGCACAAGCTTAATGACCTGCTAGTCTAGGTACCAAAGCCACATGTCCCTTCTACCTTTTCTTTTGTCTAGTGTTCCCACATTAGATCATCTCCATTCAGGCTGATTTTTGTATTTCTATTATAAATTTCTACAAATTCAGGATTACAGAGACATGTAGGAGACTGTGGTGGTCCCCAGGAATTACTTCTATAGGAGATCCATTCCTTCTTTCAAGCTTTTAACTCCCACATCTCTCTGTTGATTGTGAGAGCAGTTATCTGACTGCTCAGTAGAATCAGTGAATCTACTCCAGTCCGTCTGCTTGTTCCTTTGCTCTTGCCTACTTTGCTCTTGACTACTGAAGGCTTTTGAATGAGGGTTTGCAGCCCTATCAATAACAAGGCTGACTTATTTTCACACATTTAGAGACTGCATGTCCTTGGCAGTCTCCTCTTCACAAAACTTAAAAACCTAAATATAACAAGTATTTGTCATGAGTAGAAGAGCTCTGAGTGTGTTTGGCCTAGACAACCTACTTGTGATATCTTCTATTTACTCTTGTCCATAGAGTCGCCACCTTGATACTATCAAAGAAAGCAATTATTAGTGCAATTGCCACTTTTGTGTAGATGATGTATTGGCAAGGAGTAAATGTAGTTAATTTCTTGTTATCTAAATTCTCAAGTGTTAGCTGTTTCTACATATGATATCTTGCCACAAGTTTTAAGGAGTTCAAAGTAACACTGTACCTTGCTTTGGGGAAAGAAAGTTTTGCCCCTATCTGGCATCCTCTGTCTACTTCATATAGTGGAGAACTAGCTCATTTTTATACTATGTACCACTATTGGTTGTCAAGTAAGTTGCCAATTGCCTTTAGCATGAGATAACACTGCTCGTTGGATTCATGGAAAGGCAGGGCAAGTATGGTTGTAGGGAGCACAGTGTTTGAATAAACAATTATATTTGTTCAGTTTTATGAGGGATAACAGATCCAGTCTTCAGCACTTCATGCAGAAACTCTGGGGAAGCACTTCATCTTTGTCTGATTTTAGGGAAATGACAGAGGGAGCTGTATTAGGACAACAGGGAAGTGTTTTCTGGTGATGTCCATGCTGGCAAGTAGGCCATCCCAGCAGGAGATGTTGGGATAAAACTAAAATAGTGTTGGGAACCCAACACCCACATCATCTGCATTCTAGGGACTTTACTTTAGTCTATGTGTAGTCACATTGTTGTGCACTAAGTCAGCTCCTGGTGCAAAGATTCCAGTAGTGCCCCATAGTCATCAGATTTATGTGATTAGCTCTGGTCTGCACCAAAAGTCTGACAATCCTTGGATGCAGAATCCTCTTCTTTGGGAGCAGAGAGGAGGAGAGGAGAGGCATTATGACTGGAGGGAGTAGGGCTGTTTGTATGGGCCATAGTAGATACCTAATTACAATAGAGATGTTAGGCTGATAGCTGTAGCCTTTCTGCATGAAGATATTGTCTGTTAGGGAGAGATTGAGAAAAGACCCTTAATTAGATGCTTTGAATCGAGCCTTTGAGGGACCTTCTCCTATCCCCAGGCATGGGAATGAGGCAGTGATACCAGCCTCAAAAATGACAAATTTAAGTGGGGTGATACACGCAGCAGTGTGGATGTCTGTCCAGACTCTTAGCTTGGACTCCTAAATGCAAATGGGGAGATTGGTATGTGAACCCAGAAAATTCAGTTCTAATGTCAGGCCTTTGAAAACACCTAGTGAAGAAGGCAGGCAATTACTAAGTATTTCAAGTGTGGTGATGCATTTAAATTCATTTCCCACTGCCACCAGAAGTGTCTCACTCCAGGATGGAGTGTACTCTGCTGCTCTAGTGTGAGGGCTCTGGTAACACTAGGCTTTCAAATTTTACATTGGGAATTTATGCATGTGCATTGGAAGCATGATTTTGAGCTGTGATTTCTAGGATCATAGGATAATTCATGTAGAAAAGGACCTCCGTGTGCCACCCAGTCCTGCTTTAAATGGGGTCAGCTGTGAAACTAATCCACTTGCATTTACAACTGTATATGTCATGTCATTCCTGAGTGTTAATTTTTCCCCCCCCTACTACTTTGTACTACTTTGTAGTAGTACTACTACTTTGATTAATAAAAAGGTAGATGTAGTTTAAGGAGGTTATATCATATATTATTTGTAAAAGTGTTATCTTAATAAACTGAGGAAGCATTGTTATTGTCCTCTAAATAGTTTTCCTTGGAAAACAAATGTCAGGATTTTTGATAATAATTTTGAAAAGTCATTGCTTTTGTCATTCTTTATGATGAAAATGACTTTCAGTAGCAAACGTTACTGATTTCTTCACCTTAGCAAGCAGGCAAATCACACGAAGTCACCAGTTTGTATCACACATCTGCTGTGGAGAAAAATCCTGCTACTGTACTGTTGAGCCTGTTACAGATCAATGGTCTAAAAAGAACCTTGACAACAAAGCAATGTTAAGAATACCTGTTCAGTCACCCCTGCCAAAAAACTTTCTTTAACCGTAATATAGGGTTAACAAACATACTCACACAATTTTTCTCCTATTGGAGCTATTTTCTAATCACTTTAGAAGCAACAGGAATTTTTCACAATTGCATTTGGCATTTCATGCAGTCTATCTATTATAAAAGAATGATGCCTCTGTACATGAAGGATCTTGAAGCATAGAAAAAGGTTCCCTGGTAATGCACAAATGGACCACAAAGAGATTTTTCTTCTCTCTCATTCACATTATAATTCTCTAAAGGAAAGTATCATTTTTATATCTCCTCCCTCAAGCAGCATGAAATCTGTGTCCACAGAGCCTGAATATTTACCATGGGAAAAAAAAAAAACCAGCAAAGATTTAAAAAAATACTTTAAAATATTTTAGAAAGTAAGGGACAAAAAACACAACCATGTTTGCTGTTTTTATTAGTAAATTGTGTTTAAAATTGCATTGTGGGCTTCTGGAAAAACAATCACATGAGCTATTACACTAAAAATTAAATAGGAAAAAATTATTCAGAACACTCCAATGAATTTTATTCACATATTCATAAAAGGTAGTAATTAGTAGTCCCACACATTCACACATGCATTTGATGGTCCAAATTATGCATAGAGTAGTCCTCAGTGCTCATTCCCTGCATACCCTGCTATGCAGGCACAAGAAGAGAAGTAAGACTGTTTTAAGGTGCTCACTCCTGTGTATCAGTGGCTGAGGTCTATGCTCACAGTGCTCTTTCTGCGTGTGGGGGATGGAGGTAACCTCTGGCAGAAGAACAGCAATAAGCAGCTGGTGATGGTAACTTTTAAAACGGTTCCAGCTAGGTCTGCCAGATTTAATCTGATCATATCCTGTAATGGGGAAAAAAAACCCTCCAGCTAATTACTTAAACCTACTCTCTTGAATGCACTCTCTAATTTGAGGTGACTCACCTTTTGGTGATTTATAAGATATGAGGGACATGACTTTTTGAAGAGCACAGTATTTAACTTATTAGGGTTGAAGACAACAAGAATTGACTACACACACCACAGTTTGAAATCCGAACACGTTGTCTCAAACTAGAGAGGGAATGGAGACACTTAAGTGACTAAGCCACTTTTACAAGGGCTTTGCTGTTCCCAGCCACCCCACTGAAGGATTTCACATCTTCATTGTGAAAGCATGGGGTTTATATCCCATATGGGTCCACATTTTGTATTACATCCCTTTAAAAATCACAGGAACCCCTCTGCTTTTCAGAGCAGTCTTAAGAAGAGCAGCTATTTTTGGGTCACTGGTGGTCTGGATTCATCTGGCAAGCAGAACAGATGTGATGGATCAGTCTATTGGACAGCTGCAATTACTAAGCATCATTTCCTTGTAATCTGGCAAGACCCTGTTCAGTGAGGAGCAGAGATCCCACAGAGATGCTCTGATGATACTTTCCTGCATTTGGCTTTTGAGAACAAGATATGATGAGCTCTGTGGCCAAATGCATAAAAAAGAGAGAGAGAGAGAGAGAGAACCTGTTAAACTTATTATCTGTGTTATGGAAAATGCCTAAGGATCCCAAGGAACCCAAAACTGCTGAGCAGTAGACACAACAAAAATAAAAGCAATGCCCTAAACTTTTTAGATTGTGCAGATAATGCAGACAAATGAAGAGAAGACAAAATGTTCTGTTTAATTCCCACCTTGCTGGTGGGAAACTGATGCAGACAAAGATGAAGAAGTGACTTAACTGCACACAGAAACTCCTGGCACAGTCACAGATCACAAACTCCAGATATTCCAGAACATCAACAACAGCATCAGCAAGCCCTCTTTTGTTCCCAGATTTGTCTCCTGGTTTAAACTGGTGGCTTTTATCTGCACCAACTTTCATGTTACTGCCTCCTTTTTTTTTTTTTTTTTCTGTACATAAGCTGATAAATATTAACTATATTTGGCACTTCATGCCACACCTTAGATCAAAGTGTGTCTTCTATCAAAGGCAAGTGGTTAAAGTTCAGGTGGGTTGAGCTGACCCTCCTCCTTTCCCGGCATGACCCTGGTGAATGCCTGGTCGAGTCACGGGAAGGACAGTGATGGCTCGGAGAAAGGCTGTGATGACCTCTGCTAATATTAACAAGTTTCACTCCCCGTGAACACAGCAAGGATTCATTAGCACAGGGAGGATCCAAAAATACATAGGATGAAGAAAATTAGGCAAATTAAAGATGCACTCAATTTTGCCTCCTCTAAAATGGGTTCCCAGAGGAGTGCAGTCAGTTTAACTAGTTTAAAAAGCTGCAGTGTCTACAGGCAATGTATTTAACTGTTCCCTTCCTCCTTGCACTTTTAGGACCCAACTCCTTGTCTTTTCCTAGCTGCCAGAAGGGCTTATGCAGGTTTGTTCCCTCTCATACAGCCCAACACGGGCTTTTTGCATGTTTCCCCAAAATCTCTGGCCCCCATACCTGGGCTTGACTCCACCAGTCAGCCAGCCAGCTCTCACCGACCCAGGGTGGTGCAGCTGCAGCAAGCTGCTTTCTGGGTTACCCAAGCCTGGAAAGGCACTCAGGGTCTTCAAAAGCTTTCATATCCCTCCAGTTGCTCCTTAATGCGTAAAGCAGGAGTGTTCCACTGCAGTAATCAGTGGATGCTTTTCTTCAGCGTGGTCTGTACGAGGGTTTTCTTGGAACCTCCCTGCAGCAGGCAAGCGAGCCACCAAGAGCTGATAATCTTCTAATTAGTAACACGGAGTTAGTGAATAACTCATGCTTTACAAATAAGTCAGCACATGGAGGTCTCAAGACCCGAGTGTATCCAAAGGAAGCCCGAGAGAAGCTAATTGACATCTGTGGGGGCTACAAGGTCTGTTGGCTAGCCTTGCAGTTCTCCACAGCTGCTCATGCATACCCAGAGGAGCTAAGGGGAGGCTGCAGGCAGCCAATTTTTAAACAAAACCAGAAACCTCCACAGCCTTGTCAATAGGTGAATATTTGTGTGTGTGGACATGTAGCAAGGGGTGTAAACGGGAGTGCATGCTGCAATTTTGGTGTGCAGTAGCCAAAGTCCTACTTATTTAGCAATGTTGAAGACAGAATTCCCCTCTTTAAGGAAAAAAAAAAAAAAAAACCACCAAAAAACCCCAAAATTTTGTCTCTGACAGTGACTCTCACCCCCAGCCCAAGGCAGCATGACTATGCCATTAAACCTTTTGCTCCCCACAGTTTTTCCTCACTCAGCATTAAGTGAGGACCCAGTCCTCAGCAGCAGGGGTATCTGCAGATATCAGCCCTGGGCCTCCATTTCCGTGGGGTTGACATCAGGAGACCCAACTACTTCTGAAAATCACATCTTTACTGTTGAGTTCCTGAGCCCTTGTGAGCAAACCTTAGACAACCACTGGCAGGGAACTTCTTGCTTCAGGGGTGAAGGGAAAGTTCAACTGAGAAAAAAAGACTATAATCTGGGAAATTAAGATGCAAGCCCCGCCCCCCCCTCCCATTTTGAACAGAGGAAGGAAAATATTTCACTTTTGCTCTACTGGTGCCAGCAGGCCCAGCAGCATCACTCTTTCCACTGTTGCTGGAGGTAGACCCCAGCACTTCCCAGTTACCTCAGGACCATCATCTCTGGGGTTCCTTGGAAGTGATCACCATTCCAGAGCCCTTTCCATCACCCAGGTTCTTATGGTGATGGTTCCTCCAGGCCAGGCAAAAGCCCAAGTGCCTGCCTGCACCTTTGCTCTCCTTACAGAACAAGCAGCAGTGCAGCACTTAAATCATTCATTTCAAAACTTGTAGATTTCACATGGCAAGCATGGGGAAGCTTTGAAGTGGCTGTAAACCACATGGCAGAGTTTCAGTTTTCCCTGTGTTTCTAAGTCTAGTCAAATCTAGTCTTTAAGCATTTCTAAATCCAATTCATCCACAGAAAGCCTGCACGCTTGTGGGTAATTAGCTTGGAAGATTTTTGTTGCCATAGCCTGGCTCTGTACAATACACTCTGGTGAGTGGGAGAATCTAGTTTGCTCAGAATGAGGTCATGTTAAGAAACAAGGTTGCAATCCTCAAATTGCTTTTGTCATTGGAAAAAAATAAACCCCACTTATTCAAAGGCTGTTCAATGCATACCACGCAAACCCCCATCAGCAGAAATATCATGACCCACCATGCATGGTAGGTGATCCCAAGGGCTGTCCTATACCATTCACAGGCAGCTCCCGGTGTTAAGAGAAGCCAAAGGTGAAGCACAGGCTTCTTTAAGGGTAAACCACAAGGATGGGATATTCTGAAAGTAGGGAAATTAGAAGTGGGACAAATGTATTGGAGAGAGGTTTCAATATGCATTTCAAGGGATGAGCATATTAAGTGATGTTTGTGATATCACTAATCACACTGCTTTTCCTCTGCCAGAGTATGGCTTTTTGGCTGCTTCCACTCATCTTTTCTTGTGCTAGACATGGGATTGTGTGGTGGTGAATGACACCTGAACTCAGACCAAGCTGAAGGTGTCTCATCTGTGTAAACATTCTGCCCACTGGCAGGTTTGCTGACATCATTTTTCTCTGTAGAAAGTTGAGGATATTTGTGGGGAAATGGCAGTCTTGCTGTGGAGCTGGTAACTCCAGGGTCTGCACCCTGCCTTGCTGCCTCTCAGAGGGCTCCCCCACTGAGAAGGACAGAGAGCACAGTGCGAGATTGGGAGCCTTTTCCTTCGATGCTGGATCCTTGTAAGACAGAAAGCCAGTAACCCATTCTTCCCCAAAGAGGGGAAGGAAAAGTGGGCAGGGGAAGGAGGAGACATCAGGTAGTTTTAATCATCAACTCCTTAGTACCTCATTTGGAAAGGACCTCAAAAGCACATCGGATTGCTGTCACATAACTTGTTTGCACCACTTTGCTTCTACCTAGAGCTACTGTTCCCCGGCTTCCCACCTCCCCAAGTCTCACCTACAATAATCCCTATCATAAGCACCTCAGCAGAACCCCCCTCTGTACAACACAGGGAGAAGCCCTGCCTGCTGCTGGCCATAGAATGTGTCCATTGTGGCCTGGTGCAGA
Source organism: Aegithalos caudatus (assembly GCA_013389925.1). Lineage (NCBI taxonomy): Eukaryota > Metazoa > Chordata > Aves > Passeriformes > Aegithalidae > Aegithalos > Aegithalos caudatus. The sequence goes on from WEIU01007606.1 coordinate 219,296, forward strand.
CGCTGTATATAATCTTTCTCTGCCAATATATGTCTTCGTGAGCTGCCCCCCTGTCCACCTCCTCAAAATAAAACGACTATTCTTTTCTGTTTTAAGTAGATTTTGTGCAATAAAAAACATTTTATTGCTTCCAGTAATTGGTATTTAATTTGCAGGCCTTTACAACTTGCAAAGAACAGACTGCTTTAGCTGTAGAGCTGGTATGTGTGTGCACTTTGTGGATTTTATTCCACTGGCACTTGCTTAGTTGACTGGTGTAAAACGATACAGTTATGGTTTTGCAATCAGAAAGGCTGCAGATAAAGACGTGGAGAGACGTTATAAGGTTCTGGGTCCAATTTGAAGCAGCAGGCAAGACAATATAATTTTAGGGGGCGCTGCCAGCCTCAGACATCAAAACTTGACTCCTGTTAAGTGTTTTCCATTTTACTGTCAAAATATCAAAGGCTGCTATTTAAACCCAGAGTCTCTTAAAGTTGATTTTCTTTCTCTCTCCTTCTCCCTCACCTCTTTTATTCCCTTTAACTACCCCGATAAACGCGAGGTGAGGTAACCTGTGAAATGTTAGCCCCCTCGCTCCCCACCTCGTCTTATAGGGGCATTGAAGCTCGACACAGCCCTTAATTCCTTTTTTGGGGTAAAACCTCGCTCTGGCCGCCCCCATTTCTTCCAACAGCGGCCGAGCAGGGGGGTTCTCTGTTCATCGAGGGCCGCCACTGCCAGGGGCGGCAGCCGGGGCCGGAACCAGCTCAGCGGGAAGCGTGGGGGAGGCAGCTCGACCCTTCCTCGAGGGAGATGCCACGGCAACACCCACCGATTCCCTCCCGGGGCTCGAGGGAGATCTCAGGGGAAGGGACACCCCGGACACCCGCAGGCTGTAAAACTGGGGACAGGGCACAAGGGCAGCGTCCGCCCTGGGCCTCTCCTGGGCACAGCTACAAACCCTCTGCCTCCCGCTCCGCTCCCGCGACGGGCCGAGCCTGCCGGGCGCGGGTGCAGTCCCGGGAAGGGCAGAATCCCGCCTCGCCTGACACAGGCGTAGCGGGGATCGGCGGAGCCTCGGCCGGAGCGAGGCGGGAGAGGGAGTGGGGAGGACGTCCCGCTGCTGTCGCCGAGCCCCGCCGTACGGCGGAG
>WEIU01007606.1:236759-270081 GCA_013389925.1 Aegithalos caudatus
AAAAAAAAAAAAAAAAAAAAAGGAAACCATCTCTAAATTATGTTAATCTGTGAACATTGGGGACACTTTGGATTTTTGACCCTGGCAAAAGTGATCGCTCCGGCATAACGTCATCTGCTGCTGTCAGTTTTGCTACCTTGTGCATGTGTCAAACTAAACACGTTTTGAAGATCAGAAATATATTAGAACAAAACTAAACAAAACAAATAGTAATAATAATAAATAATAAATCCTTGGGGCTGGTCTCCATTAAAGATGACATTTCTTTGTTGCCAACAGTATTATTTCACTGCCATGAATCTCTTCCATCACTGAGGAGCTGCTGCTGCTGCAGAAATGGTTTGAATTTAAATGTGGAATTTCAGATCTGAGGCAAGGCAGGTTTTTATTTTCCTCCTTTTCTTTCCTAAACAAAAAAAACAAACAAAAAAACAAAAACAAAAACAAAAAAACCAAAAAAAAACCAACAACAAAAAAAAGCAGCAATAACAAAAAAGTGTGTGTCTCAAATGGCTATGTCCTTTGAAAGGAGAAAAAAAGAGAGACTAGAATTTACAAATTGTTAGTGATAACTTGAAAGATGGGAACAATAAGAAATGCACCTGTTTTACCAGAATTACCTGAACTCAAAGAGATGTATTGTGCCATGGAAACAGGTCAATTTCTCATTTTTTACCCCTGAATGCCTAGATCTTTAAATCAGAATCTCACTGTTTTACAGGATGTAGAAAGAATGAATTATACAACAAAGATGGACATATGGTTTTAACGCATAATACTGATGCAGCATTAATTTTAGTGAAATGCAATTAAGTGCAGTAAAGTGCAATACTGTAAATATTATAGATTTAAAAAAATAGCCGTACTTTTTCTGTTATTAACCAATTCTGCAAGATCCATAACTTAACTCCTTTATGCTCAGACTGGCTCATTGCAGCTCCTTGCCAAAATGACAGTCTGAGTCTTCTAGGAATGGATAAAGTTATATGTATCACATATGGGAAAAAGTAGATACTACGATTTCTAGTCAGCTTAATGTGCCATATTTCTGGGAAGCAAGCTGAAAAGTCTGTATGACACTTTCACATGATTTTAGGTAAAAATCAAAACAACAACAAACCCAAACGAATAATAAAAAAACCCATAGGAGTGTTCTGTAGAAGAAGACAAGTTCAATATTTGGCCATTTTAATTTTTGCCTGTAATTTGGACACTAAGTACCAAGCTAATGTAACTAAGCAAAGTAACTAGTACAAATCCAGCAAGGATGGAGAGCAGGGGAGTCCTTTAAATTATATTACCCAAGTGTCTGGGTCTACTGACCCTCCTCCCCAGTTTTAATTTTTCTGTTATTCACTTCTAATTAGGTTTGGGGTATTTTTTTTTTTTAAACTTTTGCTGGGGAGGAGACAGGAAGGTACAAATAGTGGTCTTGTCTTCATCTAACAACATAGTTGTTTGTTGCCTTCGCTACCCAGGTCTGTGTTGATGGAAGGTTATCCTCTGAATAGCACCGTTATTAGGCCTGCTTTTTATGTCTCATTTAGCAATCCATTACTAGTTTTGGCTTTTGCTGATATTTATCAATTTCAAATATTACTGTAGAACAGAAAAACATGCTTAGGATAATTTTTAGAGACTTTTTTTGTCTCCTTCAAATTTTGATATTTTCTGGCAAACAAAATTTCTGGAATGTCAAAATTGTGCCATTTCCTTTCTATTTATTATGTGAGAAGTAGTTAATGTCTTGGATTTGCTGGGGCTGATAAAAGTTGCCTTCCTTTTTTACCTCTCTGTGAAAGTCTAGTACCTTTTTTAAGCAAGGCCAAAATATTAAGGTAGCATTACTTGTTGCTGAGAAATACAGACCAAATCTCAGGCAATTAACCATTTCTTATTGAAACAAAACATTGAAAGTAAAATGTTATTCATGATGATGTATGAAATTCTGGCTAGAATAAGAAATATTTGGAGTGGTTCTAGCACTTCTAAAATGCAGATCTGAAAAATAATGAACATTAGCACAAAGATGGTTTAGGCTAAAGTAAGTAACCTGTTGTACTGCACACCCACAGTCACCGAAGGAGAATTAAATACACGGTACCGAAGATCAAAGGCATAGAGTTATTGAATGGCCATTGCTTGTTATCTGTACCTCTAATTTAATTATTAGCCTTTCAAATCCTCTTTTGAGAATTTGAGGGAGGCTTACATGATAATTTTGCAGTCCTGCACTGGGCTTTCAGAGAGGTGTGATTTTTTTACCCTCAAATAATTCCATAGAGTGAACTTGTTGAAGTTTTAGGGTTGGGATGTGAATTTTCTCAGATATCCAGGAGAGATGCTAAATAGTGCTACCGATCTCGAAGTGTTACAGGATACATATACTGTATGCATCCATCTTGAATAGGAAGGAATAACTTTCTGCCTTTGCTGTTCTACTAGATACAAACACAGCAAAAAAATGCCTGTAGATTTCTCTCAGAAATTTTTACTTCTTTATGGTATTCAAAACACAGTGGCAACATGAGTATAGTTCTCTGCTGAGATGAAACAAGTCTGGTAGCATAACACACATCTTTCCAGAATGAAATAGTCTTTTTTTCTATGTGCTTTCAATGGTTGTCTCAAGGACAGTCTTGCTTTCTACCACTGAAGGGAAGAAGGTGGCAAGGTTTATGAACTTAGCATGCTTTGAAGGAGGTTCCACAACTCAGCCTGGGGAGAGGGGCAGGGTGTTGCTGGGTGTCTACCAAGGTGATTAATGCTGCTCTTGCTTTTCATTCAGCATGAAAGAAAATTAAAAGGTGCACTGTGTAGGGGTTGTTGCCAAAACTGGTTCTGCTTTGCTTTCTTGAATGGGCCAATTGCATTAGTGGGGGTGTAAAAGCTTTGCCTTGTTTTGGATGATGCACGCAGGTGACCTCCTCTTCTTGTGGTCTTTACATCATTGGGAAGAAATGAGGCATCCTACCTGGCCTACCATGTGTTGGACTGTACTTTTCTCTAAGTGTAAGTCACTGTGGCTCCATTCACCATGTGGAGTTCCAGTGATCCATACAAGTTAAAATTTGGACCAAAGCATCTACTTCATCTCTGTTAATGTGTGGTCTCTTTTTGTTTGTTTGTTTTGTTTCTGTTTTTTGTTTTCTTGAGTAGGTTGGAAGTTGAAGATAACATAGTCATAGGCCTGAGGTGCTTATTAAAGTTTAAAAGTATCATAATTGTTTGAGTTTCTCAGGCATGCCAAACCTCATTTACTGTCTACTATCACCCAGCCTGATCTTTGTGTAATCTTTGACTTGAGAAGTGTGAGATTTCCAAGATCATCAAAACAGCAGCCACTGAGCAGAATTTCCTTGGAGGCGGCTTTCATTTAGCATATATAGATTGCTAAAGAATCTTTCTCAGAAGATTTGTCTGGTATTTGAAAAAATAACTTGAATGAATGCCAAATGAATAATGACATTTATAAGCAAGACTATAAAAAAGGCTTTGTGCCATAAATAGGCCCCTTTATAGTGGAAAGAATAGATTCTGGGTTTTTTTAAAACTGTCAAGTAAGTTGAAGTACTTCATTCATTTGTACCAAAATAGCCACTTGACTCCATGGCTTATTTTTATTGACTTGGAAATATGTGAAAAAATTATGCTGAAATTTGTTTTTTTGCTTTGTAGGGTCATATAGATGTAGTGACATTTTGGTTAATATCATAATACTTAGGATTTATATAATGTTCATTTGCAAAGCACTGTATAAATGTCTTATTTAACCCTCACCCACTTTGAACTAGGTAAGAATTATTGTCCCCATTTTTGTAGAAATTAAGGCATATAAATGAAGGACCAGGTTCCATCACCCACTGTCAGCATTGAGTATGATTACTTTTGCTTTTGTAATGTAACAGCATCCCCCAGATCATACTCTGACATGAGCTTTGTGGTAGTACCTTTTACATAGCCAGAGCTCCTTGAAATTTAAGCTATATTCTGACTTCAGCAAACATTTTAAAGGGCACATTGAATGTTTGGAGTGTCAGAATGTGCCTGTGAGTTATTTCCACAGAACATGAAGTTACTGTCCAATTCTCCAACCCTGTATGTCAGTGGGAATTTTGTTTATGACTCAATGGGGCCGAGTTGTGTCAGTGCTAAGACTGAAACCAAATTTCCAAGTTCCCAACAGTGTGCACAAATTGCTAGGAAACTCTGATTTCCAACTTCCCCTACTATAAATTTTTCACACAGACCAAGTGTACAGATGTCAATTCTTTGCATGCTTTATCTGCTATGTCTTTTAGTCCTATGTTTGCCTATAAAATAATAATAAGACATGATTGTGAATTGACATAACATTGACACATTGGGACTGTTGACTCAAATCAAATAGACATGTAGTAGTACAGAAATCCAGATCCCTAAGGCAAACCCAGGTTATGGATTTATTTATTTTATTTTTTGTGATGAAAGATACGCATGTTTTCTGCTTGTTTAAATGTGCTAGGCAATTTTTTTTTTAACAGATAATTTTAGTTTTTGGAGGCATTATTGTTTTGGAGATGGCAGGCTTTTTTTCCCCTTCAGTTTCAGGAAAACTTTCAAAGTATAGGAAAAATAGATTACATGTCTTTCTTAGAAATGTGTTTATTTTTATAATATCTAATATCTAATGATCCAGGTGGTGACCTTGTAACTGCTAATTTTACACAATTCTGTAAAGTGCAGACAGCCAATATGGTTGGAAATTTTTGGTGATGCCGTTTAAAAAGGATGGTTGAAGTGCCCCACTTTTCATCTGTAAGCAACCTTCTCACCCCATTATGTTGTTTTCTTTCCCTGATGTGACAGCATTTTCATGGCAAAAAAAGTTTTCAAACAGCTGTGGAGAACATGGTAACAGCTTCTCATTTGGTCCTTTGAAAATCTCTACTGATTGCAGTTCGATGTGATAGGGCTGGAGAAGGCCTGCTATTGCTTGGAAACTGAAACAAAAATTAAAAAGAAGTGCGATGTACTGCAGAGTGTGATCTCCTCTTCCTCAGAGACGAATGGAGCCTTCTGCTTTACACCTCGTGCTTGTAAAAGGGCATCTCTAAGTCACTTCTTTAAAAGGTACAACACGGGCCCTGTCAGTGTAATACCGTGGCTAATTTTATATTGGTTATTTTTGTCAGCTGGCTTTTCTGGCTGAGTCAGTGGAAGGCCACAGGCTTTGGTGTTTGAGGCATTCTTCAAAAAGGGTATGATGCCAGATATCCATCAAATTTTTTTCTGTTAGACAGATTTGATGCTAAAAGTTGGTTCCTAATTTTAGTAAATTTGCTGATTCCCAATAAATAATTGAAATATAATGTAGTTAATACATCTTATATTGAAAATTGATATATAACTAAAATCATTTGAAGAATGTAGAAAATATCAGATTTTGAAGCTGAAGATATTTATTGAAAGACAATACTTTCATGAATCTAGGCTTATGGTATGTATTAATTTCATCAAAGACAGGCAAATATCTCTGGTTTTTTGTAATAATGTATGTGGATGTTTTATTTATTTTTTGTTTGAAAATTCTAAATGTGTATTATTTTAATTATGTTGAGTGTAAATTTGACAATGCTTTGCATTTATTTTTATATTTTAAAACTCTGTTGCTTTTGCAGAACTATTGAGCAGCCAGTATGATTTGCAGTACCTTAGCATTATTTTGGTTATGTACTCACAGTGTGTCTGATTTACAGACATTTCAGGGATTGCTAAAATGAAACAAATGAACAAAAAGTCTTCAAACCTAACTTATCTTAAAAGGTTGTACCCCTTTGCTATTGTGGAAGAGAAAAAGAAACAAACAACCTTTTTTTAGGTCTCAATTATGCCAGCATGCTCCTACATGAATTCACCAGACATGTTGAGTTCCATTTTTGGAGTGTATTATGTTGAATCACATGATATGAATGTACATCTTGTAAAAGTGAGATATGAATAAACTTCTAAATATTTGTAGTCATGTGTTAACAGATACTCAGAAAAACTACTACCAAAGGGAATATGAATAACAAGGTATTTCCCTTGTTAAAACAGAGCTTTTTCTTTTGTATTTAATACTTTTCCAAGCACCTTATTTGCTTTCTCCTTGCAAGGAATCAAAGCTGTGCATCTTATTCTGTAGTAATTTTATTTCACTTCCAAGTCTCTCATTGACTTTTATGCAAATCGTACTGAGCAAGTTGTAGCTTAGTGATGGTTAATTAGAAGTTACTTTTGTACCCATCTAATAATAATATGATTTTTTATTTTGTTTTATTTTGTTTAGTATCCTATTTTGTTAAAGGGGTAATAATTTATCCCTGGTAGCAGGAGGAATAAAGGAACCTTCATAATGGAACATCCTAGGGATTGTATATGAATGGCTCTGATCTGTTGTCTGTTCAAATCAATAGGAAAGGCACTGCATCAGGCTTTTATTTTTTAGGGGATTAAGGAGTGTTTTCCATGTCCCTGCTTGCTGGTATGTTAGATGTCATTTTCTCCTGTAGTTTTATTCCTTCTAGTTATAATCCAGCATTCTGATCTTGAAAAGTATATTTAGGGTACGCTCTTGCTCCCTTACACCATTTATTCCATTTGTTTCATCAAAGCTGCAAAGCAAACGGTTGGTTGGAAATCTTTGTTAGGTCTGTGAATCAGGTTCTAAACTTCCAAACTAGTCACAAGAGTCAGGTTAGGCTTGTCTTGTTTGAAAGTCAGTTTATCTGACACATAAATGGCATTTTAACTTTATCAACCTTGTGATAAAAGGTTGTTTCATACCCCAGCCCTTCCCATAAGTCCCGCCAGAATCTTTTTTTCTCTCTTGTCTGCAACTGGTTGTGTATGCTCAAGTCAGAACCTGTACAATAGCTTTTCCAACCTTGCATTTTCTGCAAATATTAGCATTTATTGGACTTCTGACGTGGAACATAACTGGGAAGCAGTTGGTGCAATATTCCCACATCATGATTACTGTTTTTCTTCTAAGCCAACACCACAAACTGACATCCTGTTTTTCCTGTCAATAACTATGTAAGAGACAGGCTTTTATAAGAAAATTAATCCTTCCTTTCTATAGCTCAAAGATACATGGGCAAAGATACATGGCTGTCGTAGAACATACTGTAAGATTTATCAGAAAAAAATACAAAGCATAACAATATTTTGTTAGAAGATTAGCTTCACCAGAAGACTGTTAACTAGCCATTTATGAACAAATATGTTTCAATTCTTTTATGTTTTTTTCTACTCATATTCAATTTACATGTTGAAAAGAGTGATAAGTTCTTTTTGGCAATTTGCTTGTTAGGAAGGGAATATTTTCCCTCTCTGTTTTCATTAATTAGCATGTTTTTTCCAGTGGCTACTTGTATTGCTTTCTCAAATCATCGACAGTTCTGAGGGAAGTTTCCTCTCTCTTGTCTTTGGGTATATTTTTCTTCTTTGCAGGAAATTTTATTTTTAATTCCAAAAAATTTATACTTTGACCCTATAGCCACCAGCATTTTTGGCTACAGTCTAGATCTCTCTAAACTTAATTGGATAAAAATAAACACAGTAACGAATTCTTCACAAATTGTCAGTAAAATTTCCTTTCTTTCTTGAGTAGCTTCTCTCAGATTCTTATTTTTCAAACTGAAACATCTGAAAAGAAAATTACGAGGAGCTACACAGGAAACAGGGCTGAGTATCTGCTGGCATGAATACCCTTGAAGTCTGGAAATTTTACTAGTATGTGTGCTTCAGTCCTATATAGCCTTCATATCCAAAAGTCCAGTTAATGTTAGAGAGAAATCTGTATACTCAAGTCTGCAGGAGCAACCACAGAAAGACAGAGCTACATTCAAGGACCACATGTAAATTACTAGAGATTGGATAACAGAACAAAAGGAAATGTATGTAATTTCATTTCCCTGAATCAAATACTCAGACATCATTACCAATATGATTAAGGGTAATGATCCTACTCTTACATTTAATTGCTGGTTTATAATTGCTACCAAGAGGCTATAAAAATACAAGGTCAGAAAATTGGATCCAAAAAAGGGACTTAATGCCTCACTCTAAAGTTAGACTTCAGAGGAATTTAAGCACTTAGTTCCAAAACCTTAGCACAGGACTCTTGGCTACATCTCAAGCTCTACTAAAGCCTGAGGGCTGCAGGTCCTCTGGTTGCACATTTAATTTCTCCACGTGCCTCGTGTTCTACTCGTGTGTGTGCCTGACACCTGACAGATCTCTGTGGCTGGGGGTCTTGCTCCCTTCCTAGCCTGACTGAATGACAGAAATTAGGCATCTGTTTCCTTTTGCTTATCTTCTGATGCTTCTGATTCAGCCAGCCACATCAGAACTTGTCAGTGGAAGCAAGGAGATACTTTAGGTGTATAGAATTCTGGTGAGTATATTAAGGTGTGCCTTAGAAGACTAGCTCAGGTGTAGCAACATCTCTGGAGACATCTCTCTTTGGGCAGACGTGTCCAATTCCATGACAAGTCTCTTCCACATGATTCCTTTGTGTGTCCTCCTCTGCACAAAGGACAGTGGTTCCACTACTTTGTTTTCTTCAGAGGGGAAGATTTCCTTTTACACAAAGACTCAGTGACTAAAATATAAGCACCGAACTCTACAGTGTCTGTTTTTGTGACTTTCTTTATCTGAACAGATAGAGTTGCTGAAAAGTTAGAGCTCTTGATCCTGGAGAAATGCTTTGCAGAACAGAGTGGACATGGATTACTTGGGCATAAGTGTAGCCCGAGACTGTAGCTGATGCCACTTTGATGGCATAGCAGGCAAATAACCTTTCTGCTATGATTTTCAATCTAGCGTTTCCCTATTGGGATTTCTGATATTATAGTACACTAAAGTGCAAACTGCTTTTATACAGTTCTTTTTATAAGAATTATCTTACCATTTTCCCTAGGTGGGGCTCAATGCTGAATATTGAATTTTTGAATATTTCCTAAATATATCAAGTTTGCACAGTAAACTTCCTAGATTTCACGAAGCTTCCAATTTTCCTCTCTTTCTGGTTACAAAAAGACCTCTTCAGATAAGGGATTTAGAGGCACTTATTAAAAAAATTAAAAACAAATCCCTTAAATCTTGACAGAATTTTAATTGCCACACACATAGCCTTAGAGTTTTTAATGAAGCAATCTGTTATGGTTCCACCTACCATGTAGGTTCTTGCCACGGGACTCCTGCTTCAGCTGCTGTGTGAGGTAAACTGTGCTCAAGGAATGAACTGGGATGTGTAGAGAGGGAAGACATCTTCTAGGAGTACTTTTCACTTGCCTGAGTTGTCAGTAGGTGTCTGTGTGTAGACAAAGAAGGAAAATGGCAATAGGTATAAGTTTAGCTTTATCACCTGCACACTCATTAATGATCATGTGGGAGAAGCAGATCTAGCTTGCTGCAGGCTTCCAAGCTGATACACAGAAAGCATCCAAACATTTCCAGACTATCACTGAATATGTGTTTTTCTGGATGCTATGATTTACAGAAATGCTCAGTGTTGATTGTCGTGACTCTAATTAACACAAGCTGTGTAGGTTTGGGACTTCAGAGGAGAAGCCAGCATTACGTGTCAGTGTACATTCATGTAGTATTCCTCTGACTTACTGTCTTACATCAGGCAGATCATTGCGTCTTTCTGCTTCAGTCTATAAAATAGGTTTAATGACACTCAATGTGTACATAGGACTGACACTCTCCTAATGTGTACATAGGAGGATTGTGACCATAAATTCATTAATCCTTATAGTACACTGATATACTAGTTTTGGGAGCATCAGCACAAAACCCATGAGGCAACGAGTAACTCTATATTCAATGCGATGTTCAGAGGATGTGCAGTAAATAAAGCATGAGGATAAGGAGAAATATCGGGGCAATTGCTGTATTCACTGAACGCTGTGCACTGAATAAAGCTGTGTCTTGTGGAAACAAAAAAGAATTAAATAATTACAGAATGTATCATAATGTGTATACACATGGGAGTAGAATCTGATTGCACAGTAAATGCCAGTAGTGGCACTTCCTGAATTTTGGCTGTTTAATGAATTAATGAACGCTTATTTTTTTCAGCTTTAAGAGCCTTTTCCTTGAACATTTATACACATCCTTCAATATTTATACACATGATGTCTTTTCAAACCAAAAATAAAAAGCTGGACAGCATACACTGTAGAACCATTAATGGTGGGACACTGGACTCTCTTCTGGAGTCTAGGGATCACTTGATTCAGAAAAGAACCTAGGCTTATAAGAGGAGAAAGATGGTTACAGTGTCTGAGGCTTACACAGGACTTGGAAAAGTGGGAAATCTGATGGTGTTTAACTCCCTGACACCAAATGTATAGAAGATTCCATTGTATGGGGATTTGAGCCCACTGATATGAGGGAAGGTTGAGGGAAGAGTTTTACAGCCTCTCTGATTAGATATCAGTTAAGAGACAGGTTCCCAGCTCACATAAGCTTTCAGTGCAGCCTGAGTCTCTGTGAAATATTAATGGATACAAAAGGCTCACAGATAATTATTGTGGCCAACAAACTGCATTCACCTCAGACAAATTTGTGTTTTTACTTGGGAAAATCAGTTTCAGTCCCCTTTTGTTTTCAGCACATCCAGGTGTATCCCAGTGTGACATCCTAAAATGTTCTCCATCATCACTTGTGATCAAGTAGTGAACTTAGCCAATAGGTTTTAGAAAACTCTAGGCTGCAAGAAGAAGCTAAACTAGCCTAAAGCAAGGGGAACATCTGGAAAATACAGAAGCTGGACCAATATGAAATGTACATTAGATGTACAAGCTCTAACCCGACATTAGAGGGTGAAATGAATGATTGTTTTATCATTGGTTGACAAATCAGGACTTTCTTTGAGGGCTAATTTAATTTATTTTGGACCATGTTTGACAAGGACTATTAACATGTATGGGTATTTGTGGATGAACTGACTTTTCTGTATATCTGAGCCTTGGAACTATTGTTCATGACAGAAAGTTAACAGGAGATGCCAGTCATTATTAATAGAGAGATTGCTATTGCTCCTCCTTTAGTTACTGTCTTCACTGTAAAAGGTTGTAATGTTCATAAAGTATTGAACCATTTCTGTGTGGTAGAATTTGGATAGAGTTTGATTTTTGGGGAATTATTTTATTTTATTTAAATTATTTATTTTCTTTCTAGGACCCTGGTACTTTTTCTGTAGTATTTGAGACTTGCACTTTTACAGGGGTGCATGGCTTTCATTGGCTAGTGGTAGGCAGACATGTTTGCTGCTATAGATAGGTGTCCATGCCTTTGGAAGTCCAGCTTGGAAAAGTCATGGGAGCCAGGGCTTGAACTAGGATGTTGTGCTCATGGGAGTCCTTCTGCTTATCAAAGAGGCACATGATTCATGTATCAGTGCCCTGCCATTGTTTGTCCCTTCATCCTTATTGCTAAAGGTTTGGGTATGGAACATTTGGAAACGTTGCATTTGAATACAAGTAATCTCTGGGCCTTTAATGGTGTCTAATATATTTTCTTTGAGAAGGATTTAGCATTTTATTCACAGAGTAGAAGAGGGGAGAGATTGTTTTACCATTAATATTTTCCTATATAAATTATACTCTAGAAGATAATGTGAGATCTGGAGAAATTTTGATGAACAAGAATAATGGAAAATAAGGGAGAAGATGATGTTGAGTTCAAATCACTTATCTCCTTTAAATGTGCAAATATTAGTTCTTTGTCAAAATTATATTCATCTCAAGAACTGAGAAAAAACAGGTTCTCAGGCCTGATACTGTTTTTCTGAGCCTCATCCACTTGGAGTCTATGACTTCTCTTGACAAGTGATAGTTCCCCTTTTTGTTCTAATAGCTTTAATTTATCTGCATTTCTAGTTCACATAATCATGTAATTATATAATGGTTTGGCTGGAAGGGACCTTTAAGATATCTAGTTCCAACCCCCCTGACATAAGCAGCAACACCTTCTACTAGACAAGGTTGCTACAAGCCTCATTCAGCCTGGCTTTGGACACTTCCAGGGATGAGGCATCCACATCTTTTCTGGGTAATCTGTTGAAATGCCTCATCAACCTCACAAAAAAAGATTTTTTTTCCTAATATCTGAACTAATTCAGTTTAAATCTGTTACATCTTTTCCTTCCACTACATGCCCTTGTAAAATGTCTCTCTCCAGATCTCTTGTTGGCCCTTTTTAAGCACTGAAAGTGCTATACGGTCTCTCTGGAACCTTCTCTTCTCCAGACTGAACAGCTCCAAGTCTCTCAGCCTATCATCTGAGATGCTCCAGAACGCTGATTATTCTTGAAGCTCTCCTCTGGACTTGCTGAGAAAACTGGTCCACATCCTTTTTGTGTTGAGGGCTCCAGACCTGGATGCAGCACTCCAGGTGAGGTCTCAGGAGAGCAGAGTGGGAGAATCACCTCCCTTGACTTTCTGGCCACATTGCCTCTGAAGCAGCCCAGACTGTGTTTGGCTGTCTGGACTTCAAGTTTGCATTATCTGTCATGTTGAGCTTTTCACCAATGAACATCTCCCAGGTCCATCTCCTCAGGGCTGCTCTCAATCCATTCTCCAACCATCTCTTATTTGTGGTTGGGATAGCACCAACCCGGGTGCAACACCCTGTTCTTTTCCTGGTTCATCAGGTTTGCATGGGCCAACCTTCCCAGCCTATCAAGGTCTCTCTGGGTGACAGAATGAGTTACTTGGTGTTGCTTTATTCCTTTTATATGGATACTTGCTCTATATCCAATTTTGTTTGGTAACTGTAATCTGTAGTGGTCTTTCAATAAATAAAACAAATCCAGATTATATAAATTTTCACAGTTTCCTCAAAAATGGTGAATAGAGGTCCCTCACTGCCAGAGCAACACTGAATTTTGAAAAAGTGGCAGCCATACTGTGATCATGCACCACAGCACAGCTAGGTCACCAGCTAGTCTTTCACTTGGGCTGTAATCCATGAAGTTTATAGGGCCTAACAAGATATATCTCCTTGCTCTAGGTGTCTTTATTCTTACAAGAAGGGAGAGTAATGCTAGATAGGATCTGTAAGCTATTATAGAACACCATAATGTATTGCAAATAGAGTTACACCTTATGTTGACTCAGATGTTAGTGTTGCTGGTGGCCATCCTGTTCTCAACAGTGACTGCTTGTTTCTGTTGATATTGAATGAGCTGGTTTCAGTATTTAAAGACTTGAGTGTCTAGACTCACATATATAAAAGTCCAGGTCTCTCTTGATGTTTTGATTGGTCAGTAAAGAATGATTACCCTGAAAACCTTCTAGTGTATAAAGATGGCTGCTGTCAGGGATCTACTTCCTAAAGTGGTCCAACATAGTTCCAGTCCCTTGTCCCTTGAGGTATGCTGCAAGACACGTCTCTCTGCTTTGGCGCTTGGGGATTGATATGGCCTGCTTTTGGTCTTTGTTGCTAGTACTTTGAGGAAGGGTTCTTAAAAAGTAGAACAAATGTTTAGAAGATCCACATGTCTTTTACAATACTTTAAAGGCTGGGTGCTTATTGCATACTTCAGTGTGGTTCTACTAAAGATGCAGGAAAACTGCTGATTTATGTCCTCTACACTCCAGGCCATTCTTTGGGTCTCAGTTATAGGCATTTGATATCTTTGCATACCTGCCTGATCATAGTCAGGAGCGGACTAGGATGGAACTTGTATGATGCCTTTTCTATTCACTTGTATGGATATTTGTGTTTTATTTCTTGTGGTGTTATTTAATTTTGTCCTTTTTTTCACCCAGTTTGCATGTATAATAGTTGACAGAGAAGCAATCTCTAGAAGTTTAGAAGTTTTCTCCCTACTGCTAGAAGTATGAGGCATTTTCTTTGCAGCAGTGTGTTTCCTTCAGAACCAGTGCATGAGGCTACTGTAGCACAGACATGACAAGATTTATCCCTGTGGACAGTTTTCTAAATTCCTTGAACTGAGTGCTATTTTTGGAAATTGTACACAAGACTTTTGAAAATTACCCAAACTCTCTGTGCTGAAGGAGAACAAGGCTAAAAAGGACTGCCCAATTGATTAAATACAATTACTCAACATTCAACCCAGCCGTGGAATAGAAGGCTCCTTTCCAAGTGTTCAGAGACCACAGGATTAGAACACAAGAGGTACACGAAGCACACTGTGAGATACTTGCTTTTCATATAAATCTTTCCCTGTCCCCCCAAATCTTTTTTAGTGAAACTCCTCCTTCTCATATTTTACACAATGATAAGAGTTCCAAAAAGGTAATTCCTTTAAAGATTGTATATATGCATGCCATGTTGTATTTAATAAACTTTGAGAAGTATCATCTTTCACGTCACTTAAATGTCTGCATGCTGAGGTAAGATAGGTTTTTATACTTTATAAGATTATTATTTAAATGGACTATTGTGACCACAATACATATGATTGGAAAAGGTGTCATAGTTTACATTTTTTTCTGTGGATGTAGGAATGAGGAAAAAAGTAATGTTTATTTCAGAAAATAATGGTATCTATGGCAACAGATGCATGCTGTGTTTCAATGGGGAAATACAAGCAGCCATGTTAAAAAAAGAAGAGGTTATTTCAATAATGACTTTTCAATAATTCATTGCACAAATTTTACAAGTCAAGTTAAGAAGTACTGCCAGAGTCAAACTAATGAGTATTAAGTTAATTTTGATACTCAACGGTGATTATTCCTGCAATTAAATATACTTCTCAGGTTATGGTTAAAAAACTGCCTGAGAAATATTTTCCAGAGACACACTAAAAAAAATAAAGTTTGACATTTTTCAAGTGGAAATAGAATACAAACTTTTTATAGCTGCCCTTGTTACCATTTTATATCCATGGTGTCTCTAGCAGGATAACAAAGATTTCTAGCTACATGTCCACAGGCAGAATGGGTTATAGCTGAATATTTATTTAACTAGTACTTAAAAGCTTACCTAATTCATAAACATTTTTGTTAGGGGTATGTGGTTCCTACAGGCACATTAGTGGAGTTTCTAATTTTGATTGTTTCTTGTTAATAATTCAAAACAGTGACATCTTTCCAAAGCCTTAGGTGTTGTCCCTGGCTGCTGTTTTGCTTGTACTTTATCTGTCTGAAGCTGTAAGTCCCTTTACCCTCTTGCAATATACACTGCTTCCAAAACCGCAGCAAGAAACATGAGAAAGCACTTTATATCTTTGTTTATAGTAGTTGTGGAGAGCCAAGGCTGCATGCTAATGATCTCAATAGTGACTAATGAGTAGTGAAGTTTTCAAGCAGGAAATTGTTGAAAGAGATTAAATAGCAGAAGCAAAAGGGAAAGACTAAATCAGACCACCAGCATTAAAACCTGACACCAGCACCTTTTCACCTGGAGTTTTCAGGTGAAATTCACACCGGTTCAGGGAGTCACTATAGGATACTTGCCCGAATTCACTCTTTTAAATGTTAGTTTAATAGCTGTCAGTTTTCAAATTAGAAATCAGAGAGAATTAGGAATTAAAAAGAGGTATAGGTACTGTACTGTTTCATTGTGAAAGGAGTAATTTTATCATTAAAGAAACATGCAAATATAAGCACGTGTAAAATGAACATAGACCTGGCTCTGAAACACACTTTGGCAGCAATTCCAAAACTAAGTCCTTGGCAGGCTGCTTTCTTTGTACATGTGTATGTTAATATGTTTAACCTAAAATTTACATACACAGTTGGCCTGTGGAGAGCTGGGAAGGTGGCACCAGAGCTCCTGAGTGGCTACTCTAGTGATCCTTCTTCCTCATCAGCCCCTCTGGACAAAAGAATTCCATTCTATATGCTGGGCATGCTTCATGGTGAGCATGGTGGAATGAGGCTTTTTTTCTTTACATACGTGCCCAGACAGCCTGTAGAGGCCTGAAGGCACCAGGAATGGGATTTCTCACCTTGTGAAGGATTACAGAGATCTTCAAGCACCTTGTCCCCAGTGAGTCTGTTATAATAAAGAGTGTTTTCATTCCGAAGAAATTCACCATTTAGAGGAAGAATTTGATATATTCAGTGTTTCTAAAGACATAATTTTACCATCCCTTTCGCTCCAAACCCCTGAGCTAAATATTTGTTTGTTTGTGGATATAGTATGTTTTTCTGTGGTGCTGGTAGGGCAGATCTAGATTTTCTTCAAATGTTTTTCTATTACAGAAAATTACATTTATATTTTAAATTTACTATTTCAAAAATAAACACAGCAGACAAAATTTTCTATCCTGACCTACACAGCAGGTCTCACCTCCCATAGTCTGTTGTTCCTGAATAAGGGGAACTCCCATTGATGTATGGATCTGAGAGAAGAATTTTGCCCTAAGGGCTCAATTTTGATCTGAGATTGACATACGCATATCATCAAAAATAGAATAATCTATGCATTTGAGGAGCTATCAGCAGCTCCTGTGCAATGCTGTTGCTCTTGGAGATTTCTGACATCCTACTAAAATATGTGATAGGCTGAGAGTTATCCTAGGTCTAATGCTTGTCCTAACAAAGCCTTCCTCAAAATATATGAGGTAGAAATAAAGGGTGATCTTACTTTGTTATTGTAATGAATCATATTATGATATATCAGGTAAATTTAACTTTTTTTTTTTTCCTTATAACACTTTCTTGATTAGGACTCATTCTAGAGTCTCTTCAGACAGGTACTCACTCAGGGTCTGTCTGGCTGCACAAGTATTTTCACGTCTTTTGACATTCTCTCAGACCCATCTACAAAATATGGCATTTGTGACTTTTAGAGGAAAGAGTGGATTACACTGGACATAAAACCCAGAGTTTCACTGTGGGTAGAAGAGTACTTCAATGCCTTGCTCTGGGGTGTTTGTGTATCCAGAAAAAATTACCTGAGGGGCAAAAGTCATCACCTCTCCTTGCAAGAGAAGTGTCTGCGATCTTTATTTTTGACAGCTTTTCTCCAGGTTTTCCAGTTAGCCTGAATAATATGACCACTGAGCTCCAGTGAGCACAAGTTTGGGTAGAAATTAGTACTTTCCATCAGTTTTTCTCACTCCTGATCCCACACTTCTTTTCTACTGGTGGGGAAGTTCTGCTCATCTCAGTTATGGTTACTTTCAGGTGTCACCACACATCTAACAAGCACATTCTTAGCCCAAAATAAGGTATCTTGTTGCAGTGTAGCAGGAGATGGGTGTCATGATTCACTGCTGGGTGGGACTGGGTGAATAGCTGAGGCTTGAGGAGCAGGTTTCTTGTGCTTTCTTTCCAAAATTTTTTCTGCTGTCCTGGAGGCAATGACACAGTGACATGCCTTTTAAGGGTCTTTTTAGGTGCATGTTGCTCAGGACTTTAAAGCTGACCTCCCCTTGCCTAAAAAATATCTTTATGACAAGAGAAATTTATAAAGATTTTCCAAAAAGATACAAAATTAACTCTCTCTGCTTTGTACTAACAATATCTGTGACAGCACTTAGGAGACAGTGTCATATCACAAAAAGCTTTCATTCTGGTTTTCAGCTCCACCTACACTATGATCTTCCTCCCTGCTGGAAGTTTCAAAGGAAGGAGGTTCCTTTCCTTGCTATACAGCTGGAAGAAATGGCTGGAAGGTCTTTTTTCCCTCTGCTGTGATTACAGAAATGATCTTTTCTCATTGAAATTGGCAGGAATAACAGAACCTCCTTTTCCTCTGGAGGACCTAGCACTGCCTACTGGGTCCCCTGTACTGTCCCAGCCTCACACAGTTCTTGTAGCATTATCAAAAGTATTCTTCAGAGGAATTGGTTAAAACATCCAATTTTTAAAATAAATGGAGTGGTTTGTAGTTCCCAGGATCTGTGCTAATACGAATATACCATTAATTCTTCAACAAAGGCTTAATAATCATAGTTTGGGAAAGCTGGTTCATGTAAACAATAACATAATTAAAGCACAGAGATTGCTTACAGCTTGGAGTGGGATACAGATGGCATCCATGTAGGTGTTGACAGTGTATATTTCTGTTTTAGCCTTTGTTNGAGATATTATAGGGTACCTGAGACTTCCAAGTGAGTTTTGATGTAAAACATATGAAGGAACTTCTGGCAGGATATCTGGCACTTTGCAGGATAGAGCAGAGCATCAGAAATGGCAGCTTTTTTGCTACAGATCTCTCCAGTGACTAAACTGACACCTCATTCTTTTTTAGCCATACCCATTGTTAACCACTATTTGAATCTTCATCAAAATCTCCACTCCAGAGTCACTGTGCCATGACTAATTCCTGGAGCTTGATCATTTTGACTATGACATATGAGAAAGGATTAGTCAAAGACATTCAGTGGTATTTCTTCCATTTTTGTAACTGATGTTTATCAAAGGTGTAGAAACTTTAATAAAGAGTACAAAAAGCTTATCTTGTGATTATATGGATTATAATTTGTTCTTTGGATGTTTATATTAGTCAGTATTTTTGAAAAAACTCTCTTATTTAAAGTATGAGTATTTGCATTCATTGCACTAAAGTGGTTTCAAAAATCATGAAAACATAATTTCAGCTGTTACTTGAATCTGTATTCAGGCACCGTTTTTTTCATTATATGACCTGCCTCTCTTCACAATTACTGTAGTGATTCTTATTTTCTGCTTGGAGCTAAAACACACTCTCTCCACACTCTCAATTTTGCTTAAGGTAAACTCGAGTGAAAACCTGCTATTTCAAACCTTTCAACTTCAAAATGCCTCACAAACATTCAAAACTAATCACAACCATATCCTTCAGTAGGAAATATAACACATATTATGGGTGAGGAAACTGAGACAGAGACAAAATAGCATCCTGAGAGAGCACATGAAATGCTCAATCTGCTTCAGGCCACTAAGCATGCTGCCAGGCAATATGGAAATATATAAGAGCTATAAGGCAATTGCTAGGGTTATCAAAATATGTGTTTACCAGAGATAACATAGTATTCCCACCATGGGAATGGTTGGTGACACAGCTACAGAAGCCTACTCTGTTGCACCGGTTGATGGGCATGATGGTAGACACTGATAAAACATTGGCTGGTCATCAGCTGCCTCTGAGGAAAAGCATATGCCTGAAAGTCATAAAAAAGCCATTGATTTTTGTAAATAAAGCCTCAAGATCAACAGATCAGCATATATGTGGCTGTAATATGATTTGATTCCTGGAAATGATATAAATGCCAGACTTTTTTCCATAGAACACAAGCCTTAAATCTTATGTATTTGTAGATGTAAACTTCTGATGAGGAAAATCCCACCTCCTCAAGCTGATGAGGCTAGTAAAGAAGTGTCTGGCATACTCCTGATGAACACAACAAAATATTTGCTGTAGAAAATGGTTACAAAATTTTCAAATCCAGAAAGCTGTTACAATTTTTTTTTTTTTTTGCATTTGTAGGAATACATATACAGTTATATATATACATATACATATACATATGCAGTTTTAAATCTCTAAAGCAACAGAAACCTGAACTGAGAAATCTAGCAGGCTGAGAACCTAAAATCAAATAAAGCATGAAAACCTGGAATATTTCCTTACGCAGTGCAGCTGAGTGCATTTATAGCAGCTACTCTAGAAATAATTTTTTGTTAAATCATACTTTTCATGCCCTTAGTTTTTTTCCATATGACCTAAACCAATATTGCTTTACTCCACTGATCAGATGAGCCAAGTAATGTCTTCTAGTGGCAGATGAGGCCACAGGTTGCATCCGGTCTCCTATCATAATGGGCTCCACTCTATAGGAGCACTGGAATTGTCACTGTAATATTGGCTTTACTCCATGAGGGTTCTGGGCTGATGCTTCCCAGAAGTGTTGGGCTGGCTAAGACTCTGCTAAACTCATAAATGACTCAGGGAAAGCCTTGCATGCTTCAGAGGGGTCCAGGAAAGTACATGAGTGAGGGCAGACTTGCATGATAAAAAAAAAAAAAACAACAACAAAACAAACTTATTGCTTTTAACCATCTTGTTGTCTGAAGACCATTCCCTGTTCACTTACAAAGGATTCAGCAAAGTGAATGAATTGTCTAGCAAGTCTATTGAGCTGGATATACTTTTAATTAATCAAGGCTCAGCTGGGAATTTCTGAAGCACTTGTGGATTGAAGGAGAATTTTTGACTATCAGCTACTGAAGTCTCTTTTTCCAGGTCAGATTGTCAGCTGCAGACCATCCACATATTTATTAACAAAACCGATTGCCTTGCACCCTGTCTTAGGGCTGGATTTTAGCTATTTACTGACTTGAGTATGAATATGACATGAGTTAAAAAGAGACAATTTAATCAATGGAAGCAAAAATCCACCTGTTTTCCTCAGGTTTGCCATATGATTCTCTCTCTGGCACACATGGCATGGCCTATGGCCTCAGTTTCATTAGAACTAACATTATTTCCCTTCCTGGAGCTACCACTTATGATCACAATGTTCAGAAAAATTACTTTAAGGGTAGAACTGAGATATAAGTAATTTTTCAGGCATAGTTTCAGTACCGGAAGGCCATTTAACTTCCCTTATTACATCATGTATTTTGGAGTTTAACATGTGATTATCTGAGAACAAGAGAGACAGTTCTTCCCTCCTCTAGAAATTCTGCTT
This sequence comes from Aegithalos caudatus, assembly GCA_013389925.1. Classification (NCBI taxonomy): domain Eukaryota; kingdom Metazoa; phylum Chordata; class Aves; order Passeriformes; family Aegithalidae; genus Aegithalos; species Aegithalos caudatus. The sequence goes on from WEIU01007606.1 coordinate 257,392, forward strand.
ATCAAACCTCAAAGATAATGAAACTTACAATGCTGATGTTCACTTATCTTATTTGCCAACATTAGAAAGTTTAATTCTATTTATTCTTTTAGAGCTCTTCTCAGTAAGCTCTTTTCCTATCACCTCTTGTTTTTCTCTATCTCTTGGGGCTCAACCTTGTCGGTGTTCTAGTTCATTCACATTTCACATTGCTGATCAAGATAATGTGTCTAGGGTTATGAAATGTTCATGGATGGTCAAATGAAGCTTCAATGTCATAGACCTCTAAATCTATTGTATTTAATTAGAAATTTCTTAGGAACTCTAAATCCTTTAAATCTTTTCTTGAGTAAAACCCATAAGGAGTCATGGTATTTTGTTTTCTGTAAGAACACCAGCAAGGGTAGAGAAAAAGTTTGGTATTGATCAAAACCGTCCCCATGAATCAAGGTTCATCTCAGAGGGGACTGTTGAAGGAGCCAAGGCCTGTGCTTCACAGGCAGTTATCTCTGTATGTGAGGTTGGTCACAGGACTTTTAGTTGCCTATATATTACAATTACTAGCTTTGACAGTCAGGAATAATTTGCAACTTCTATGCATTTTGAGAAGATTGGACCCCGAAACCGACTTTTTAAGGATATTGCATTATGGAAAAGAAAATATCAGATCATACAGTGTTTTGGGTTTTCTTTTGATAATTCCTAAAATGTCATTTTCTTCTGAAGCTAGGAATTAGAGTGGTAAGAGTAGGATTGGTAGGACTGTGCTTCCCTTTCCCCAGCAGAGTATATACAGGGCTTTCCATACCATTTAACATGATGTCTATATTTTAAAACTTCTAAAGCCAGATTCTGAGAAATAGTTCATAGTGAAAGCAATTGACAAAGATCTAAACTTCCTTTTACGTGTCTCTAACATTTTTCAGAAGGGTTTTTTTTTTTTTTAATATATAATTAAGAAGGAATACTAATTATCCTGGTATTTAAACTGCTTATAGTAGATGAGAAAATCTCTGTAGTAATACTATTTTCACTCAGTCTCTAAAATGGTCCATTGGCAGTAAAAATGATCACATACCATCTCAGTTTAATGACAAATATGTTTTGGAAATAATACTGACATTTGGAAGATTCATTTAGTTATTCAGCACATGTGACCAGCCAGTAAACTGTTCAAGTAAAAAAAAAAATTGTGAGCAAGTTTTATTACTTGAAATGGTACTAAATATGTGGCTATATCTCTAGTCAGCATAACCACCATGTACCTTCAATGTACAGTAAAACCACTCTCTTTTGGTTTTGTTAAGGACACAATAGTGTATGCAGCTCCAACTTGTAATAATCAGATTTCTCACTCACTCAGGAGAACACTGCCAAATCCAAAACTTTAATACTTTTAAGCTGTGAAAGTTTAAAGTGATGGATTTGCTCAGGGTTGGGAGGAAAAATTTAATCTGACTTCTTGTTTTGGGTTAAGAAAAATGCTTCCAGAGCCCTGAATCTGAGTGAAGGATGGCTTCGCATTGGTCCATAATAGCAACACTTCTCTTGGAATCTGTAGTTCTGCGGGGATTATGAGAACATGGAACTTGGAGAAAGAAAATTTGGCTAAGTCAGATAGTTTATTCCCTTGAAAGATGTGAATATTTCATAAACAGATGAGAGACTAGCCCTTATGTGTAAATCCTACTGAATTTACAGTGGAGAGAACAAAGCTGTAGTAGCAGCTATTAATAAAGCATTTGAGTTGTGAATGCGTAAGATGAACATTTTTGTATAAATTATTGCACTGTCTTGGAATATGTTTCTGATTGATTGTAAAGATTTTAGTCATAATCAGAGGTCATGAGAACCTGGAGAATGGGATTATGATGGTATGAATTCATTGGATCTTTTTATAGAGGTGTTATTGTAATCTAACTTCAAATTCAGCTTTGGCTTGTTAAGTGCCTTAACAAAATCTGAGTGCAGCCCTCCTCTTGGCAGGAGCTCATGGACTGAAGATGCATCTCTCTCAGTAATTATACAGACACAACATTATTTATGTAGTTGGAAGAGAAAAGCGCAAAAATTTGTAACACTACTCACTGCGCCAGCTTTTGTAGCAGCCTCGGACCTTTTATAAATTTGCAGATAAGACTATGTATGATATTCATATGAATCTTTCATTTTTACCTGTGTATCAATGAGGTGTACAACACATTCAAGCTCTTTCAGAAATAAAAAGCAAGATAAGAGGTAACTTTGAGTAATTTTCCTTTTTTATTTTTTTTCCTTTCTTCTGGCTCTACTTAAACTACATTGCGTTAAGCTTTCCAGATGATGCCCTTCTGTCTTTTAGCAATTCTGACCACATGGAATTTGAAGACTGCTTTTATATATAATGGATTTTCAGATGTTTAACAACCTGCTTGGACCTAGATGCAGTTTCAGCCTTGCTCATCATATTCAGAGATCTGTCATCTTGAACAAAGGTGAGATAGTCTTTGAAGCAGCAAGCCTGGGATTTCCATGGAGTGTATGATAAAGATGTAGTCAAAGACAAGCAGAGGGAACTGATATTTTAGCACTTTGAGGTACCTGTTGTGGTGTTTGCCTGCTTCTCTTTTACACCAAAGGTGTGAGTTTATTTGTCTTTCTCATTTATTACTGCACCACTGATCTTGGACCAGATGTTCTAAGTCGTGTGCATGTTGAGAGCAGCAGGTTTACTGGATGTGTGCAGACCACCTGCACCCTACACATGTAACAGATCCACTCCTCCCAAGGACTGTTAGATTTACAAAACTTGTGCAATGTGGCTTGCACATCTAGGAAATGATGAGAGGAATTGCCTAGATTTAGTTCTTCTGAGAGTTTAGAAAGAAGAAAAGAAATGTCTTTCACTGTAGGAAAACTGACCTTCAAGTAGGAGGAATGTTTCCCCATTTGGGAAACTTATTCTGTGAGGTTTGGACAGAAGACAGATACAGTGACTGTGAGAAACCTTAGTATCTGAGGGAGAAATCAATTCAACAGTTAATATGGCTTCAGGCGGAATAATCCCCTGAGGCAGTAAAAGCAACCTCTGTTCCTTAGAAACTCCTTCAAGGTGTCAGCCTTGTCAGTGTGGCACTTGTGAACCACTGCACTGGAAAGCCACAGGGCGTGTAAAGGCTTTGGGACCCAGATGATCAATCTAGTAGAGAACCTTGGAAGTGGTGCCTCTGTCAACAGCAATGGGAGACGGGCAAGATACCAGGTCAATTTCTTGTACACAAATTAATCACCAGGAGGTAACTGATGATACTGAAAATAAAAATGAAGAAAGAAAGCATCTCAAGTGGAATAATGAAGCAATGAAGAATTTCACTGCAAAGAAAACTTTGGATGAGTAGGGGACAGCAGAAGATGTGAATGACCCCATACTCTTTATCTGCTTACAAAAAGGAAGGCAGTTAAAGGATAATAGCTATCATACAATAGGTTGTCCTGAGAGGTTCCTTTGCTTTCCAGTTACTTAGGCAGTCAGAATTAACCGTGAAAGTGTTCAGGACTCTTTTACTCTGAAATACAACTATAAAAAATTATTTTAAAGAAGGCTGTATTAAAAAAGAAGGTGAAGTTCATAACAGTGGAGGTCCGTGACTGAAGAGAAAATTTCACAATTTAACGAGGCAAGAGCCTGATTATAAAGGGGATTGTGACTGGATCTGGAACAAATCATTGGAACATCATGAAATAACTCTTGACAAAGTACTTAGAGTTTGTCAAACTAACCAGGTGCCCAGTTCAGAATAAAGGAGAGGACATAATTGAGAATCCAAAACAGAGCAAAAAAAGATGTTTGATGAAGATATAATTGGAGTCCTACAAGAGCAGCATCTGGGCCCACAGATTGCATGGAAAAGAGCACAAGCCATGAACTGGAAGAAGGTATGCACTAGATTACATCACTGTGAAACAGTGTGTAAGAAGCAGCATACAGGAGATCAATGACAGCACCGTTTGCTCTGGGGGATTCTTCATAAGAGCAATTCATCAGAAGATGAATGGACTATCACCCTGAAAGCAAGTAAGACATTTATTCATTTTAAATTGGATACTGGTGCACATGATGGTGTGTTGATTGAAATAATGTTATCCTCCTGACAAGAAGCAGATAATGGAGAGTCAGGGGAGGTTTACAGGGGTAAGATAATAGCAACTAAAGTTAACATGAAGGTAAATAAAGCAGACTGATACAGTCTGTATTAACTTTATGGAGAAGAGCATTCATTATAGAAAAAATAATGTGTTGAAACTTTGTTCTCATCTGAGCAATGTGCTCATGGGAGAGGAAGTGAGTTTATTACCCCAACATAGAGTTGTGGGTACACTCTTTGTACACTCTTTATACTCTAATAAAGATTTTCTAGAGAGAAAAATAGAGAAAGAATGTTTTCTGTCTGGATAGACCAGAGGAATGGAATAAACACGAATAAAAGAAAAAAAGAGTCACAGTAGTTTTTAGGGGATAATTTTCTGATTGTCTAATACCATATTTTTTATATCCAGGATGCATCAGCAGGATTCCAGGGAAAGTCTTTGGAAAAACACAGAACATGTTTTATGAGTTTTCCATGTCTTGTTGAGAAAACCCTGTTTCTTCAGACGTCCATTTATATTGTGCTCAACTTTCCATTTGTGTAACAACAACAAGAAGAAAAGTTTTGATAGCACAGAAGAAATTGGGGCACCATAGACGATACTTTAATATGGGAAAAACACTAAAAGAAACTGAAATTTTTGAAAAGAATAACTGGAAGCTCTGAGCATCCTGGAACAGAACCAAAGCTGCTGGGTTAGTGATGCCAGCAGACTGTAAATTTTCTGTAACATAAATAACACACCTGAGAAAGAAGGTTATTTGGCAAGACATATAGGTAACAGTGAAACCACTGCAGTTGACAAAGAAATAGTAGATTTCTGGGAATGATGGATTACATTAGGACAATTGTGCCTTATACTGCTGCCTGAATAAATAAATAGAGAATGCTCCTACACAATGACATTGCCTGACCTTAATAAAAAGTCCAAGAAGTAAAAGGAATTAATTTGGGAGGATGGTATGCCCAAAATTATATTGTCCACAGGTGTTTAAAAGGAGCATTTTGGGATTTTAGTGCAATCTTCTTGCAGGAGAGTGGTCGCAGCTAGAGACCAGTGGTTTATGAATAGTAGATGCTAACAGGAAATGAGAGTTAATAAGCTCAGATAGAAAAGGAGGCTTTGGCATGGTTGTAAAAGACTTCATGTCTTAGTTGTGGGAGGCCTTAGCTATTACTATTTTATTAGCTGAAATCGACTGCAAACCACTTATTGCTGTTACTGAAAATGACCTTGTGAACACTCCAGAGAATTCACAGCTTACTTTTATTTTTTTTTCAACTACAAATAGATGATTTGCAAATTGAACCTGAACTTGCAAGAGATTTGGAGACACAGACTCGCTCTTCCAATTACTTGAAATTCAACATTAGTATGTTTTGCAAATAAAATAAAATTTGTGTTCTGATGTGAGCTAAGGACCTTGAGTTTCAGACTGACTACTTAGGATGAGATTCTACACAAAGTAATAAGGATTAAAATTATAGTGGCAAACCCAACATATCCCTCTTCACTCTTATCAGTGCAACAGGAGCTACTACCCTAGAATGAAATCCTGTTTCAGGAACTATACTTCTAAGTTACTAAAAGTATGTGAAAAGTAGTCAGAGAGGTTGATAGGGGTTCTTTGAGGAAAAAAAAAAAAAAGTGGCAGAAAGAGTAGAGTTAATTTGAACTTAAATGAAGAAGCTCTTAAATTCTGCTGCATATGCCCAAACTAAAAATCAAGGTGTAGGAAAGTGCTGTACTGATGGTACAGAGAAAAAACTGGATGGAGCAAAGTACACATAGATTATTTACAGAGATGAGGGGAAAAAAGTCCAAGACAGAACACCATGAACTATGTACTTACAATTATTCTGATTCCTGTGAGACGATTTTGTTGGGAGATACAGATAAAGAGTTAATGATGGACATCAAAGATCTTTCCTTACTCCACATTTGACATCAATGAGCCAGAATTAGATATATGTGAATGTGAGCAATGCAATATTGGCTTAATTGTCTGCATTGGGTTTGTGTGGCCAGGTGTTGGTAGCAGGGGTACTACAGGGGTGGCTTCTGTGAGAATCTGGTAGAAGCTTCTCCCATGTCCAATGGAACCAATGCCAGCTGGCTCCACTGAACCTGCCACTGGTCAAGGCTGAGCCCATCAGTGATGGTGGTGGCACCTCTGGCATAACAGATTTAACAAGGTGAGAAAACTGAATGGGGCATTCCTCAGGAGAGAGGAGTGAAATTATGTGAAAGAGACAACTCTGCAGACACCAGGGGCAGTGATACAGGAGGGGAAAGAGGTGCTCCAGGGCAGAGATTCCCCCACAGCAGCAGGGCAGAGATTCCCCCACAGCCCATAGTGAAGACCATAGTGAGGCAGCTGTGCCCCTGCAGCCTGGAGGGTTCCACTCTGGAGCAGGTGGATACCTGAAGGAGGCTGTGACCCCATGGGATGCCTGTGATGGAGCAGGCTCCTGGCAGGACCACTGGACCCATGAAGAGAAGAGCCTGCAGTGGAGCAGGTTTGCTGTTGTGACGCCATGGGGGGCACATGCTGGGACAGACTATTCCTGAAGGACTGCATCCTGCACCCCATCCTGTGGGAGGAACCTGTGCTGGAGAAGTTAATGAAGAACTTGCAGTTCATGGGAAAGACTCACACTGAAAAGTCTGTGGAGGACTGTCTCCTGTGGGAGGAACCCCATGCTAGAGGAGGTCATGAGTGTGGTGAGTCCTCCCCCTGAGGAGGAAGGAGAAAATTGCAAGTGAATGTGAGCCCAGGAAGAAGTGAGGGTTATAGGGAGGGCAGTTTAAGATTTAGTTTTTATTTTCTCATTATCCTACTCTGATTTGATTAATAATACAGGAAAAAAAAATTCCCCAAGTCAAGCCTTTTTCACCTGTGATGGTATCTGGTGAGTGAAATCTCCTTGTCCTTACCTGATCCATGAGACTTTCATTATATTTTCTCTCCCCTGTGCATCCAAGGAGGGCACAGAATGGTTTCAGTGAGCACCTGGCATCCAGCCAGAGTAAAGCAACTGCACCAGCTATCTGCTAGTCCCAGTGAACTTCTGTCCAGAAGATGGGTGAAAAGTGGTGTGATAAGACAGAAAACAAATGCAGTGTTTAGACAATTGGTCTCCAGGTTATAATCTAGCCAGGTGAAGCAGATGTCCTGTCTTCTGACTGGAATAGGTCTGATCCTCCAGAGGATGTGAAACACCACTTCAGACACTGTTGGACAGTTTAGTTATTATTGTGACTTCATGTGTTTGCATTAATAACGGTTTTAATTATAGCTGTCGTTACATTCTGCCTTGGAATGGAACGTGTGGTATTTGGGGCTGTGCCTTCAAAGGCTCAGCAGCTTGGCAGGGCACTGTGAGGCTCTTGTTGCAGAACACAGACAGCTGGATGCAGACAGAGGATTATTCCCAGCACCTCTGGTACCGAGTAGCACTGAAGAGCACAGAGAGAAGAGCTACTGAGGGCCAGAAGACAGCCTAGAGGCAGCTTGCCTTCCACCTATGATTGATCAGTTAAGGCCCTGTGGGAGATAGGCCATTTGCTCTTGCTGGCAGAAGAGATGCCAACCCACCCAGAGAGAGGGATTCTGAGAAGTATCTGAAAGCGGAACCTCAAGGAATGTCCCTCCTCCCACTGGCAGTCATTCCTGCGGGAAACACTGCCTGCCTCCTCAGGAGGTGGTGAGCTCCAGTGACTGCGGTACCTCAGTCCTCCTGCCCAGATCCTCCCGCCCATTTTCCGGGCTGCGAAAGGTCTTTAGGGTTTGGTATATGGACAGTAGAAATCATAACAGTTGCATTAATATGGATAGTCTGACAGGTATTGCAGGTGAGACATTTTTCTGGTATGTACAACTTAACTCTGGCAGGTTGACATGGTGCAACTTGGTTCCAAGCCTAATAAACCAACAGAATGCGTGTTTACTATGAATGGGCTCATTCATTCCAACGTCAGTGTGCGTACACACGTGTTTGTGTGTGTGCCTGCATGTAGAGAGAAGAGAATCCCTCTTCTCCCTTCTCCTCATGGCTTATATCATACAGCATGCCCACATATCTAAAGTAACAACTTCTTCATAAGGAATCTGAAATACAGAGTCCAAGGGAAGTTTAACAGCTTCATAGCACATAATTCTCTTTTGGCCACATTTTGTTTGTCAGGGGGAACACAAGAATGAGGCCACACATAATTTAACACCTTTCCCTATTTAGAGCTTGTTAGTTTAACTTTCTCTGAGATTGTTTTTTTAAAAAATGTTTGTCTGAATTTAGTGGTTGTGAAGGAAAATGGCAGCCCTAAAGACCTTAGTTNGCAGAGATTCCCCCACAGCAGCAGGGCAGAGATTCCCCCACAGCCCATAGTGAAGACCATAGTGAGGCAGCTGTGCCCCTGCAGCCTGGAGGGTTCCACTCTGGAGCAGGTGGATACCTGAAGGAGGCTGTGACCCCATGGGATGCCTGTGATGGAGCAGGCTCCTGGCAGGACCACTGGACCCATGAAGAGAAGAGCCTGCAGTGGAGCAGGTTTGCTGTTGTGACGCCATGGGGGGCACATGCTGGGACAGACTATTCCTGAAGGACTGCATCCTGCACCCCATCCTGTGGGAGGAACCTGTGCTGGAGAAGTTAATGAAGAACTTGCAGTTCATGGGAAAGACTCACACTGAAAAGTCTGTGGAGGACTGTCTCCTGTGGGAGGAACCCCATGCTAGAGGAGGTCATGAGTGTGGTGAGTCCTCCCCCTGAGGAGGAAGGNCTGGACCCATGAAGAGAAGAGCCTGCAGTGGAGCAGGTTTGCTGTTGTGACGCCATGGGGGGCACATGCTGGGACAGACTATTCCTGAAGGACTGCATCCTGCACCCCATCCTGTGGGAGGAACCTGTGCTGGAGAAGTTAATGAAGAACTTGCAGTTCATGGGAAAGACTCACACTGAAAAGTCTGTGGAGGACTGTCTCCTGTGGGAGGAACCCCATGCTAGAGGAGGTCATGAGTGTGGTGAGTCCTCCCCCTGAGGAGGAAGGAGAAAATTGCAAGTGAATGTGAGCCCAGGAAGAAGTGAGGGTTATAGGGAGGGCAGTTTAAGATTTAGTTTTTATTTTCTCATTATCCTACTCTGATTTGATTAATAATACAGGAAAAAAAAATTCCCCAAGTCAAGCCTTTTTCACCTGTGATGGTATCTGGTGAGTGAAATCTCCTTGTCCTTACCTGATCCATGAGACTTTCATTATATTTTCTCTCCCCTGTGCATCCAAGGAGGGCACAGAATGGTTTCAGTGAGCACCTGGCATCCAGCCAGAGTAAAGCAACTGCACCAGCTATCTGCTAGTCCCAGTGAACTTCTGTCCAGAAGATGGGTGAAAAGTGGTGTGATAAGACAGAAAACAAATGCAGTGTTTAGACAATTGGTCTCCAGGTTATAATCTAGCCAGGTGAAGCAGATGTCCTGTCTTCTGACTGGAATAGGTCTGATCCTCCAGAGGATGTGAAACACCACTTCAGACACTGTTGGACAGTTTAGTTATTATTGTGACTTCATGTGTTTGCATTAATAACGGTTTTAATTATAGCTGTCGTTACATTCTGCCTTGGAATGGAACGTGTGGTATTTGGGGCTGTGCCTTCAAAGGCTCAGCAGCTTGGCAGGGCACTGTGAGGCTCTTGTTGCAGAACACAGACAGCTGGATGCAGACAGAGGATTATTCCCAGCACCTCTGGTACCGAGTAGCACTGAAGAGCACAGAGAGAAGAGCTACTGAGGGCCAGAAGACAGCCTAGAGGCAGCTTGCCTTCCACCTATGATTGATCAGTTAAGGCCCTGTGGGAGATAGGCCATTTGCTCTTGCTGGCAGAAGAGATGCCAACCCACCCAGAGAGAGGGATTCTGAGAAGTATCTGAAAGCGGAACCTCAAGGAATGTCCCTCCTCCCACTGGCAGTCATTCCTGCGGGAAACACTGCCTGCCTCCTCAGGAGGTGGTGAGCTCCAGTGACTGCGGTACCTCAGTCCTCCTGCCCAGATCCTCCCGCCCATTTTCCGGGCTGCGAAAGGTCTTTAGGGTTTGGTATATGGACAGTAGAAATCATAACAGTTGCATTAATATGGATAGTCTGACAGGTATTGCAGGTGAGACATTTTTCTGGTATGTACAACTTAACTCTGGCAGGTTGACATGGTGCAACTTGGTTCCAAGCCTAATAAACCAACAGAATGCGTGTTTACTATGAATGGGCTCATTCATTCCAACGTCAGTGTGCGTACACACGTGTTTGTGTGTGTGCCTGCATGTAGAGAGAAGAGAATCCCTCTTCTCCCTTCTCCTCATGGCTTATATCATACAGCATGCCCACATATCTAAAGTAACAACTTCTTCATAAGGAATCTGAAATACAGAGTCCAAGGGAAGTTTAACAGCTTCATAGCACATAATTCTCTTTTGGCCACATTTTGTTTGTCAGGGGGAACACAAGAATGAGGCCACACATAATTTAACACCTTTCCCTATTTAGAGCTTGTTAGTTTAACTTTCTCTGAGATTGTTTTTTTAAAAAATGTTTGTCTGAATTTAGTGGTTGTGAAGGAAAATGGCAGCCCTAAAGACCTTAGTTTTCCTTGCAGAATGGGCACAGGATGAGCTCCAGCAGAGTGCCTTTCCTCATGTTACCACCCTGATTTGACCTTGAATGACCTGTTGCAGGGCCCAGCAGAATTGGTTTTCGTATCTTTCCAGTCTTTGGCCTTTTTGCAGAGACTGACAGCTGGGCTGTGGCAAATGTGACAGGGATTCTGTGTCCAGATCAGAGCCTGACTTCCTTCACATAGGCACAGTGTTATAGTAACCTTTCAAATACTAAGGATGCTGGTGAGCAGAGCTAATGAGACAGATCTTTGGGTGAGTATTTCAACACCGGCAGCCATGGAAATGCCACCTTTCCCAAAGGCTCTATTTATTATTACAGCTGTGCTTAGGCTTTAATACTTGCTGGGCCTTGTACAAACTCAGAGTAAGACACAACAAAATGTGGGAGAAGAATTGCTTAAAGCTACAACTCCTTCCACCAGATCTCTTTAATAAAGAGATCTGAGCCATGGTGACACTAAATAGCTTTCCCTACCACGGTGAAATGTACAAAAGAACTTGGCTAGCACAGCACATTGATCCTGCGGTGTTTTGAAGGTGAATGATGAGAATACTTATGTCCAGCAAGTAGGTTATGACTCAGGCAGCAAATTTAGATATTACTACATCCCCACATTTTAATATGTTTTGGGGGGTTTTGAAAACAAGGTTCCACACCTGAAATTACTTTAGCAAAGACTTATTAAAGACAACACAATCACTTTTCTCAGGAAGGACTCTTCTGACTAGACACAGTGTCTTCAACCCTTGTGCTGACATCACCACTGAGGCTGGTGTGGTAGTCGCTACAAAGAGATTTGTGTTCACTCCACCTGCACCTCAAGGTGAATATACTCTGATCCAGAAGACAGGTGGTCTCATGGAGCTGGTGGTATCCTCCAGCTTACACAAGAAGCCCTACTAAATTCATAGTGCCAGTGCAAGAAAGCTGCTAGAACCCTGTTTGAAGTCAACCACTGAAGTCAACTCATGGTGCATCGGTGTTCTTGAAATGCCTTATGCTATTTTCTTCCTCTGTAGGGAAGGAAGTGTGGAGCTGTACAGGAAGACTAGACAGGTCATGGGATGGTCCACAGTAGAGCCTCCATTCTAATTGCCTTGGAACAGAATCCCGCAGGGAAGCATGGCCTCTACTCCTGCACATCTCTGAATTATGAGTGTTAGCATTTAGAGGAACCCTTAGTTTAATGCAACAGTCAGTTCTTCCCAGTAATATATGATGGAAATCTGAGTATGGATTTTGATTTAATTGCTTGGAAGCATGGTCTCAGCATTTTTTTCTCCTGGGTATCTATTTGTAGATGTAATTTAGAGAGAGACATTTTGGATCTGTTTTGGAACACCTTGTCAAATTCTGGCTTTTTTAGATCCAGAAGGTGTTTTGGGTCCGTATTTATAGAAAACTGCTCTCTTGTATTTAGTCTTTTTCACATAATATCAGTGTTAGCAATGGCTGGTGAAAAAACCACTATTATTATTCATTAACTCTGGTCTCTCAGAGGAACCATATGTGCAGAGCAGAGGGAAAAGAGTACTGTTGTTTTTTAATACTGAGTCACTGCTACTGATTAAGTGTTTCTTTATTTTTTCTTTTTTCTTTCCTTTTTTTTTTTTTTTTTGAGAAAAAAAAATGGGAAAAAGATGTTATTTTAGCCTAAATTTCAGGAGAATCGACTTTCTCTGGGTGCCAGAATGTCTTCAGAAAGTTTTAGTCCAGTGGGCCACAGTGATATCAGCCAGCACTTGTTTTAAAGAATATCTCTAAAAAATTCATGGTTAGATTCCTGCATCTCAGGTCACAGGAGAGTGTGACTATTAATAAGTTCCAGCTGCTTGATGGAGTTTCACCAGCCATTTGTGGATCTTTAAAATTTTTTTTTAGGAAATCTTTAACTGCCTTTTTTTTTTTTTTTTT
>WEIU01007606.1:270157-304616 GCA_013389925.1 Aegithalos caudatus
TTCTTTTTTTTTTTTTTTTATTTTTTTTTTTTTTTTTTTTATTTTTTTTTTTTCCCTTAAAGTTCACATTAAATACTCCCTTTGTGTCCATGCTGAGGAAGTCTTTAATTACATTAGTTAAAAAAAAAAACGAAGAAAAAGAAGGGATAGCTCTGATTTTGCTCTCACTTCTCTATTATTGTGCCATCTCCTCTAGTCATGTTTTTCGTATTTATTTTCTCAGCAAGGGGCCTTCTTTAATACTGCAGCTGATGATCTAAAAATGTGTGAGCTATGTTCTATTATACACAAGCCGCATAATGTGGATGAGCGGCTCTCCCGGGCTGGCGGAGCCGCGCTCCGCTGGCGGCTGCGGGGAGCGGCTCCAGTCCAGCCTCTCGCTCTTTCCCTTCCAGGTCCCTGCTGGAGCCTCCAGCAGCCCCAGCGATGGTGGCAGCACCGCCCAGGCAGTACCTGTGCTCAAGGAGGCCGTGGCTCCTTGCAGTCTCATCCCGCTCCTCGTGCTGGAGCCAGTCCCGGCAGTTCGATGCCGCCTAGGAATGGCCTCACACCCAGCTCCGAGCGGCTCTGCCCCGCGCCGTGCGCCTGCCAGAGCTGGCGCCCAGAGCCGGCCCGTCTGCTCTGCCTCCATCACTGTTAGCTCACAACAGGGAAATGCTGAATGGGAAAAACAAATAATAACGATGCTGTTTTCCTCTCTAAATTTAGGGGTCTAAAATTTTGGCTTGAAAATCTTTGTTTGGAAATTTGGGCCCAGATCATGAAGTGAGCAAACACAGCGACTTACTGTAATAGTGTGTTTGAATTTAAACGAGGGTAGGCAAAGGGATTTCTTCATTTAAAGTTGCAGTATTCACAAAATGAGAGTCCCTTCAAAGATACATACCGTGAAGAAACCGCGAGAACAACCTTTTGCCAAGTGATTACTAACAGCAACAAAAATAAGTAAATTCTTTCCCGTAGATTTGGTGTACTTTTATTTATCCTGCTTCATACAAAGCCTGAATACCCTGAAAAAAATGTATATAAATATAGCTACATCAGTTTCATGCAGCTCTCTACTTAGTGTATATCTATATCTCCATGTACATACAAACATGTATATATACATATATATATTCTGTATGAAATCATATTCTATGGTTCATCATTCTACATAAAGAAGGCAAACGCAGAAGAAAATAACATTTTAGTCAGTACCTATTCAGGATTTTATAGGAAATCTGGGGCATTGCCATGACAATTCCAAAAATGGTTAGTTAATATCTTTTGTATTCTTGTAAACACCTACTCATTTACTGCAGCAGCACTGAAAACTTATTAAGAACACTCATTCGGTCCAAATATACTTGGAAGGCTCAGAACAGCCTTCCTTCTTCTGTATAATTTTTGTTTTCCTCAACATAAATGTAAATTGATACAAATAAATAAGTTCTAAATTCCATTAAGCTCTGCATGTCTACAAAGTTTGGTGTGAAATAGGAAATACACCTGCAACTATGCAGCTCTTATGTAAAATTAATAATAAATGTTTTCTTGCCAACATCAATATGTTTATATTATGGTCATGGGACTCTCTCTGATGCCTAAATTATTTAAGACATTAATTTTTTATATCTGCTCAAGCCTACTACATAAAGTTGCTGAGTTCTGTATCAAAAGTGGTGGTTCAAATCAAATTGATATTGCATTTTAATTAAAGCAGTGTTGGGACACATCTCACAGTCTTTACTCAGGCAGAATTTACTGGAGTAGTGACAACTTCCTTTCCCTCTGCTTTTTGTGTTTCTAGACACTTTTAGGTTGTGCCACTTAAGGCTAAGATGCAGGAGAAAAGGTAAGGGCTCACTTTCAATCTGTGCTGTCTCCAGTTATGTGCTCCTCCTTGGTGCTCTTGGGTTGTGTGTATTTCATGTGTGGAAAAACCCAGACGAAAACAGACCACTGTGAATTACTGACTGTGAATTACTGCTTCTGCTTGTTCTAGCGAACACACAGACCTTACCTCCTTTTTAGGTGAGAAGATTTGTTAAAAAAATGAAAGTAAGGATTTGTCACTACCAGAGGAAAAGCTCCAAACACCCAACCTTCCTCATAGCTAGCATCTGGGAAACTACCAATGAAGCAGTTGTTCTGGAAAATAATGAGACCGAACAACAACTTTTTCCCAAGAAAGCCCCAGCCATCACAAATAAGTGGCCTGGGAGCTCTGAAGAAGTGTTCTTGTGATATTTTGAGCTGCATTGACCTAAGGCACTAACTTGAGATACCTGAGTTTGAGTGATGCAGGCTCTTACAGTGTATTGCATATCTGCTTTTCTTCTGCTGGTGACTGTGGTGCAGGGGAAGAGCTGAGGAGCTGCAAGAGAGCCAGTTAACCTGACCAACATCTCCCCACCATGGCTCTGAGGGAAGAAAGGTCTTGGCCATGTAATTGCTTGAGCTGTCACAGCTTAAAAACTGGTTAACCATCAGTAATTGACCACTGATAAATTGATAGCTCGAGTATCTCCCATGTCCCTTCTGTTATCATATCAAGCCTGAATTCTTCTACACTGCATCATTATCTTAAGTTTATAGATATTTAATTCTACGAACAATGGCTACTAGTTACTATATCTAAATAAAAATATATGATTACCTATGGTCAAGTGGGTTAAACCTAGCTGAACACCAGGTGCCCAACAAAACACTCTATCGATTCCTCACCTACTGGATGGGAAAAAATATAAGAAAAGGTTTGTAGGTCAAGATGAGTACAGGGAGACCTGATAATATCTTATCATCATGGATAAAACAGACTTGACTCAGGAAAATTAATTTACTACCTATCAAATCAGAGCAGAATAATGAGAAATAAAAGCAAATCTTAAAACACCTTCTTCCCAACTTTCCCTTCATTTGGGTTCAACTTTGCTTCTTGATTTCTCAAACTCCTCCTTGTCAAGCACCTCAGGTGGATGGAGAATGGGAGCTGTGGTCAGTTCACCACACATCATCTCTGTTTCTCCTTCTTCCTCAGGGGAAGGATTTCTCACACTTCCCTGTTCCAGAATGGGTACCCTCCCATTGGAGAGAGTCCTCCACAAAATTCTCCAGTGTGGGGCCTTCTCACAGACTGCAGTTCTTCACAAACTTCTCCAGTGCATCTTCTCCTTGGGCTGCAGGTGGATCCCTGCTCCCCCATGAACCTCCATCAGCTGCAGGGGGATATCTGTCCCACCATAGCCTTCACCACAAGCTGCAGAGGAATCTCTGCCCTGCTGCCTGGAGCATTTCCTCTCTCTCACCCTGGTGCTTGACCCTGGCGTGTTGCCCTCACATACTCTCATTCCTTTTTCTAGCTGCAGTTCCCCTTGGAAACTTTTCCTGCTTTGTTAAATCTGTTATCCCAGAGGTCCCACCACCATCACTGATGGGCTCAGCCTTGACCAGCTGTGGCAGGTCCATGTTGGAGCCAGATGGCATTGGCTCCACTGAACATGGGAGAAGCTTCTACCAGTTTCTCACAGAAGCCACCCTATAGTACCCCTGCTACCAACACCTGGCCACACAAACTCAATACATTACCTCAATCAATTATGAAAATCTAGCAGAGATTAAACAGAGGTGTAGGAAAAAAAAAAAAAAAAAAAAAAAAAAAAAAGGACAAAATGGGCAATAGAATAGCCACCTGGTCATCAGATAATTGCTGATCCAACTAAACAAGTTAAAACAAAGGTTCAGGCAGGTGAAGACAAATTCAGATGATGTCAGGATTGCCCAGAGAAGTCATGGAGTTGCCATCACTGGAGGTGTTTAAGAAACGACAGGATGTGGCACTCAGTGCTATGACTTAATTGACAAGCAGTGCCAGGTCAAAGGTTAAACTCAATGATCTTGAGGTTCTAATTGTCTCTATGATTCTATGATCGTCTTGCCTTCTCTCTTTGCTACCTTGTGCATTTACCTGCCACTTATCTCACTAAGAGATACATTTTCCATGTCTGATATTCTCTGACATCTTCAGGAGTCTGCTTTCCTGCATCTGCAATGTCTTTCTCATGAATTCTCTTTTTAGACATGCTTCCAGACAGATGAAATTGCTTGGTAAAGATTCTTGGATTAAATTTGAAATCCTTTAAATTCTATGGATTTAATATACATTAGGCTTTGTCTGCCATACATCTGATGGTGGGTAGTCAATGTGTTTATCAGTTCTTGATGAACATGAATTAATTCAGATGACTGTTACTCTGATAAACAAAAGGAACATCACATACAGCCCAGGCTCTGCCTTCTTAAGACATTCCCCACAGATGTATGTCATGTAACTCATTTTACAGACTTTTATTTATGATGTTTTTACAATACTTCTGCATTTTTAACATAGGAACAGATTTTAACATCTAGATTAAATCTCTTGCTGTAATTAATTCCTGCTGCATTCAGCCTATTCATCATGGATGTGGAGAATAGCACATCCCCTTCCACCTTGATGTACTCTTTTCCAAGGAAGACTGTTCCAGCATGGCTATCTTTATAGACAGCATGCAGGAATTTGGGGACAGGACTGGAACTACTGTAACAACTTAGGTAGCTGCTATTCATGGGAGCATGTTACCCATTTTCTACAGCTGAATGGTCTCTGTGATTCTGTATATCCAAGTCTTCAGCCTGATGGCAAGAGTCAAAATGCACTGGAATCAGTAGCAGGCTTAAGCCTTTACTGACTTAAGGGGCCTAAAAACAATAAAGAGCCCATACTAGTGTTGACCTCTAACAGATGGTAGCAAAATGAGTGCCACAGAAAACTCTGTGACATTAGAATCACATCCGGCTTGGCAGTGCTGGAAGGGACCATACAAAATCCAACATAAAACCCCTAATGTCTGTGAATGTTTATAAGTTAAAAATTAGTGCTGACTGCTCAGACTGATGTATAGCTGTCTGAACACACTGGAGGAGAAGTGTTCCTCTGCCAGTCTCATCCTGTTTCTGGTTACCAGCACAGACATCTTCCCTCCTCAAATCAGTTATCCTGGATCTCTGCTGCTGTGTGAAAAATATGTTAGGAAAGGGGTTTTTCAAATTGCAGACAGTTTTTTTCCCCCTTCTCCTATGGCTAAAGCAACATGCTTTTTTTTTTTTTTTTTTTTTTTTGCAGAATACCCAACCCTTAATTTCTGGCTTGTGTAAGGTTCCTTCTGATATGAATAGCAACGTATGAGCTTATCCTTCTTTTTCTTAAAATAGCATAGGTGTAAAATATTTGTTAATCCTTTGCAATTAGGGTATAGAGCAGGGTTTGAGTTGCTTCTCAGTGAAATCATAATCACAAATATTTCTTGCATTACATTATTCAATATGAAAGCTCTTACTAATTCCTTGTCTCTGTGGAATGGGCATGTGTTTTGGCTCTGTAATCTCAAAGTTCAAGACTAGCATTTTTCTGATTCTTGTTGTCCTGCATTTTATAAGCTCAGTATTTAAGAGTAGCATGTTTATTTATTTATGTTGCTGCTAATCCAAACTGTCTGCTAAACTAATCCCTTGTTAAAATGAAATCAAGTCAGCTATTTTAGATTACAAAGTTAAAACAATAGCTCAGCCAGACACTTCACACATCTGTTTTACTTTTCCTGAATAGGTATGGAGCTTTTCTTACATTCTTTCTCAACAAAAGTGCCACCAATTAGCTATACTTTTCTTTCATTTTTCTCTTGTGACCTAAGTCTTGTTTTCTTGGTTCTTTAACTGATTACTTTTGAAATGTTGGCTTTTTTACATATTTGTTTTCTTTCCCAGTAATACATTTTAAAATGGATAAAAATTTCATGCTTATTACTTGTTAATATGTTATCATACTCTATTACCCAAATTCGGACCAGAGGTAATTCCAATGTGGGAAATGCCAAAATAATACATTCTTGGAGATGAGATCTTAGACAGATATGGAAACCCAAAGTAGGCTTTGATTTACTTACAGTCTGCAGGAAATGAAGCATTACCATCAATGTGGTACATAAAGATTTTAACTAAAGATAACTTTTTTCCAGTTTTACCTGCTGCTTTGATTTAAAGTATTTTTCACATCATCTAATTTTTCATAAGCTTTCACATGTTTAAAGTTTGGCTTTTCTTAAGGGATTGTATAAGTTTTCATTTTGTGCAGAAACCTCCCTCTTATTTAGTGCATTTGCCAAACACTTTAAAATTGCATCAGGTAAGGGTTGCTCCAGCCTCCTGGAGCCAAAAATGTGGAACAATAGGGTTTACCTCACCACTTTTTAATAAACTGTTTTTTGGACTAGTATTCTGAAGGAATGCCACTGCTTCAGCCAAGGTAACCTTCAGGCACAGTTTGATTTGATATAATTTTATTTATCCATTTGTTTCATCAGCCCACTTTGAAAGGTGGAGAAGAGGCAGGCTGACCCCATCTCAGTCTTCTATTTAACTTTACATCAACAATTTGGAGATAATCAGCTGAAAAATTTTCAGGGCTCACCTCCCCCAGAAATGCGAGTGACTGTGCATCACAGAGAGGTGAGAACAGTTATTACTTCCTTTATACCACAGAGAAACTAAGGCATAGAGAAATTGTATAAAGTAATTTCAGATTGCTCTTTAGCACAGGGATGTAACACTCTGTTATCACTCTGTGATGTGGTCAGAAAGCTGGTCCAGCTTGTCTCCCTGAACTTGTGGGAGCCATATCTATGTTGTGAGCACAACTTTCCTCTCAACATCCCTCCTGAGGATAAATGTCTCATACCACTGAGCACTGTTCCCTTGTGGGTGCTCAAGGGTACACATTTCCCTCACATTCCTGGCAGGTCTTTTAGCCCCCATGCCCAAACCCCCATGCTGCCTTGAATGGTGGCATGTGGTCTTCCATGTTATTGATAACACATGCAAGCAGGCTTTAAATTTGGCAGGATCTTAACAAGAACACATGGTTGCAGCCTTGGACCCAGAAATAACTCTGTACTACTCACACAAACTACTACTTGATGTATGAAACTACTACTTGCCTTCTCAAAGGTGGGCCAGGAAAGCACAACCAGCATGGGCAGGGACTGCACAGCCTCTCTGTCAAAGGTCTCCATCTCCTGTGGTAGCTCCTTACCTGCTACCCTGCAACTCTCTTTGTTATGAAGTCACAGCTGTTGGCTCCAATCTGGCCAATACACTGGAAGTGGATAAGACAGGAGATTGCATAGAGCTCATTATTCTTCTCTCTAATGAAGCCCAAACCCTACTGAAATCTGTTAAGTCAGTAGTCTTTAAACTGGGATGTCAAGACATTTTCATATCTTCTATCATTTTGTGGGAGTAGGAGGCTCAGAGTAAAGTCAATGAGAAGGACAAACAACTCCACAATGAAGCTCAGCTAATCCCTAATGATAAGTTTGATGTCTTCATGACTCGTGCAAGAAGCCAGAATCCCTTCTGGCTACTATGTCTCAAGGGCTGGCTGGAATGGCTGCCCACCATGGTGGACAAAACTGCCAACACATATGGAAAGATTTTTCTGCCTCCTGTGTTTCAGATGTTCTTGGTTGGAAGAGTGACTTCAGCAATTCAGTGGTGTCACAATGATATCCAAATGATGCACCTTCCCTCCAGACCTTCACATACACCCTGGGTTGCAGTTCCTGCAGGCAGAAGGGCAAATTAGTGGCACATGGGACTGCCTCCAAGGTCATGAACTGAGCCAGTCCCGCAGTAGAGGCAGGTGGGATCACCCTCTCAGTGTGTTAAAGCTGAATTTGACACTGAGGACACATGGAAATCAGCAGGAGTTTGCCTGTGTAATTTTTATAAATTTGCTAGAGCACATGGAGGCTGTATAGCTGGATCAAACTCTGCTGTCACAGATCCAATGACACTGTACACTTTCAGGCCATGTGTCTCCCAGCACCTTGTGTCCTTCCTGCACTGATCCTCTAAAACCTGCTTAGATCTGTTCCCCAGTAATAGGAATCACTGCCTCATCTGTCTCTCCTGACAGCTACATCTGAGCTACTCAATGCTCTCCCTGTAGGTGATGGAAACAAATAAGAACTTATGGCATGTGGTTCATATGACCTCTGTTTTTGGAGGAAATGAATTTGGTCTTATAAGTGCCCATTGTCTTTTCATCAACTTTAGCAGGAATTTAGGGTAGCTTGCTCTGACACAGAGATCTTACTTCAGAAGACAATTAATACTATTTCAGCACCCTGAATGTGAAGAACACCACACAGATCCTGTATAATGATTTTTTTCTGTGAAGGATTGTTAAAGCATGTGGCAAGATAAAGTGTGCAGCATTTTGTACACCTAGAAAACTTTCTGGATGGGCTGTTTTCTACTTTTCTGTTATTCCTGTACTGTACAGGCATGTTCAGTGCTTAATGAAAAATGTGCAACTGGATCAGGATATTAATAATTTGACAAACTGCTTAAAAGGGGTAGAGGAAAATTTCAGCAAGTCTGCCATGCCCTGTTCTATTGACCTTCTCTTTTCATCAGTAAAAGCAGCAAATAAGAATTAGCAGGGGGTTTTCTTCTTAGCTTATGTTAAGTCTCTTGCTGGAGAGGAAGATATTTGCCTAGCCTAATAAGCAAGTATGTAGTGTTAGTTCTGTGAAGAAACAGGTTTTGAGAAAGACCATGGCATTTGGAGGAAGATACCCTCTGTCTTCTATCACAATGGTTTTTCCTGTGCTTATTATCGTTAATGTCCAGGTGCCTCTGGGAACTGCAGCGAAGAATTTCTGCCAACACCCTGTGATCAATAAATATATTGTACTCATAGTGTGTTTCCTGCCTGTGATAAGTACATATGCAGTAACTGACCAGGTGATGTCCCAGCCATGCTTTTGCTGTGACATCCATTAAAACTCACAAGTGAGTCAGTCCTAGATAATATGATCAAGGAAATATTCTATTGGTGCTTTGTGTTAGAATAATATGATGGATTTCTGACAAAAGCAGGTTCTCGTTTGCCAATTTGGACAACTGTGCCCAAATATTAACGCTGATTGTTGGCATAAGTCACATTTAAAACAGCTTGTATTACCTTCTTAGACATATCCATTGTTCTTGTAATACAATTTTACATTGTCAGAACATATAAGTTGAGGGATAGTGGAAATTAAAAATTCAGTGATTCCTATATTCAGTTTTAAAAATCTGAAATGTTTTTCACTTTCCATATTATTTCTTTTTTAAATCTCTTGATACTTTGGTGATTCCCAATGCTTCAAGGTCTGCTTTTTTCATCCATGTTTTATCTCTAGGCAGTTCTATATGATAGGAAAGTGTGAATATGGCTTTCTAAGCTGCAGTGTTGCCAACAAAATCACGAAAATATTTTAGAGCTAAATTTCTGTTAAATAGTTCAGCTTTCCAAAGTGATGCCTTGGGAAGGCTGACCTGGAGAGACTAGACAGTGCTAAGAGAATAAAGCAAGTACTGATTACAAGACCTTTAAGGATACACCTCAGGCAGTACAAGAGCCTGGCCAGGGCTATACCCAAGATGAATCCAAAATGGTCACAAAATGGACAACTGGTCATGAGGTCTCACACTTTTATGAATTTTGGTCCATTTGAATATTAGGGTTTAATTGTCCAATTACAGCTTCAGATTATGAAGTCCCATCCTTCTTGTTTTCTCCCTTCAGTCCACAGTTGTTTATGCTTTGGGCCTGAAAGTTGTACTCCTTGTCCTTGGTCTCCAGCAGGAAAAGGATTAGTTTTGTCTACCTACTCTGTGAAGAGAGCTTACTGACACTTAATATGAGCCTCAGAGCTACACACCTAGGCAGCACAAAATCTGAAAAACATGAAAGCTGAAACTTAAGGTGTCAAAAGTGTCACAAAAAAGCTCTGTGACAAAGTACAAAACTTCCAAACGCCCAAGTGGGCAAACCTCCAAATCCTAAACAAGAGTGCAAGTAGGTCTCCCATGACATGTTCCAGTGTCTTCTACTGTGCATGCTGTTGGTTCTCAGGGGATTCAGGGGAGGGATATTGCAGTGGTTAGCTTGACTGAAGGCAACATCTTTCACCTTGTCCAAAACTACAGAGTTGAATCCTTAGTTTATTCCTTATGTTTACTGATTTGTCTTTCTTTACACAAAGGAATTTTTTCCTATAAGTTTTGCTAATTTAGAAACTGATATTAAGCTGGGGTTTTTGCCTAATCCCATCCTTAAAAAAAATAAGGAGGAAAAGACACTCATAAAAAAGAGGAGGACATGGGATGGGGGTAGGGAATAAGGAGGGAGAAGGAGGAGGAGGAGGAGGAGGAGGAGAAGGAGGAGGAGAGAGGGTTGTGCAGATTTCCTGCCCACACTTCAAAAGGGGATCTCTTCTCCTGTATTATTTCCTTTCCCATTAGCTTCACTTTGTTGGCTTATGGTTCCAAAATGCACCAGGAGTCAACTCCAGTGCAAACCTGATATTAAAAACTAACAGGCTAATGCCAGGGAAAACACACTCTGCTCCTAGTTTCAAAGACAGATTTTCTTTTTTCATAAGTGCAGCCATGCTTTTCTAATAAAAATTCATTAAACAATGGTTATGAAAGATGAAGGGTGGGGGAGGGGGAAGGGATAAAATCAAGTGAGTCCCTTTGAACTCACTTGAAAAAATACAAAAGCAAACAACCAAGCTGTTAGTGTCACACATTTCCCTTAAGAACAGAGAGGCCTATCCAGGTTTGCTCACAGTCCAGGGAATAAAGATGAGTTAGGCACCTTATCTAAACCTCTCCCTCCAAAAACTGTAGGATTTCTATTCTGCAAACATGGATGTGGAGGCTCTTTTTTGTTGCTTCAGTTTACATTATTGTGGGTCTAAACGAGCCTTGTAGAGACTGCTTAATTCGTTTATGTAAAGTAAAAACAAATGTAGAAGCCCTCGCTATTTTTTATTGTTAACATCCCATTGGGAGGCAGGAGAGTAAATATTTTAGAAGTTTAAAGCAATCTACTTAAGCTTAATAATAATGCTGGGTTTCAAGTAACAGAGAAGACTACAAGTCACTGGAAGATCAAAGATTATGCTGAGTTTTATAGCAAATCTGGGCAAAGATCTCCTGGGAGGGGTAAATCTTCAGAACTCTCCTTTCCCAGTCTTTCATGGTGATCATTTGACATCTATGGAACAAGAAAGTGAGGAAGAGAGACTTCAGGCATTTCTTCTGTGTCCAGAGAAACAGAAGGCTGCAAAATGGAAGGAATGCTGACTTTTTGGCTAGTTTATATCTTAAAAATTATAAATTAAAAAAAAAAAAAGACAAAAAGCAAAAGAAAAATAAATGTCAGAAATATCCTTTGTTTTCCTGGGTCAATTTGTAGTATCATGCTAACTGATTTTTGAGTGAGTCATCTCTAAATAAGATTTCTGGCAATTTTCCTAGGTTTATGTTAGGTGCTTATACTCATCAGCAAATATTCAGAATAATTCTCAGAATCATCTGTTGAGGGACATTAGACACTCTTTACACTCTTCCCAGCAATGCTGTCCCTTTCATCTGATATGAGATGAGTAGAGTGCTACATTTGGGCCATGGGCACAACTGCACATTTAAGAAAAAAGGAGAGAGAAAAGGAAAAATGAGCAAAAGAACTGATAATGAATGAGTGATGCCACAAAAAAATACTGTAATAGCAGGTATGTGTGTCTGTGGACGTGTTCAGGGGGATTGATATTTAGAGAGCATAATCAAGAATCTCTAACACAAGAAGAGAAACTGGGCCACATTATTTTCCCATGGCTGACAAACTTTCCACTGGCCTGGCTTCCAATTATAAAAACACTGGAGTCCTCAGCCATTACACCAAAGCTTGTAAATTTCCTAATGAATATTTAAAATAACCCTATGATGTTTTTTAATGTTAATGTATTTCAGCCTTTGACTAACATGAATATCCTACAGGGTTACCATCGTGTTTAGCTACATGGGTAATTCCATTCTTTTATTTTAATGCTAAAATGTAGTGCCAGAGAAAAAAAATAATAAATCTTTGTTTCATCTTCTCTTGGTGTACATTTTATTTTATTGTTTGATTTTTTTTTAATGCCACAGTGAAATTCCAGACACAGAGCAGATGCACACAGCCAGTTTCTTTCTAGGGTTTCTTATAGCACAAAAGTGACATGTGTACTCCCCCCACCCCCAAAAAAGCAATTATTGAAAATCAATACCATAATAATGGTGAGCAGTGCTGTGTTTTTTCCTTGATAGCCAATTATGAGCAATTTACTAAAGTTGTCAACTCGTGGCAAAACAAATAGTGTTAATAGTATAGATTTCATAGAGACCTATCTGTCTTGTTATTGCTGCAGCCTGAGCGGTGTTCCAGGTTCAGGCTGGTAATGGAGCAATAACTCAGGCAGCGATGGAGAGAGTAACATTACCAACACTGGATGCCTTTGGAGCAGGGGGACTGAGCACTGCTGCCATGCAATATGTCCAAATGTGATTCCCTCCCCGTAAATTACCACCAGCTTTTTATAGGAATGGTGGGCGACCATAATACCTAGAAATTCCTTGAGTGCTTTTGGGGTGTTTTAAGACAGTGTGATAAACCAGTGTGATATTTTGAGAAGAATTTTGGGGCTGTGAAGTTAATGCTGTGTTTTTGATTGCTGACTTCAAGCCTGAATGCAGGCAATCCAAGTAATGTGTTTGCATAGTATCTATCACAACGGGAACTTCTCAGTCCTACTGGCATGCCATTATGAGCCAAAGCAGTATGAAAGTGATGTTAATATAGTAGATGAAAAGTTTGGTATCATCTCAAATAGATTTCTTTGTGTTGGTTACAGTTTTCCTAGTCCAAATTCTGTCAAAGTACTTTAAGTGTGGGAAGTGTCTCTCATGCATTGCAGCAAACATGACAGACTCCACCTTCTTGAGAGAGACAGAGCTGATCCTGGCATTTCACACTCACTAATGAGTTCTCACAAAGCAGGGCCACTTCCTGCTTTTCTGTGACAGAAACTGGCAGCAGAGAGAACGGCAATAAAAAGCTCTGTGAATCTGAGGTGTTATGACCAGGGGAAAAGTGGTGAAGGGGGCAAGTTACTTTCTCTGGTCCATGGAAAATTCACAGAAGAGAAGGATGCGCATATGGGGTCAGACATGCTGTGTATATCTGCACAGCTGAGGTTCACGAGTGGAGTTTTTCTTTATATCCTTGAAAGTGTACTAAAATGTATTCTGGTGCCAGCCAGAATGTTGAGCATTCTGGTGCCAGCATGCTGAGAGGAGGCCCAGCTCATGGCTGACCTGCCCAAGTGACTCATGTTCCTGCTGAAAGCTCCCAGAGGATGGGCAGGACTGCAGTGAGCATATGCCCACCCAGGCTGAGCTTAGCCCTTTATCTTAGTCCAGGTTTTGAGTATGAATCTGAGCTATAAAGCTAGGGTTCAGTCCAGATGATGATGAATTGAAAAGCCCTTTGGGGCATGGGAATTCAGCCTGTACTCAGGTTTCTTTGTGTTCCAGCTTAGCTGTCCACCTCTCTAGGAAGCCACCATTCCTAGTTCCAAGCTTTACCTCCGTGTAGGTGCAAAAAGAGGATGTTGGAACACAAACCAGTCACCAAGTGTTCAGTCCTGTGAATATATGAAAGAGAGTTGTCCACAGAGAGTTTTCAAGTTGTGTCCATCTTCTGGTCTCTAAGAAGCCCTTAGACCCACAAGTAAGGTGTTGATCCAGGAGTAGAGGGAGAGGAAAACCGAGCCTTCTTGTAAGTTCTTACTCTTCCTTCCCTCTCAAAGATGTGTGCACTTGTGTGTGTATATTTACTATTTAAATTAACTTCCTTCCATTTTTATCCCTTCCCTACTAAGCACTGGAGGAGTGACACTGGCCTTCCACTTGCAAAGAGCTGGCAACAGCTGTGTCTGGTGGAATGTCTGCCACACAGATGTGTGCACCCTTGTGACTGTCTGGTGAGGGTCTGAAGACAGCAGCAGCACTTGCTGTCAGTTTTTAGACACTGATCTGCTTTCTTTTAGTGCATCCTGGGCTTTGGAGCAAGTGCATGCTCCACTCTCCCTCCGTAGGAGAAGCTGTAAGTGGAAAAGGGGTTTCTACACTGGGAACTCACTCCAAATGCTCCCTTAAGCTGCCTTGTCTGTTTTAATCTGCGATCCCCTTTCCCACATACTGGAACAGCTGCTCTGCTGCAAACTCCAGCTGGTGCTCATGGGGTGCCTTTAAAAGCCTTAAAGTGTTTCTCTGCTGGAGACTGTGAACATCTCCTTTGCCATAATCCCATCTGTGTGGCAGGGGTGGAGAGCTGGTGTCCCAAATTTTCTGGACAGTTTTACCAAGAAAATCTTTCTGGAAAATAAAGGGTTGGTTTATTTTTTTTTTTTTTTTCTTTGTGCCTAATCTGTTTCTAGCTAAGCTAAACCTGGCAAGCAAATTTTAGGTGCCTCTTGAAGTGTTTGCAGATCTCACTTGCAAAGAGGAGGCAACTGGTTTTCAGAAAATGAAAAACAGCCTGCACATGGAGGAGAAATTTGAATCAGTTTTTCATGTCAGGTTTAAGGTCTCTTTGAAAGCTGAGATTTGAAATTGAGATGCAGAATCAAGTATGGTAGTGCTGAAACCACGCTGAAACTCTGCTCCATGAGATTTCTTCACTAGCAGATATAAATTCTAGAAGCCAGATAGCCTTAAGGGATTTCTATCATCTTGGGTTGTAGAGGAAAGAGAGCTGGAGTTGTTGAAGTCTTGTCATGCTGGATTTGTTGTGACACTGAAACAGAAGGGAAGTATCTCATTACTTAACAGAAAATGAATAGATGTGGGGATTTATTTAGCAGATAAGAGCAATCTCCAAAGCCATTTAAAGAGATGAAGTGAGGAAGAACAACCTCTTCAAGTGATTTCATAGGCGAAGCTTAGTGAGACAATGTTAATGAAGTCTGTCCAAGATGTTGTCACTAGTACAGCTCTTCTTGAACAAAGATTCCTATGATCTTTTACTGATCATAAGTTGTCAAAGGCAAAATACAGTCTTGCCAACAACAATAAATGAATAAACTGAAGGTGTGTCAGCAATGAACTTTGCATTATTACCATCAGCATTTTCCAGTCATGATCAGAGCAGCAAGGTACATCTGAATCATGAGGAACACAGCATAGCATACAAGAAATTCACTAGATCTTCTTTTCCACACACACACATATCAGTGTAGAAAGTCTAGAGAAAACTTCAGATGGAAAATGGAAGATCAGAAGATCTAAGAAGGAAATACCTCATATAAAAATCCATCAGTTTGGAAAATGTTGCTGTTACTAGTCACTATATCTCTATCTATTGTAGATGAAGGGTTTTGTTACTGTTTTTGTGGAACTTTCTCTCAAGATTGCTTGCCTGAAAATCAGGTGGCATATTGCTAATCCTTGTAGACTGGTTCTCTGTGCTTCCACATCTATAGGACAGTTGTCCCTCTTGGCTTTTCTTCAATGTCTGCTCCACGTAGGCCCTTAATATGTGTTTTAAATTAGTAGTACAGACTCATGTTTCCTTCTGTGGCCTCCTCTAGATGGCCAAACAGAATATGAGCCCCAACTAGATGATGTGAATGGTCCTCTGGAGCAGCATATCTCTCCTTGTCTGTTGTTTACAAAAAGGTTCTAGAACTTCTATTTTGGTGCCTCAAGTTTGCAGACCAGTGTGAGTATACTTTCTCTGCAAGTTGTGTGCTACTAAACCCGTCTCATCGGCGATCTAGTCTGTGAAAGGGTGCTGCCTGTAATGCACCGTTTGGAAAAAAACAGCAGTAAAACTTTGTCTTGTGTAATTTATTTTATGCACTGCCTCTTTTCTGGCATGTGAATTGTGTGTTAATAGCTTGCAGTTTTCTCACATTTGCTGGTTGTTTGAAACTATTGTCTGAATAATTTCTATGAATAATTCTTCATCTGTAGGTATTTCACACTCATTTTGCTGGGATTATTTGAAAACTGAAATTCATCTTTCAAGCTGAGTTAGTTTTTATTGGTCTCATGGATCATAAAATGTATTTATTTTCATGAAACTGACCATTAAAAAATAGCATGTATTGTCCCATGAAGAAAGACATTTGAGTACATGATAAGCAAATCTCATCTGCTTGTAGGTTCTGTTCTGCTGGTTTAAATGAACTATCATTCATGGAAACAACCATAGTATTAAACAAACTCACCAGTTCACCTAGCACAGCCCCCTGAAATCTCAGGTAATAATATGGTAATTCAAACATTTGAGTAATGATTCAAAATACTTACAGATATTTAGGGTATAGATTGGCTGGGAAAAAATTTTGTTACACTTTTGATCAAGCTGCAAGTCCTGAAAACATTAGCCACTTTGTTGTGGACGTTCTATTTCTCCTAAATCTGGTGGATGTTACATGTAGAAAAGTCAGAGAGAAAAAGAAAAAAAAGGAATTTAAGAAAGGTAAGATGTAAAACTGGAAGGCATATCAGGTCCCTGCCATCACCAAGTCTAGGCAATATTTTGAAGAGGAAAAGTTAAATATTTATAAGCCTTAGAGAACAGTTTATTTTGGATTAGTTTTGCATATGAAAGTTTGGGTTGGTTTCTTTTTATCTCAGGAGGCTCTGCTGTGCCTGTTAGTCACTTTTCTGCAGGAGTACCTCAAGGAACTTCCTATTTCTTTTGTGAGTAAACTGCAAACCTTCATATCAGCTGGCTGCTTCTTGTCTAGAAGTGAGACCATATGTGGAAGTCCATTTTAATATTTAAGGATTTTTTTCATAACAGTAGTTCCGTGCTGTATGGCATATTCTCTTCATTCACACTGGAGAAGTATTTGTTTTAATGTATGGTAGTGCTAGTGAATACTAGAATGACAGTCCTTTATCCCAGCCTTCAAAATGCTTACCATCTAGTAACAAGCAATAAGCAATTCAGTATCATCTACACCTGATCCAATTTAAATCCTGGAAATCAATTTTTATGAATTACTATTTAATTAACCAATTCAGACTCTTGTTTATGCATTAAAACATTTCGCAGTGTAGCATGGATATAACATTACTGTGTGCAATATCTATCTTGTCTGGATCTTTTGAAGACTATTTCCCCTAAATGCAATATTACAGTAAAACAAAGAGACTTCTGGATGTGAATTTTAGCTCTCTTTTTATTCACAGACCCCTAGCAGATAGCTGGCTGTCCAATACAGTCCAGGACAGTAGGTTATGGCCGTGCTGTTGCAGAAATGTATTTGGAGCAATATGTAATGTCCAAACCCACAGGTTTGCTGAATTAGTTGAGTAGTACTGGAGGCATACATTGCCTCCAGTGGGATGCCAGGAAAATCATAAAACTGAAGGGAGCATGGTTTCTGTCTCATTCTGGTGTGTGTTTATCTAAGTTGCAGTGATGCTAACACCATGGCCTTGTCAAACAGTCTGTTCTGGTGCTCCACAGTCCCTGCTGTTAGAAAGAGACTCCTAGATATATCTTGAATCCTTCCATCCATTATTTCTGCCCACAATTTACAAGTTCTCAAACACAAGTATCAGAAAGTGTTCTCTTTTCAGAGAAATTTTGCATGTTTTAATGCACTTACTGAGCTTCTTCTCATGTTTATTCCCTAAGTACTTCAAGTTCCTTTAGTACTTCCTTAATTTCAGATTATGTCCCCTAGATTCTCATCTTTATTAGTATTTAAATAATACCTTCTTACAAATGAGCTGAATAACAGATTCTTGGGGCGACTTTACTAATGTGAAAGGAACTGGAAAACTTTATCTTGTGAACAGTGTTTTTTTAATATAAAGTGTGGTACACTGATTGCTTCCTTCAGAATTGTCATGATGTTGTTACCCTGATGCTAATTCAAAGATAATTAATTGAAAAAGATGATTTTAAATTTCTAAATTGTCAATTTGCTTTCAGCTTTAGGTTCTCACGAGCTTTGTCCTGGTTATATGTGAGGAATTTCCACCTGTGCATGACAGTGCTACAGGATTACATAATAGGTGAAGCCCACAGGCAGCACTTCCAAACAGAGATTGTGAGCTGGAGAAATACACAGTGTTGCTCTGCTACTTGTGGACACAAATCCATTGGGGTTGGAAACAGACAAGGTGGTGGGGTGGGCTAGTCACCTGTCTATGCTATGGAAAATATTTGAACATCTGCAGAGAAAAGAGACAGGGGGCTTCTCTTTTCCAAAACTTTCTATTCACATCACACTTGTGACTTTTTTAGGCATTCACTAACCACAGACTAATAAAGAAGTAAACAGGACAAAAGAAGACTCAGTGGTATGAATCAGCATTGAGGGGAAGATGCTGGGTAAGTAACAGGAGCCCATGGGCTTTTCCTTGCCTCTGCCACTGCCTTGCTTCCCAAGCCAGTGCTCCTCTAACAGTCCTGCATGTGAAATTTAAGACCTGGGACTTTCTTTTGCTCCATGCATGAATAGCCTGTACATACTATTGTAATATAAAGTACAGTAATAAACCTTCCCCCAGACATCTTTTGGAGAGCTGTTCAATAAACAAGTTGGAAACAAGATAATGTAAGATGCAATTTACAATAGTCCCCAAATATTTATGCAGGGTGTATAATGATGTAGTGACCACAGACAGTAGACCTCACAATACAGTGTATCAGCTGCAGAAATTATGCCAGTTTCAGAAACAAGAGAAAACTATGATTAGGAAATCCCCTTGAAAGGAAATCAGTCTTTAACTATCTGCCCCTGAGCTGCCTGCAAGTAACTTGGCAAACAAGTAGATATTTTTGATGTTGGGACTTTCAACGGGAATGGGATCCAGCTGCTCATGCCAGTGGTTACTGTTGTGACTGTTTTTGCTCTCTTAAATGTCTTTTGGTTAATTTTGTATAAGTCTGGATGCAGCTAGTCCCCATAAACAGGGAATCATTTTAATTTCTGTTTTCAGAAGGGGAGGTGCTTTACCAGCTCCTTCCAGACACCAGATTTGGTTAATA
Organism: Aegithalos caudatus; assembly: GCA_013389925.1. Taxonomy (NCBI): domain Eukaryota; kingdom Metazoa; phylum Chordata; class Aves; order Passeriformes; family Aegithalidae; genus Aegithalos; species Aegithalos caudatus. Next base: position 289,134 of record WEIU01007606.1, read on the forward strand.
ACTGTACCCACCTGCTTTGCCACAGTACATCTGTTTCAATTTTTGCTGGTTTTGATACATCTGAAGTGTTTGATCATCTGTGCAGGTGTACAAACAACCACAGAAGAATGAAGATATGGAAATTTCCCAAGGCAATAACAAGAAAGATATTTTCATCATTTTATTTGCTCTGAGAGCCAAAGTGTGGTAGAGCTTAGGTGGTCAGTTGTAGGCACAGGAAGGATATTTTTGAGATATCAGGAAACTCTGAGAGGTGACTGTTTACTTGAAACAAGATCAGATACAAAGCTCTGACTGGTGCCCAAGTTCTCTTGCAGTGTGAGGAGTGAAGGGCTTTGATCCCCTTTCAGTACCTCAATAGTGTAAAGCCTCACCTCTGCAAGTACAGGCACACTTCAGTCTAGAGAGGTGACTGAAACTCCTACAGATCCTTATCAGCTTTTTTGTTACTCAGTTTATACACCAGTAACTGCAGATCAACAGGAACAGGTATTTTGGAGCTAGCTTTAACAACAATCAGAATTAGTGATGGGGCATATACTTCATGGGCTACCCAGCTTTGACCTCTGTGTTGTCATGGCTAGATGGCTGTCTTTCTAACCCATCTATCTGATTCAGTTTAGGCATGAAATTAGGGATATCCACATGCCTTCTGTGAATAGTGTGTGCATTGTCATCTGTAAGCAGGTAGAGGTGAGCCTGCTCCCAGCTGAGCCTACGCTGTCTTGGAAGAAGAGGTGAGTAGTAAAAGCCTTGACATCAGCTTCTGCTGATGCTGCTCAGTGAAAGATGACTTTGACTCAGTCTGTTTCTGCAGCACAGAGGGAAGTTTTATCCTTTAATTTGTGTTGCTGAGGTCAAGGAGCCTAATTATGGCTTTCTGTTACTCTGGGATTCTTGGTAGCTAAATAGGTGTGTTGGACTTCCATCACTCTCTTCATCCTGCTGCAAGGCAGACAAACCCAAATCATTTATTTTCTATGTGGAAAGCAGGTGCTTAGTGAAGGGCATAAATCCTATAGAGCTAGGGAAAAAAAAAAAAAAAAAAAAAANTTCTGCCACCAGGCACCTGCTGGCATTGTCAGCAAAATTTAGTAAGAGAGGTGTACTGAGCCACATGTTTTGCAAATGCTTTTTTCGAAGCCTGTTACAGGTCTCTCTGCATGTTTATTTATTACTGTCATCACAGCACTTTGTACAGGCTTTTAAAATGATTCTGAAAGGAATGAGGGATAACATCCACAGGTCTGATGTCATCCTTAACCTCCAGAAGCCTACTAGCAAGGGCAGCAGCTGGGTGACATTTCCCTCATTGTTCCTGCAACATGTCTCTTATAGAAAACTCACCTAGAAAACTGTTTGGGGTGAGAGGAAGAGGTCATCTGCACACTCACACCATCAGTCCTTGACCTTTCTGCTGACAATATCCACAAGATGTCCTTTCTGACAGCTGCAGCAACAGAGCTTTTTTGTGATAGGGACACATGTCCAGGCTGAAATCATCAACTAATTTCATGTAAGCTGCAGAGCAGCTAGCAGAAACTTAGCACTTTTTGGCTGCTCCAACAACTGCTCTGGTTTTGAGCTGGTGGCCTTTTGGTGACAGGCTCTGATATCCAGTCCCAATTCCCAAGCCATCCAGCTCCTCTGAACACATGCACACACAAAAAACAATTACATATAAATGTAAATGACTCTGAAGTGCCAAGTGACAGAGACATGACCTTCACCTGGGTCGGGTGGCTTGTGCGGGGCAGCACAAACTGGAGGTAAGCTAACACCTACAGTTTTGTTGTCTTGGCAGTTTCAGAAACAGACTGTAGCCCAACACCCTTGCTGCCCTTTGCTTCCTTTCACCTGCACCCTCCTCATGGACAATAAAAATGAGATGCAATACATCACTTTTTTGATGGCTCTATTTTCAATAGAAATGGGAGATCGGGAACTTGAAATGACTTGTGAGATTTACATTCATCGGCTGTATCAGGTTGTTAAGAAGCTGTAGCTCTGGTCACTTCAAAGCACTAGTTATTTTGAAAAATTGGCCAGAACTTCAGCTGGTGTACATCAGCACAACTCTGTTGCTTCAGTAGAGCTGATTTACTCCAGCTGAGGATATGGCCTCATACATATGGCTGTTTCTTAACTTAAAAGTATATATATAATGCTGCTGAATACAAGGCAGGCAGAGTTCAGTATGAGAGCAAAGGAGAACTCTTTGTAGGAGGATCTTGTTCCTGATAAAGACATTTATAGTAAATGATTAGGAAATTATGTGTCCCTACATTTTCTAAGCATGCCACGTTTGGATATAATTGTGTTACTTTGAATATTATTACTTCCATTTACAAAGTGAAATTCCAGCCCTGGTCTTTGAAAATTTGTCCCCTTGTACTTAGTAAATCATAATTATACTATCACAGTGGTTACCAGTGGGCCCTGAGGGCCAGTGGACTGCTTCTAAGAGAATCATAGAAAGTAACTAAGAAAATCAAACCTATTGTTAATAATGCTGGATTTGTCATGCAAGGATGCGCAGCACCACTGAAAAATGTTTCAGGGATTGTAATTTGTAAAAGGCTGGAAAGCATTTTCATGGGGTTATATTTCTCGCCACCTTTCTCATTGTTTTTCTTCATGTTCTGGTCCCATTTAGTGTTCAGTCTCTTTCTGACAATGTGTTTATGTTTTCTTTCCTTTCATAAGACAGGATCTTGGATCTTTAAAATTTGTCTGCCTGACCTGCCTGCTGTCAATAAGGCATCAGTGAAGGTTAAGATATTATCCCTGTCCTCAGAGCTTCAGAAGTGGCCATCTGTGGTGGCACCTGAAGATGGGTTTTAGGACATTTGTCAAGATGTGATATTCCCCTCCTAACAAATCAAGTGCTTTGTAAGTTAGCTGTGTTTTACATGGGCTTTTTAGATATTTGCTTTTGTTTGGTTCCTATCATAAAAGATCATACTTTTGCCTTTCAGCTGAATATGTGCCTTACATAACAGTGGTGATCCTGATGAAATCCCTATCAGAAACCCAGAGCAAAGTGCTGAACCACATTTATAGTAAAAATATAATTCCTTCATCAAACAATGCACAGTGTAGACAAAGTGCCTTTAACAGCATCCTGACACAATGCCGACCCGGATAAATGGAAACTCTCTGTTCCTAAGCCCTTTCTTTGTGCTTTGCTCAAATTCTACCATCAGCAAAGCACGCAGCTCTCTGAAGGGGTTTGCTCACTTGCTTTTTCATCCTTTGCTTCTCCCTGGATTCTTATGGCTTAGCTGGGACAGAGGGAATGCATTTCCTTCAGGCACCTCATCAAACAAGGACTAAAAAAAAAAAAAGCTCACTTCTTGCTGGCTATTTTGAGATTGGAGTCAATTTAAAATTTCCAGGACAGATTCTTACACAGGCTGACCTATACACTATTGAATCAAAAATCCATATAATGAATACCAGGATGAGTAACAATGAGGATTAAATGCACATATTATTATGAGACTTGTAACTTATTCTTACATGCATTGTAAGGGATAAACTGCTGCTAGGTTCTCTACAGTCTGAAAAAAGAGTTTGTGTGAGGATTAGGTAGAAGGCAAAGACAAAAAAAAAAAAAACAAAAAAACATCTGGGGTTGCATCCATGGCTTCTGTGGTTTAATTGCATTTATTTATTGGGTAATAACCTTACAAGGGGTATGAAAGTGCTCGCAACTGAGCGTCACAAATAGCTGATCAGAGTGATTTTTAAATAAATTTTTATTTACCAATACATAAGAATAGGTAAAATTTGCCTGTTTTCAGCAGGAAAGTAGCAACATGTTCATTAGAAGTAGTATCCCACACAAGAGTTTTCTCTTTAAATAGGAGGATATTTTTTCTTTTCCACTCCCTCTCTTTTGCTGTCAAAATAGAAAAAAAAGACATAAAGGAGGAAGAGGGGAAGAACATGAAAAAACCATAAATGTGGAAAGCAAGAAAAAGTAATATAAAAAAATAGGTCTTAAATTAAATCCTCTTTCCACTACAAGAGGAAAGAAGTTTGAAGGGAATTAAAATATTCTTACTGTTTTTTTATCCAGAAATTTTTTTTGGTAGGAACCGATTTCCGTTACTAGACCCATTTGTGGTGTTTATGAAGGCTCATCAAAACTACATTATTAAAAATGCTCTTGATAAAAGTGGAGACTTCCAACTTAGATGTAAAATAGCAGTGGAAGAAATCTCTCTGAACACATTTAACTATCCACTTAGAATCCTGTTTAAGATTTAAAAGAACAAGTTGTCGCAATAACATATACAACCATTCCCAGTTTTCTTCCCAATTATATGTTTTTGTCTTCTCCATTCAGGGCTGCCCAGAACAGTCACTTGCACAGCAAGCTTGACTGAGGAATTTATCTGGCTTAAAAATAAGCCAGAAAAATAAAAAGAGATTTCCAGATTTCTCACCAAACTATTGCATGGCCATCCGTGTGAGTCTGGCACATGAGAACCAAATATTCTGGCTGGAAACACCTTGGCTTTGCATGTAGGTCTTGTCCTATGTTTCATTAGAGGTCTTTGGGATGTTGACTTTCCCAAAGGAAATTTTGGAAATGAGGTTTTCTGTGTTGTACGCCATGTGAGCTGACATGAGGTCAACACAGGACCTTTACATATGAAATAGGAAATATAGTTTGTTAAGCCAGAGCTCGGCTTCTGCCTTGGCTTTGAATGTGTTGACCTCACTGGAGCTACCTTTCACTCACATAACATCAGGCAGGGAGGTATTTAGTGTTGAGCCTCATAACACTTTATTGAAGGAAAAATGAAAAAAATGCATCAGACTTCAAATTCTGTAACCTCTGAATTGTTTGTTTCCAGGTATCTAAATGCATCAAATGGCCAAAAATATCACCAGAGCACCTACCTTCAAGGTATATGTTATCAGTTCTGTTTCCTCTGAAAAGGCTGAAAAACTGAAGCGCTGAAAACTTAAACCCAAAGCCACGGAGGAAATTCGAGCCACAGCTTGGACTAGAACTCAGATCTGTTTCAGGAGCGTTTAATGAAATAAGCTATGCAAATATAAGTGCCAGTGTAAATAGTCCAGCAGGATCCTCCTAGTGAGGACTCTGTGGGTTTGATCCTTTTTAAACTGGCATGGGAAAACAAGGCAGGCACCATGAAGTAAGTGCCCCTTGATCTGGTTTTTAACCATCTTACACTGCTGTATGTTATTTGCCCAGGCTGGGGAGAATGCCTGCCCTAAACCATTTGTCCCCCGTACATACAGAATAGTTTTTTGTGTACTTGAAGCTTTCAGATAATTTTTCACCATGTCCATCTGCACCCTTTTTTAATGTATTCCTTCAACACCATTAGTGAGGTAGTGCAATGCCATTTTTCTAAGGTCCTGAATGTTTACTTCTCCAGGTAGGGTGATTATGGGCATGACGGAATGATGTCTTTAGTCAAGTGTAGATCTTATCTTCCAATGTAACAAGGTAGCCTAATGAAATGAGTTTTATTCAAAGATCTTGTCTCATAACGCTTCAGGAAAACATGATAAATTGAATGATTCTTTTAGCAAATGCATCACACAAAGCACTGGCATATTGCTTATGAAGTTTAATTTTGTAATAGTTCATGGGGTATAATATACCTGTAGCTATTTCAGTGGAATGAATTTTACAGGCTCATTACAAAAGCAGAACTGTTGTCCCAAAATATTGCTTTTCTTGTTGAAGTGTTGTTCAGATTCAGGGCAATTTGCATGTATAACCTCCAAGGAATTGCTGCATCTCACTTTTACATTTTTTCTTTTATTGTTCTATTATTATGAACTATGGTGAAACTCTTTTATTTAAATAATGAGAGACTAGCCGTTATTAGCAGCAGTTTCACTGACTGAATGTGGCATGCCAAATCTAAATCCAGAAAAAGGTGTTTTTTTAAACTAAGAAAAGCTTGGTTGTTTACCAACTTAAATAATGTAAAACTAGACAAAAGGAAAAATATTGTGATTTGGACATAATTTTGTTCTCTCGGACTTCAGATTAGTCTTTTTTTTACCATTTCTTAACATATGCATTACCTTTAATGGGAAAATGACTGACCCAATTTACTTATGAAAACAAGAAATTATTTTCCCAATACCACAATGTTTCCAATAGTAATTCTGCATTCCTATTACAGTAGAATTGTGCATAATGTATGAAAACTTGGGGAGAGTCTTGAGTGTACTTTGCCTTGTACATTTTGACCTTTCTGAGCTTGTCTCTAACCGTGGTAGCTTGTGAGAAAAGCACTTATCACTCCCCTGCGTGTAAGATTTTCATCCACGTGGGATTTCCAAGTGCATTCCCAGGAGTAGTGGTATGTCCCATCTCTTCCTTGCATGACAACTTCCCTCCTCCTTGAGCAGAACTGTCACGTTTGTGCTTTTGACATCTGGGAAAAACATAAATATTGAGCTTATAATTTGTTTTAGTGGAAACAGTGTGGGGGTGACCTAGCAGTCTGTGTAGTTATAATGTGACTCAAGTTTTTGGAAAAAGCATGCACTCTGTGTCTCCTGGTGCCTGAAAACTGTTTTATCATTCTTCCTTTCTTAAATAGGAGAGCGTATTTTCAAGTGTATGGAGATGCCATGAAGTGGTGGTTCCCAGAGAACACCAAACTCACCCTCCAGTGTGTGCTGTGCTTATAACCAGAACATATAACTACCACCTCAGCAGCCTGGAACCTGTGTGAGAGCAAGAGCTGATGCAAATCCAGATCTTGTGCCTGTTGAGGTACAAGAAGCATCGGTTCCTAGATTAAGGATCTCAAAGCATTCCTAAGTAGAACTCTTTTGACATAGATTATAAAACCTCTGGGACCACCACAACTGATGGGGCTCCTTACTTTTCTCTAACTTTTTCTCAGCTCCATTAATTTCTTCCTGCCTTTTTCTTTCCTATAATATCCCTAGAATTAGAACACTGAAAATAAACAAGGGAAAAAGTAACAAGGTTTGTGGAAGCAAGATCAAAGAGCAGAACTGAAGTCCATTCCAATTGACGTGAATTTTTCAAAAGGTTAGAATACCACAGGGTCTTTTCATTCTCTCATTCTACATTGTTTGTGTTACAGTAATCTTTAGAGGAGCCTAATGAAACTGGAGCCTCACTTTGTAAGCCACCTACTACCAAAAGCTAGCTAGATCCTCAGCTTCATTGGACTCGTTGGACTCATGCCAAGCTGGAGTAACAAGGCTCTGAACCCATCTCTTCTGCAAACATTTTACTGGAAAGGAAACACCTGGGCTCGGGAAGCTCAGATTTGGAGCCTTTACATTCTAGCATAGCAGAAAAGCTCATTACTGTTAATGTTAATGCTGTGGCAGGGGGGTTGATTGATTTGCCCTAAGCCATGCAGCAGGCTGTGGCAGGATTGGTCTCCTGAGACCCAGACTCAGACTCTCAGTCCTCTTCTGTCTGTCTGAGGAAATGCTGTCTGAGCAGTGTGCCACTCAGGGAAGTAGTTTCCATGTTTTGGTGGTGGATGGGAGAAGTCCATTGGCAGGGTAACTCAGAAGAGTAAGTGTGGTACCTTTGCTGGAGCCTGAATGCAAATTTGAAATGTTTTGGGTTCTGAGGGGTAAAAAGGCTAGAAAGCAATGAGCTGTAATATTTCAATTCATATTATTTGACCTAGTGATGAAATGTTTGTTTTATTGATTAACACAAACCTCTAATTTTTTACTCTTGAGTGAATGAAATGAACTTTCAGTAACTTGAACACTGAAAACTGTCAAATATATATTTAAATTAATGTTTTAAGATAAATTTGAAAATTTTATTAAATTTGAAAATGCAGACTCTCAAGACAGTTGATTCTTAATTTTTTATTTAATTTCAAAGCACTGGAAGATGTTTCTGGGGCTGCATCTTGTACAGTTTGGAGTCTACTTTTCTAGATATTTCTAAAGATTATTGGCTAGGATGTCCAGGGAATTTAGCTTGCAACTCTTTATAAATAAAACTTTTGGGAGAACTGAACCTGGTAGAATCTACCATGGTATAAAACAGTTAAAAACTCTATGGAATTGAGTTTGAAATCTATATAATGCATGTACTGTATTGCACATATATACCACAGTCAGTATCTTTAATCACATTTGGTGTTTCTGTCTGTCTGCATATACTTCACAATTTTTTCTTCTGTAGCTTCAATTAGTGTTTAATGAACTTAGCGAGAGTTAATTATTAAAAAGTGACTTCAGGGGTCAAGCCTGTTTTACATAGATCCACAAAGACACAGCATGAATGTGGTTTTGCCACTATGAAAATTGTAGTGAAAAGATCATTATTTTTTTTTAATCGAGGACTAAAAAGCTGACTCGTCTAAGTATCCTTTCCACAACACATTCTCCAGCATTATTGCTGTACACATTTATAAAGAAGCAATCTCCACTGTGTTCAGGTATTCCACTCTTGCAAATGTAACTGCAAGCATCCATTTAAGTCTGACAGCACCATTCAGTTCTTTTTATGTTCCTCCTCCTTGCTGATTTAAAAATGTTATGAAATTGAAGTAGACTGCCATAAGTACAGTAACAATATGTTATTTTCCCATTAAGTACTATGGGATGTGGTGTTATGTGCCTTGCTTCAATGCTTGTGATAATTAAACATTGAGGATGGATGCTGAATGTAATTCTTTTTAATGACATCAGAATCACAATGTTAATCCAGAGCCAACATGCCTACAACCTTTTAGATTTAAAGCTGTAATTTTTTACAGGCAACGTTTGTGTTTTGATAAATGCCTTGCACTGTCCTTTTAACATTTGCGCTGAATCTCAGGCTAGTGTGGGATAGACCTCTATAGCCCCTTCATTGTTAATATTTGAGCTCTCAGACCTTGTGCTGGCTTCTCCTGGCCAAATGGGGAGCAGTGGGTTGTCCCTTACCCTGCCTGTAGAAAGGACAGAGAGGCAGCAGAAAGCTCTTGTACAGCTCAGACCCTCCCATGCCCTACAAGTGCCAGTGCATGCAGGGTTAAGGGCAGCCTTGTCAGGCTGATCCCTGACTCAGTGGTGCTTTTGAGTCACCATTCTGGTTGTCTCTTTTCAGGGCACTGCTTATATGCTGCTCTTCTGTGCAGCAATATGCCTCAAATCCTACCCCAACTAACATTGATTAATGTTGCATGGCTGATAATACCGCTGAAGATATTCAGATTTACCCTACCGATCCCTAAAACTCTGTTCTAAATAATGTTATGAGCATATTGTTTGTTTATATCTGACAAAGGAGTCCAAAGACAATGAACCCTTTGCCTGACATTCAGAGAGGTCAAGTTGTCATTAATCTTCTGCTGTCTCCAAGGATCATTGTTGATGGCTGCTTGGAAGATTCAGAACTGCCACTGCAGTGGCTGATGAAGACAAAAGTCAATCTCCTTTGCACATAGGCATTTTGTGGTGCTCGGAAGGAAGATTCAAAAAGATGACATTTAGGTTTTCCTTCTCTCCTTATGCTACAGCCATGCAGGATGAATTTCACCTGAAGTGCCAAGGCAATTTAAACAAAAATTGCTGAGTACATGTGTTGTTTGTTACTGTGCTGTTCATCTGAGCCTGCACAGCTGATCTGAGGAGGGAAGGTGCATGTTTTGAAATGATGGAGAATTGTTAATTTGAGATGAATTATTAAGTGATGACAATAAATGAGCATAGATATGCAAACAAATAAGCAATGACAGGGAAAGGCAGGAGAGCAGGGTAAGAAAAATGGCAAGGTTTCCTGAGGATTGGACAAAGATGTTTCTCTGGGATTATTTTGACTGGTGTGAACTCTTGCTTTTATTTGGGAGCAATTTCTTTCAAAGCAATAAATATTTGAAAACTTCATATTTATTAAGTGTTAATTTTACCCTTAGGCCTTCTAAGCAAAAAGTTCAAAACACAACCCTGGAAATACACACAGGCTCCATCTGTTCATCTCCTGCTGCATGCTTTGAAAATCATCACCCAAAATCTTCATTATTTTTAGTGGTGCTATTTTTTTCAGGTTTTGGATTCCTGCTTTACCCTTCAGTACCTGCACCTAGCTTTCTGTGAGATCTTCAGCAGCTCATGGTGCAACGATGGCTGGTTACTCACTACAACTCAAGGAGGTCAGGCAATCACTTCAAGGTGGATAATTTCCATTTCTAATTATGGCCTGTGGGCAGGGATCCCTATTCAGGACTTTGGCCCACTTCAATCCAAAGAGTTTCCCACTACTGTTACCAGAAAATTACATACAAAGATGAAATACAGTAACACCTTTCTCCAGGAACCAAATAAAGACACACCACAATTATTTATGCACCTCTTTTGGGATTTAGTCTGTACTCACAATTTAGATTTCGGGAGCAATTTTTCTTCTCTGTGTTACTCTCCTGTCCATCTCCTAACATTTTTCTTCAGTGTTTCCCTTTCTTCAGCAATTCCCCAAACCTTCTCTGTCTCACAGGCTGAGATGATCAGAATTTGAATAATCAGTGTTGACGATCTTGAGTGCCATCATTAGGGTTAGGCTTAATCCCTTGGGAGGAATAGAGCCCTAGCAACTCACACCTTGCAGAGCATTATCTTTAGTTGTTCAGCACCAAAGGGCTTGCAATTTACTCAGTTTTTGACGTTCTTTTTCTAATTTGGTAGCTCACTTAAAGAGAAAAACTGTTCAGGTTCTGCACAACACCTATCATTAGAACACCAAGCCAGTGAGATGCCGTGAACAGGATACAAGCTGATCTGCTTTGAAAGGTCTTTATTTGTTTTTTTTGACCCCTTGGGAATTAGGTTTCTGGTTGTAGTAAGTGGAAGCACTATACATCTGGTATTTCAATGTTTCTGTAAAGTTGGCTATATATTTTTATGAAATATGGATTTAAATGCAACACTTAAAGCTTTAGATCTCACAAGTGTATTTTGCTCTTGCTGGGAGGATGCAAGAATTCCTCCTGTGTTATACAGAAAAGTGCATGTACTTGAGTTTTTTGTGATAGCTCTTTCCCAGTTTTAAGACGGCATCACTGAGGTGTAATTTCACTGCTACTCCTGGACTTCCTAAACATTATCAAAACGACTCAAGGAACCTTAGTCTGCTGAGAGACCTGACCTGTTAGCCCTGTGCTTCATGCTAGGTAAAAGAAATTCTTGTCTTAGAGAACAAAGAGATGTATTAGTACTCACTGCAAAGTCTGGGTATGAATTAAACTACATATAAAGGTAAAACCTCAGGGAGAATATAATCCTGGGTGGACATAAACGGAAGCTTCTTTTGAGGAAATACTTGAACAGGCAAAGCATAATTCTAGGAGACAAAATTTGTCTCATTAGCTAGAAAATAAAAGAGGCTCTGTAAAGACTGGTCATTTGAAAGAAAGCTGAAAAATTCTCATTTTAGAGCCACACTCAACAATGTTGGTAAGCTGATGTTGATCAGGATGTTGATCATCACGAACAGCTACTGTTTGATAACACTGGTCTTTGCCTGTTATGATCTTGTGAGCTCTGGTCCTAGGACTTCTGAGTATAAATTGCTGCAGCCAGACTACTCTGAATTTGTTATTTCCCCAAGTGCAGCCTTGTTCTCCTCTGTTTTCCCTGTTCCTTCTTGGGAGATGCACTGATCCAGGAAGACCACACTGTGTGACACAGATGTTTTCAGCCTTTCTTAATGGGAGTGTGCTAGGTCAATGCCCTTGTCTTGTCCAGGCAGTGTTGGGTAAGGAACCTGTAACCTTTAACTGGGATACCAAATTTGCTCTTGGAAAGTCTGGATCTTCCCTACAGACTAGGCTGAAAATAGACATACTTGCCTTGCAACACCTTCCATAGGATGATAACTTACGAAACATGGAGCAAGTGGGAGGAAGCTGAGTCTTACAGAAGTCTCTGTTACAAGCCTACAGAAACCACAGGGTTTCAAAGGGACCATTCATTTTTTGGTGCTCTACCCCAGCAGCAGCCATTCCTGAGGACCACAGCATCTGTCCTGTGTCTGATTCTTTTCTCTTCTGGGTGCTTCTCTGCCTTAGAGCTACAAGAGCCTTAAAGGGTTACATTTAAAATTTACAACCCTCATAGAGACCCTTCTCCTCCCCTTAAATGGAATGAGTGTCTTATTATGGTTTTTGCTGACTAGTTATAATGAATTTTCACTTAGGAATCTAAGTTCCTTTAACAGCTTTTTTAAATTCCAGACATAGGGGTTTGGGTGGAAAAGGTTGGGAAAAGAACAAAAAGTCTTTTAATTAAGTGTATATATTCCGCTTTATACCCTGAGCTGGATGTAAACCTGGGAACAGGACCCAACTGTTCAGATTCTAGCTCCAAGAACTGCTCTAGATTCAGTCATACAGAATGCTCTTTTAGCCATTAGAAATATTATTAACAATGGTTTATCATAATTTCACCTTCCAAAGGTACAGTGTAAAAAGACAGGTGAAAACATGCTAATGCAAGGAAAAATCTCTGACTCCAGATTTGATTTAAAGTTAGTAAATGGAAACCAATTTTTCTTTTATAAGAGAATATGTCATCTTAACAACATAATTTTGATGGCATATAATTTTTCTTTGTATTAGCCTTTCCTTTTGTCTCATCTGCTGTTAGGCATAAGAAGCCCGTTCTCAGTACACAGCCCTCAGTACTAGGCATTTTATATCCAAGAACCTGACTTGTTTCCCCAATTTCAATTTATACCTCTATGTGAGATGGTAACATATTGAGATATCAGTCAAGCTATTAGGCTGGCTGTAGCTATTTTTAATAAAATACAACAAAATGATAGAAAAAAATATTTGAAAAATGAGGATTTGACCTCTTTACATGTGTTATAGATTCTGAACATGATGTGCAAATGGTAAATTCTGAAAAGTTATCTTCCGTATAATGTCATTTCTGCAGAACTCTCTTGCCTCAGGGTTGTGAATTATTGTGCTGTGAACATTATAGTAGAGATTATTTACAATAAATCGTGAAAAAACCCAAATGTTTCGCAATCAGAATATGTCAAATGCTGAGGAATGAGGAACCCCCTTTGGTTTATAACTTCTTTCAAGCACAAGCTAAAAACTGTACAGTACTGCTCCTAATGGAAAAGCATCCAGACCAATCTCTATAAATACTTATCACAGTCCCATAAACTAACCTATTAGGAGCACTTGACATTTTCATTTATACCGGTAAAACTGTTGAAAAAAATGTTATGTAGGCTGAACTCTTTAATGCTTTCTCAACATTTTTTACCCCCAAAATAACATAATATAAAGAGTTACACATATAATCTTTTGCCTGACCATCTGTTATCTAAAATATGATTTATCTGAATAATATGAATTATGCTTCCTCCAGTTTCCAATTTATGGTGTTAGAATCATTCTTTTTTTATTTCTCCAGTGCAACTGGTATGCTGTAAAAATCTACTGGAATGTTCTCAGGTAATAACATAATAAGAGCCTTAACAGTAATTGTGAAATTAATATGGAACCTTACATTTGTAAAATGTTAAAGTCTTTTTTTTTTTTTTTNTTCTGATGCGTCACTCAATAGCAATATTTGATATACATATTTATCCTGAGTACCAACTCTTGAATTTAAAAAGAGAACAAAAAAGACTCTGCTGGAAAGGATGTGGGCAGGTAGGTCAGATTCTCTTGGATTGACCCAACTTGAATATTTTGGTCACATATGCGGAAAACCTAAAGAAAACTTTTGGGAGAGTTGTTGAGAGAGGTTCAGTATGCTCAGGACTTGTAACAAGACCCACAAGTCTAGTAAAAACCCCCAGAAATGCCAAGACAGAATATTAGCATTAACAGTAGGGAGTATATGCCAAATTTTGAACTGTACAATTATGAATGCTGACAAAATATAAGAAGCATGTGGTGTCTAATGGGTCACAGGACAGATTATTTTGCCCTTAAAACCATTGATGAATGTTGGACTTGAGTCCAGGGAGTAAGATAAATAAAATACAGAACCTAGTGTTAAAACTACATGACAAAGTTTCTTGAGATGTTTCTGCCATATCCTTCATTAGCATAAACTTGTGTCTCTCCTGCTTTACAAATAATTTACAACATATTTCACTGAATCTGGATGTGGAGAAGCTTAAAGCACAGCCATAATGGCAATGAGAACAGTTCCTGCACCTTACTACCAAATACACAAACACTCAAAACAGCTCTCTGCTGCTCACTTCAAAGCAGTCTTTTTGAAAGGGAAAAAAGAACTCAAGATACTGCAGGAAATCTGTTTTTTAAATCAATCACCTGCATCTATCAGTCATGGAGATACAGCATTTTGGTGGAAAGAACAAAGTTTTGCAAACTAGTATGGATTATAAGGCCACATGCCTGCAGCCCCACTTTGTTTCCAGATACTCTTCAGCCTCTGTTGATTGCAGCTTGGCTGTCTGCAGTTGCTTTCTGGAGTCTGGTGCTTACACGCTACCAAGGAAGTTAAACAATTTTCTTGGAAGCCAAGCAGTTTACTTGGAAGACCACTGTATGTGTTATTATCCAACAGTATAAGACAGAGGGTCCATTTTAAAAGAAGTTATGTGAAAACAAATGTACAAATGTTATTTCCATTCTACATACCTACTCTGATATTTAGTGGTTAAGACTGACTGCTTAATCCCTCACTTCCCTAAAATATCAGATAAAATACCAGTATGCAAAAGTAAGGCTTGTGATATCCATGTAGGGAAACAAATACTATTAATTTTTCAGAAATTTTGATGAAATTGTGGTTTGTAAAATGTGCAGTAGTATACTTCAATTCGACCTGAACAGAACAAAAGTGTATTTTCAATCAGCATACAGAATGCACTCTTGCTAATAACATTTTACTATTTATTATTTGGGAACTCCTACACCAATGTTTTTGACAAAGATGTTGAAATGCTTTGACCAGAGAGCAGATTATTTTTACCTTACATAGAAATTGTTGTTCATTGACAAGCTAATCAAATAGTTCTGTGCAATTCTCTGGTATTCAAGCAGCAATTTCTGTCGAAAGTCTAAGTTATTGCACAGAAAAATAATCCTCTGTGCATAGGACACCAGCACAAAGAATGGCAAATTAAAGGTTGCCAGGAACAAAGCAGAACTCCATAAAATGTATANCTGTTGATGACTGCCCTTTGAGTTGTTTGGAAAATGTTGATTTTGGCTGCTGCATGGCGTGCAAGCAGCAGCAACTTACTTTCCCTGTCAAACCTCTCTTAAGGCTGCAGCATTTACTCTGGTGTAAATCTTTCCTGATGTGGAGGGAATGCCAGTATAATTGCCCAAGGTAAGGGATATGCGTATGCCATTCATCAGCACGTATGTGAAACTAGCAGAGATTTTCTGTGCTTCTCAATAACAGTTTCATGGTTTGGTTCTAGATGCAGTAACCACCCCTTACTTGTAAACCACTTACCTCTGGTGGCTGCTAGGCGTGTCCTGA
>WEIU01007607.1:4188-151713 GCA_013389925.1 Aegithalos caudatus
CGGAGACATTTGATGCAATATTAAGCAATTGGCATGTTTTAATAATTGATTAGGAAATGAGTGATATCTTTTATACCACATAAAAAGAGAATATTTCATGTTGTAATGCAATGTCAAGTCAGTTAGGCCTTTTCTTGAAATGAAAGAATTGCTGCCCCTGGAAAAGGCTCTGTTAACACCTTTAAGTTGGGCTCATTTTATAGCCTGATGAAGGTGCTTACCTCAATAAACTCAAACCCACCAGGCCTTCTTCTAACAGCATTAGAAGTTAAAATGTCTTTGGAAGAATTCCAGGAGCAGATTTGAGGGTAATGTCTTAAGACTGTAAGTCCTTGTTTTCTTTTGGGCTTTGAGCAACCTGGTCTAGTGAAAGGCATTCTTTTCAATGGCAAAGGGAGGGGGGAACTGGATCATCTTTGAGGTCCCTTCTAACCCTAAACCATACAGATTCTTCATTGAGGAACGTCTGGCTAAAAAGACAACATGCAGCATTGTTTCTGAGTGAGTACCTCGGTAGTCATTGATTGGCTTCTTAGGAAACACAACTGTCACTTCAAACTGAAGTTCTGCAAGTACCACTGAGTAGAGGAGAATAGCAACAGCATTTCTAGAATGTCTTAGCTTGGATTTTCTACTGCTTTGGGCCAAACTATGTAAAACATGGTTAGTAATTAGTGATAGAATTGGAGTGGATGTTGCTAATGAAGGAGCTGGAGAAGTCTTACTTCTGTAGCTGTATTTTAGGCTTGCTTCAGGAGGTCTTTCTGTGATTATAATTATTGAGAGGTTAAACAGTGAACTTTGGCAGTAGTTGTGTAAGTTTTAGAAATAATACTTGGAGGTAAGAAGGGCCATCTTTGGTATCTTAAGTTGATGCCTTTGACACTTAGGCATTTTTTGTGGTAAGGCTCTTTACTATCTACAGATTACAAAAGATAAAAGCTGTATCTGTACTGTGAAGATAATCCAAGTCTATCTTGATTTTTAATTAATATGTTGTAAATGTTAAAAAATATTAAATAGCATAAGAATCAAACTTTGTTTTCACATCTGGAATTCCGTTAATAAGGGAGGTAATGAAAATGTACTCATATTTTGTGCTACTGCTCTGCCTCATTTTCTGATAAACAGAACCACTGCTGAAAATGAGCAGGTTTTATAATTCTTTTAGTCATTGTTGCTCTCTTTAGGTGTTACAGCTAATAAAATTTATGCTTTCTGGAATAGCAAAAAGATGCACTTAAAAAGTGGCAGCAGCAAAAATGAGAGCTCAATCTCCTCTTAGTCTTTTTGGGTGGGAACTCAAGCAAGTTTTATGGGTTGTCCTTGATTAAATGACCTGAAGATATTTAGGTATTACAGGCTCATTGAATGAGCTATTGTGTAATCTGCAACAAAGTAGCATTAACTGTTGTCCTTTTTTAGTATCAGTATTTTCTAAGAACACTAAGCATAATTTCAAAGAAAGACAGTGTTTTTCTGTTACACAAGAACTACATTTTAGAAATCTGGAGGTTGATAATTGGCATCTTGATATACTCTCCATTAGTATTTCTCCCTGGAAATCAGGTTTTGTGGATGGGTAGTGGAATGAAGTCTTTTTCTCTCTCAGAAATGTTATTCTCTGCTTTTGCCTGAAGGCTCATTATAACAATGATGCAGTTTAGAGAGTTTAAAATTTTGATTGCAACAATGTGTGTGTGTGTTTACAGCCAGCTACCAAATATATTTAATGGGTGGGGACAATAAAACTGCTGAAGCTTTGCAAGTTGAGACTCTCTAGAAATAACTCCCATATTTCTCTGTAAAGCAATTATAGTGAAAATGCTAATTTTTCCCAGCTGAATCACTCTCTCTTCTCATTTAATTGCTTCGGCTCACTATGGTTTGTAATAAAATATCACTTAAACCCTCCTGTAATTCTGTTGCTTTGGCTTTGTATGAGAAGTGACATTTAAAAAATAGTAGTTGCTTTCAATTTTCACTCTCCAGATTCTAGTATTTTCAAGGCTGGTTTAAAGTGGGGAGAAAACAAGGAGAAAGTGTGTGGGTTGAGACTGTGCAGGATTGAATATTAGGGAGAGGATATCTTTGTGTAAGGCTGAAGAAAGTCTAGTTTCCTCCAGCATTTTTTTCACCTAGTTTTCAACAAGGAAAGGATGACAAACTGGATATTTTATAGAGATCTAGAAGCGGTTCCAATCATCACTGCAGTACAGTTAAATGTTTTTATGAGAAAAACGTAATTTGCAGCTTTTCGTTTGCTCACCTTTGCACAGACACTTAAAAAGGAGAAGAATAGGACTTTCTATCCTTGAAGAAATGCAAATGACCATCTTTACCCAAAGCTTTGATCTTATCTTTCCTAGACTATGCTAGGCTGTAGATGAATGGTGAGAAATGTCGGACACTGATTTTCAAATATTAAACAATTTGTGTTATGATATGATAATGTTGATTAGTATGGTTAATATTTTTGGGAATGGCTAGCTCTAAGCCTTTAGATCTCTAGTAGAAGCAAAACAGAGCTGGTTCTCAGGATAAGTTGGGAACCACTTGGTAAAGTGCCAGGACTGTGTGGAGGACTTCCTATTTCCCTGCATCTGAGAGCCCTCCTGCTGCATTTTGCAGATTTAAACATAAATACTTCCTTAACAACCACTGAGAAATTTATGAAAAAGAAACACTCCCCCAAACAAAATACTCCCTGCTTTTGTAGTGTGCCAGATAGGTGTATGCAAGTGTTGTGGAACAAAATAATTTTTAAAGTCTTCTAAAAATCACATTTACTATAATGTTACTGAGTGAAGTAATTTAGCACATTTTAATATAATTCACAGTGCCCGTGTAAAATGGTGGTGCTTTTATGAAATCTTTAAACAAGCTTAGAATCAGAGGAAGGAAACTGTTCTGGGTGCACTGGATTGTAAAAGCCCCGAACTGGATATGGATCTCAAGAAAGGTGCTTCTTGTTTTGATTGAAGTGGCTGGTGCAGCTCTGTAAGCATGCTCTTCATTCAGCTCCCTTCTATGCAGCTGTCAGCAGTCTTTACTGAAAAACTCTTTATGCAGGGATAACATGCTTTTTATTCGGCATCCTATCCACTGAGTTTACATGGCTTTTAAAATGCTGTTAATATTGTAGCTGAGGCAGTTGAGAGCAGGAAGAGTTGCCCTGGTTTCCTTCTGTGGGAGTGTATTCCAATATTTGGAAGCTACTCCTGGTAATAACTGCGTGACTTACTCCACTGGTGGAAGAAAGTAGATTGCTCTTTGGGCTTTGTAATAGGAAGTGAGAATTCAAAGGCAGCAGTGGCTACAGGCGTCCATGGGGCTGCCTCTGTAATACAGAGCATTATCACCTTCTGAATTTTGTTATGAGTCCACCTGTAGGGTACTAAATTGACCTTAGATGAGAGGTCAAAGTATTCAAAGTAGAAACTGAGTCACGTGTCCAAAAATGTGTTACTAAAATGGATGAATAAAGCTGATGTCTTTGGTCTGTCTGTTCTGTGGGTAAGCAAAGATGCAAGGCATTTTACTTTGGTATTTTTGTCTAATCTATAAGTAAATAAAGACTTGGAACTTTTAAAGTCTATTATTTCATGACCTTTTTTCTTTAACACAGTTGAAGTATATTTTATGGCACTTTAAACAAAGACAGATTTCATTTAGCTACTTGAGGATTCTACAGTAGATGAGTGCAATTGTCCTTTTCCTTGGTTTAATTTTCTTTAGTTATCTTTTGCCTTACTGACACCTCTTGAGATTTTCAATGCTTAAGCTGAAATGTAGCTCAGTTTACAGTCTAAATCTAAGGAAGGTTATCCCAGCAGATGATTATCTCTGCAATTGGAGTGTTCTGTGTATTTTACTCATTTTTTAATACCATGGAGTCAAAAAACACTTAACTGAAGGGTTCAGGAAATGCCTGTATCAATGCTGCCAAATAGTTACGTTTTGAATCTATTAACAATCTTTTCTGGCCCTGTGCTACAGTCAGAGCTGTGTGATTATGGAAAGTAAACAGCTGAAGTACCTATGCAGGGAGCAAGATTTAGAGGTAAGCACTTTCTGTTTGGTTTTTTCCTCTCTCAGGCCATACACCAGATGTACTCTGCTGTCCACTAAGCTGCTGCAGCTAGACAGCTGAACCAACATATTTCAGTATCATTAATTGTGCTGATACAAAAACCCACTGGACAGGATGAATCAGCTTCCATTTGTTTGCAGATTGGCAAAATGTCATGTTCTTCTGCTCTTCCTCTATGAAACTTTTATCCATCTTTCCCACTGCACTTTTGCACGGTGTGTGCAGCTATTCAGAAACAGGAAAGTTTTGCAGCAAGACACCGACTGATTTGTGGGCTGCCTTGTTCGGCACCGAGGCAGTGAGACACAGGATGCAGTTTGCTAGGCGTTGGCACCAAGAGGAATTTTCCTCCTTGTAATCTGGCAGGATGCCGTATCTCCTCACCAAAGAGATTGAAACAAAACATTTTTTTCTCATCATTATGCAGGAATTAAAATAATAAACCGTTTTGAGATCTTGGCAAGCATCACTTTGGATTTTAGTGGACTTGAATAATCTCTTAAGTAATAATTAAATTACTTTTAATTAAATCACTTACTAAAACGGCTCCAGGATCCCAGGCCCGAGATGGAAAGCTGCAAGGCCAAGGAAGGCAAGCCTCTGCTTTGAATTCGGTGTCATATGGGCAAACAACTGGCTGGTAGCCTTTTCTCCTTCCTCCCACTATACTTTTATGAAGTTTGACTTCATTGTAGGTCTGCTACAGTATTTTTTGTTTGTGTGTCACAGCAAGAATTTTGGGTGTGTCAGTGAGAGACAGGAATGTGAACAAAGGTCAGCCCTGGCAGGTAGGGCTCGTGGCTGGTGAGTACACCTGCAGGGAGGATATTTGTATGAGATGATGATATTTGGCTTGGGAGGGGAAGTGACAGTGTTCTTTGGTTGAAGTGTTGACATGGCAAGACTTAACCACAGTAGCTAGGCTCTGTCGAACCTCTGAAAAGTGGTGTTTAAAAATAAATGCTCATTCATACTGGTTCTGTTTTTTCATTTTATTTCTTTAGTGCAAGGAAGAGCAATAGCTTTGGGGTGCAGAGGAATTAGAGTGGGACAGAAGAAAGGTCAGATTGTAAAAGAATAGGACATTGCAAACAGGCTCTAAAGTAAAATGATTACAGTAAGTCAAATATGAGAGGAGGGTGGCTGGAGTCCTCTTGCCAGCAGACAGGCTGTCCCAGCACTCAGCAAAATAATAGCAGTCAACCAGAAAGGCATCCAGTCAACTTGGAAAGGCATCCAGACTGTGGGCTATGAAAGGTGAGAGCTGGGGGGGTTCTTCCTTTTTAGGCAGATAAGTTTTAAAAGCTACTGCTTTTGTCAGTTTTTAGCTGATAAAAAAATCTGTATGCTGTTATTAAGCCTATATGATCCTTGGGAAACATAAAAAAGGCTTAACATTTACTATGTATTTTCAGATATATTTTGGAGGTGTATTTGGCACATGTAGTTTTTACAACTTGTCTCAGTGATATGCAAAAATAAGGAAGTATCCACAAGCATTGGAAGTGGCTCAGCAGAAGCAGTAGCAACTTCTGTGGAAGAGCTCTGTGCTCTGCTGGGCCTGTCCTTGAGTTGCTGTGTGGGTGAATCACTGATACTCGCTGACAGCAAGGTTGGCTTAGTGAAGCTGCAAAAATAGGGAGTTTGCAAGCTCTGCAAAAACCAGGAAGAATTTAAAAGTACATGAAGGGATATCAGAGTGGCTCTGAGGGGACTTTCTTTGCTAAAGGAAAGGAATAATTCAATGAGTAGTGAGGACAGAGCACTGTGAACTCTACAGACCACTGTTGCACTGTTACCACTGATCAGTAACCCATTCCTTTGAATCATAGCAAAGTAAAAATAAGAAACTAAAGAGTAGCACAGAATGATTTCCACTCATAAACATGGAGTGCTTTCTGTGCTCACTAAAAAAACCCCAAACCCTGAACACCTGGGCAGCATGTAGTCCTTTAAAAAGATCCTTTAAAAGGAAAAAGAAATGCCATTGTGTTACTCATAGTGTCAGGTGTATTGAAGGAAATGGAGCTTTTCATTTCTGGTCTGATGAAGAAGGATTTTGATTTTACTTAAGAGGTTGGTTTTTTTTTTTTTTTTTTCTCTAAAGGGGATAGATCTGCTAGTGCTAGTTTCCCCACAAGAGCTCAACTTGGGAATTTTTTGTGTTTTCTACCTCATTTTCAAGAGAAGTAATGTTTTAGCTATCTAGATACAATAAACACTTCTAATTCCTCCCCCTTTCAATTAGGGTGAAATGGTAGGGAAAGGATTTAAACTAATTACTTCTTAGAAGGGGAGAGATGTATTTGGTGGTCATTGCTAAGACTGTGATTTAATGGGTTTTGGTGTTACTGGGGAGCTAGATATTTTGGACAACATGCTTGTAATTTGGATGGCTATTCTAGAATCTGTTTTCTAATATATTTTTCTAAATTACTAATTAAAAAAAGATGCAGCAAAAGATTAATTAGTCTCCCTGTACTTTCTCTTGTCATCATGCACTCCTCCTATGAGAGCTGTATGCCAGAAAGCCAGGAAGAGGGCAGTCTCATTACAAGCAAGTCCATTTTACAGGAACAAAACCTAATTCCCAAGTTTCTTCACAAATATAACCGTGTTAAGTAGAAGATCTGTTCAGGGCTGCATAACTACTCCATAGCAATCAGAGAAAACTACATGCAAATACTACACTAGTAAAGCATGTGTGTTCCTAGCTAATCTCTATAACATTTACTTTCCGTTTCTGTTAATCTAGTAATCTAGTACAGATATAACTGTGCAATCTATTTTTCTCTTCAGTATATATTTTTCTCTTTTTCTCATTTGTTGTTTCTCTTCATAAGTGAAATGAGTGGAATGACAGAGCTAGTCAGCTTTCTGTAGACCAGGGGCATGTGATTTGTGGCCCATATTTGGGAAACCACTGGTATTAAGTTGGATTCTGGATGCTGTGCTAAGGAGTGAGAGAGAGAAGTTCAGTAACTCACTTGACTACAGTCTGCTTAAATCACTCAAAACTCTGATTGAAACACTGATCTCCCTGGACAATTAATCAGAGAGTCTTTCTGATAGCTGTTTGCCCTGCTCTCTGCCTTGATGCTGAGAAAACAGGCTCTCTATCCAGTTTATTGCTCCTTATGCATATACTGCTAGATTATGTGAACATGCTTCATTTTGAACCAGCATCTCTGTTTTCAGCAGCCTTTACTTGTTAGAAATATTTAGATCTCTCACTCAAGATGATCCAGTCAGTGTTTCCTAGTGGCAGCTGCTCCTCACAGACCTTGTCTGTCCACTCTTCAAGGTGCAGAGTGCAGGGGATGGGGCTCCTGGGACTCTGAACCCTGCTGAAGACAGAAATACTGCTGGGCAGCACACACTGATAAATTCATGGTGAGTCTAAGATCAGAGAATTGTAGTGGGGGAAGCAGACAGGTGGAGAATGAAATCAGAAGCTAGTTCAGCAATCCAGTTTTTCAAAAGAGAGAAAATGAGCCAGCTGAGAGCTTTCTGGGGGAGTCAAAGTGGAGGCCAAGGCAAAGAAAGGGAAGAAAAATTGATGCCAAGCTTGCTTCCTCTCCTGCTGAGCTGAAGGGGACACACCTAAATGGAGTTGGTGGAGTGAAAAGCCCTGTCCCTAAGTGAGGGAAAAGGACCTAGTGAAAGACCCTTGTGACTGCTTGTGGTACAAGGTGAGGTAGCTGGGGAGCTGTGTACTGAGTGTAAAGGGCTTCCCATCCTTCGTATGGCACCTGGTGAGATCCAGGTGTCCATATCCAGCTCTATTTGTAGGGAAGGTTTCTATTTGTGTTCTTACTCTGATATGGGCAAGAAAGGCTTCTTTGGGTGAGGGCCAGGTCATTTCACAAGGCCAGAAGAGACCAAAACATTTTGGGTGAAATCTCATACGTAGCAGCACTAGGTGTTGGAAAGTTACTTTCATACATGTTACATGTATTGCAGTGTCTCTTGGAACTGCTGTTTAAGGTAATTTGTTGTATATCTCATCTGTATTTTTGCAGTCATAAGAGCTACTCTTCCTTTTACATGAGATATACAGAACTATTAGAGCCATGTAAAAGGAAAAAATCGTTAGACAAAAACAACCACCAAAAAACCCCCAAACCTGAAGGTGCCTTCATTTAAAGGTTGCAGACTGCTTTTAAACTGAGTAACTTGCAAGTTTTCCTCAGAAGGAAGAGGTGGGACTTGCCTTGTTATGCCCAGATGATGACTCACATGCCAGTTTAATTCAAAGGGGAATAAAAATTAATTGTCTGTCTTTCCTCCTATACAGAACATTTTAATGTGCCTTAATTTCTCAGAGTATGTTTCATAAAATAAAGGTTGAACAGTTCTGCCTAGCCTCTAGAGGCAGAATCCTGAAGGTGTGCAAGGACACAAAGTGCTGTTCTCCCAGCTTCCAAGTTCCATGGGAGCCAGAATTTGGTTGAAGTCATGTCTCTTGACCAGTCTGTTTATTGTCTCCCATTTTCAACATTCTTCTCTTGACCTGCAATATTAGTTTATAAACTCCATTACAAATTCCAGTACTGCAGGTCAGTAGGTGGTGCAGAGGTTTTAAGTAATTCCAGGCTGTTTGGAGTGGGGGTAGATAAGGATGTGTATTGAGTCAGACTCAACTTAGGTGTGGTTTATCTTGATTTTACTCAATTGAAGTAAACCAAATAACAGGGAAAATATCCTTATATAATTGTAATCAGCTTCTGTGAGGTATGGACAGTCAGTGTTGAAGGTATGATTACAGGAAACTAAAACATTAAATGAAATGGCAGTTTTGGAGCTGAATCTGTTCTTCACCTTTACATGAACAGTAATTTCCAGGATAATTCAATTAGTATATATTTGTAAATGATTTTCTTAACTCATTGCTAAACAATACCTGTGGCTTATTTCAAAGACTGTGAACATTTTAAGCACAGTCCTTTTTTACTGCAAATTGTTGTAGAGGTCTTCAGATCTATATTCATAAAGAACAGGTGAACCAAAAATCTACTCCCCCACACCCTGCCTTTTGCTGAAGGCTGGGACAGCAAATTTTTTTTGTGCTGGGGAACATAAAAGGACAGAGGCTCTTCATTTGAAATCCAAACTGTTCTGTTCCTTGGTGTTATGTGAACTTGAAGCATTTGTGGATTGCCAGCTAGGAGGGAAGAAAGTCCATCTCATCCTATAGGGGGCTAAACCTGCTGTTTCTGCAGGGCCAATTATAATTTCAAATTTTAAAAAAGTTAATAGCCTCTGGTATTTGAAAGTTGACACCAGTGTTGCTCCATTTGTCACCCCACTACTCAGTAAAGATTATGGATGGATATAAGGAAATAAAAAAACAAGTCATAAAAATCTATTGGAGTTAGGATCTTTTGTAGCAAGGGCAAAAGCCAAAGAGTAAATAAACACTATAATCATAAATTGTAGGTCTACAATATACTGAACTTAGTTGCCATCTTAGTAATCAATATCTTCTCTTGAGCACCTTGATGGGAATCTGCTGACATAAAAACTGCAACACTCAAAGACAGTTTGCTCCATGTTGGATTCTAATGGATTGCATTAAAACCTTCCTTTTCAGTAATTATGGAGCTTTTAATACCTAGTACACAAAGTTTAGCTTCAGGACATGGTTGTAGCACATACCAAGCAGATACCATGCTTGATCCCATAGGTGTGTGTGGGTTTGTGTGTGCATGCATGGGTATAATGGGCACGTGTGCAGATATGTTTCTTTGAACAAACATTCAGGTCTCAGTGGAATGGTTCTTTTGAATTATTAAAAGAACTAGTATTAGTTGATGAGAAACTTATTTTTACTTTTGATTTTGAGATATAACAACATCTGAAACTTTTCCTCACAAATTTTCATTTTCCTTACGCATGAGGTGATGGCAGGGTCTCTGCAGTGCTCTTTAGATGGGTGTTTATTTCCGTGGATTTGGCTTCCTCGGGCATCTTCCCTGCTGCTCCCTCCCAGGCCCTCCTCTGGCCCCTTGCTCACAGTCCATGACTGACATCTTCTGGTGGCATTTCCATACTGCATGGTAGCCTGGACGGCAAATAATGAGGAATATTTTAGGGCCCTAGAGCTTAAAAAAACCCTGTAACTGCTTTGGTGAAATTGTCATCCTAAGGTTTGCTTCATAACCCTCAGAATCACTGTCACATTCTGCTTCATCACCTTATTTATGTATGCAAAGTCTCACTCAAATTCCGTATTTGCAGTTATTCCTCTGGCTTTCCTTTGCAGAATTCTTCAGTTTGTTGACATTAAAATAAAAGAGGGGGGAACATTAAAAAAATACCTATCAAATAGATAAGATGCATTTTAACTGTATTGTGAAGTCAATTAATTTTAAAAATGCATTTGGCCTTTAACCTGCAGCTTTGGGTCCAATGTCATATAACAGCAAAGCCTCATAACAGCACAGACTTTATTCTTGTAAGTATAATTTCCTTAAGTAAAGCTTAAAGCAATGTTTTTTGGATGCCAGATCAGTGCCTCTGATATTTCTCAGGAATTTACTTGAGCTTCTATGCATATATGCACAAAGCAGTGGTAAGATAGGCATGTGTTTAATTTAAAAGAAGCTGATGGTTTTGTTTACAGGAATTACATTCTAGTCCTTCATCTCCATTCCTCTCTGCATTCCTTTCATTCAGGAACTCAGAGTGTTTATATGGTCCGCTTCCCTGACATTATGCTAAACCCCACACAGAAAGATGATTTCCCCAAAGAGGTCTGCATGGGAAAGCCCCCAGATGAATGGTCTATGGGGAGAGCTGGTGGGAATTTAAAGATTGAGAGTGCCAGAAGTAGCATGTGTTGTTTGGCAGCAGGACTGAAACAAGAGCTGTTGCTCATGCTCCAGATGTCTGCTTGCTTCTTAATGTGCTTGAGGATACGGTGTTCTTGGATCTGGGACATGCCATAACCACTTACTAGCTGTGTTTGTTCCTTGAATTTCTTCAAAGTAAACATAACCTCCTAGAACATTTTCTCCTCCCAACTCTGACTTCTTGTGCAGGCAGTCCCAACCAGAGCTTTGTGTAGTTTCCTCTTTCCAGCAGTGTCACTGCTGTCCTGCAGTATGAAGAAGCTGCAGGACTGCTGGCACTGTCCTGCAAGAGCTTTCCCATAATTTTAAGTGAGGGATCCAACCTCATTTTTTCTTTGGGCCACCATTAATTTTTGAGTGCTCTTCCTTCATGTGTTATTTAGCTTGAGTGGACAGAGCTGCCCTGTGGTACTGCTGCATGGTGTCCATCCCTTGATGTTACATGTGATCTTCAGAGCTCCATATGCAATACAAGTTGAAGTTCCCTTCCAGGCACTTTCCACGTCATATCAACAATCTTCTTACTTTTTTTCCCTTACTATTTGCCTTCCTGAAAGTTTTCACATGCCTTGTGAAGATTATTCAAAACACACCTATCTTCTGCCCCTCACAGAAACCTGATGCTTTCTCTTCAGACAAGTTCTTCCTGAAATGAAACTAATTACTGAGACAACAGAGTTGTGGGTGAGCATTTCAAATAACCTTGTCTGTTTTTATTTTTTGTGCTGGGTCTGGTTTGAGTACAACCTACAAAGCATTAAAAGCACTGGCTCTAAAATCCAAAGCTGAGATAATGCCCTCACCTACTAAAGGATAATCCATCTCCTCTCTCTTTCTGTAACTATGATGTGATTTTGATCAGATTGATGTGACCAGGACTTAGTGAGACTTTACAGTTCTTGCCACAGTCTGACATTACATGAACTTGAAATTAAGAGAGCATGCTGTGCAGAAGTGTAGAATGGGGCCAGCACTGAGAGGGGATCCTAAACCCCTGCACAGTCACTTCAGAGCTAAGTGTCAGAGTAATGCTTTGTCCTGTGCAGGGCCAGCTTGTCAGAGGGCAGCTCTGAATGGTTTGGGAAATTTATTTTGAAACTGGCATTAAACTGAGGTGCTCACTTAGAGGTTTCCGGTGATGTCTGAATTCCAGTGTAGTCACTGGAGCTCTTTTAGAGAATTATGCTGCTCCCTAATGCACAAACCCACTGCCTTGTGCATGGAATTGTTTAATTGATCAAATTTCTGCTGTGTATATTTGGAATTAAGCAGCAGCTACACTTAGAGATAACTTTATGTGGATACCTATAGTCATAAGTCTCAAGCCAAATCCTCACCCTCACTAGGAAGTCATCCTCTGTTTTTCAGCATCCAGAAGTAACAGCATTTTCTAAAGAAAGTTTATTGCAAATTGCCTTCCTTGAAGGGTCATTTTAATTCTGTGCAACCAGTAGGTAACCCTGTCAGAAATCCAGTCCTCTTCATTTGTATGGAAAATAGATTTTAAAACAATTTGTGAATTATAATTATTGAAGTATTCTTCTTATTTAATACCTATAAAAACATCCATGACTGTAGTCCCTGGACACTCAAAACCATGTCAGTTCAGCTCCAGCATGAACTCTAGAACTGGAGAATTTCCTGGGAGTTTTAATCCATTTGTTTCTCTCAAACTACTCAGCAGCATCCTGGGCAGATTGAAAAATATTCCACCTTCCTTATGAAAGATGAATCTGTGGTCAGTTTCTATGACTGCATATGTAGATATACAGTAATTAAATTTCTCTTCAGTTTTTTGCATGCTGTATTTTACAAGGGGGTTTTTTTTGTGTATTTACTACTGGGTAGGAGGAAGAAATACACCATATTGGTGATTTGGGTGACTTCTGAGCTGAGTGAGAAATGGTCTTAGTCCTCACTAATTGTTACTGGCTGATTCTGGAGACCACACGTTTTATACACCTGCCAGGTTCAGAAACTGTGCACAGTTAACACACCTGGGTTGCTCTCTGCTTTCGTTATCTTCCACAAAGTGGAGCTACAGCTGCACTAAGGAAAGGGAATGTGGAAAAACAATTTAAGCCTAAGGAAATAATACTCTGCAGTGAAAAAAAAAAAAGAAAGAAGCTGAAGCTTGACAGCTGAAAGTCAAGGAGAGATAATTTATCAATCTAGCTTTGCAATGCTTTAGATCCAGAAATCATAGAGGCTTCTCATCTTAATCCATCTTGAGTGAGAGCAATTAAGTGCATGTGTGGGTTGTACATGGCATACCCTTGCTTTACCATGGCACAAACCTTACTGGGAATGTTTCTTTTGGGAAACTGTAGCTGCCCGTGGCTGTCCACCGGCTAGCCCCGCCACAGCAGACCACAGTCACGGACTGGCACTGGAGCCACTGCCTGCACAGTGGATTCTTTCACCAGTGAGGCAGAGGTGAAGTGTGGTTGTGGCAAAGGAAGAAAGGAGGACTCTGTCGAGGTGAAACAGGCTGGAGGTTTATTCCAAGGAAAACCTGCCCAGACAGAGCAGAGAACTTGGGTGCAGACAGCTTATAAACGGGGGAGGATCACAGGGGTGGGAATTACACAGGTCCAATGGAAAAGGGGTTAGGGATGGCTCTACTGAGAACTGACAACTTGTCATCCAACAGGGGACAAGGGGAGGGGGAGTTCTTGGGTTGATCTTTCCAATCATTCGATGCTCTCCCTGGATCTTTCCAGAACACAGGGAGAGGCCTGACTGTGACTGACAGGGAGAATGGGGTAGGGGTTAACGGACTGACAGGGGAAAAGTTGAGAGAAACCAACTGTGGGAATAAGAAAGGGATACACAGAACAAACCATCAGGGTATATGTAACATACAACAACTTACATAAACCATGAAGTAAGAATAAACTTGAACTGTGGTAAAAAAAAAAATTATTCTGCACCACCACAGGAAACAGTGGTTGGTTTTCAAAACTCTGGTTTCTTTTAGCAGCAGAAATGTGTGGTGGTATGTACTACACCACTGAGTAGTGGTGACTAGTTTGTACTGTAACCAGCCACAAAATACTGTGCAAGCAGCTTGGTGAAATCTCTAAAAACTCTACACTGATGCTTTACAGCTGAGTGAGAGTGTATAGATATTCTTGAGGTTTGAGCTGCATCAGGACCAAAACTCTAATCACTGCTGCATCCTTGTGTGGCTCTGTATGACCTCAGATCATGTAAGTGGCATTGAGTTGCTGCCTACAGAAGTGTAATAATGCTTATCACTTCATTATCAAAATAATTCTTCAGATATGATAGGCTTATACAACACATATGATAGGTTT
The DNA here is from genome assembly GCA_013389925.1 of Aegithalos caudatus. NCBI lineage: Eukaryota > Metazoa > Chordata > Aves > Passeriformes > Aegithalidae > Aegithalos > Aegithalos caudatus. The sequence goes on from WEIU01007607.1 coordinate 18,456, forward strand.
ATACAACACATTGAAAGTAAGTTACAGAAGTTCTTAGTTAGGAAAGTAATGGCCTTGTTAATCTATAACTCTGCTACATGTTACTTACAAAACTGTTTTCCTCAAATTCTCAAAGAGCAAAAGATTTTCCTTTCCTACTTACATGGAACAGAAGGAGCAGACACATAAATTACATAGGATTCCCTGAGAAAAGGCCAGTGAGATGTAAAACCTGATCATCACAATGTAGCATTCTGCTAGTCAGGCCATTAAGTACTTAATTAGCTCCTAAGCACATAAGAAGTTCAATTACCTAGGATTGTAAACCTGACCAAAAACCAGCTGCAGTTGTGGTTGGAATCAGAGAAGATTTTGAAAACGCAGCTGTGGACTATAAAGCTGAAGAGACAGTGATTCCAACCACAGGGTATAGACAAAGGCAGTGTTTCCCCCAATTTTTATTGACAAAAACAGCAAAGAAGAGGGATTTGCCCATCTTTGTATGAACTGATGATCACTGTTGAAGGTGAGAAGCTTGAGGGGTGAGAGAGAGTGGCTGATGGAATCATGGGCCTGATGAGACTATTAAAGAATAGTTGGGGTTGGATGGCCTTTAAAGGTCATCTAATCTGAATGTCCTGTAATGAGGGCATGAGGTCCAACCTGACCTTGAATGTTCCCAGGGATGGGGTATCTACCATTACCTTGGACAACCTGTTCCAGTGTTTCACCACCCTCATTGTAAAAAATCTTCCTTGTATCTAGTCTGAATCTATCCTTTTTCAGTTTAAAACCATTGCCCTGTCCTATTGTAACAGGCCCTGCTACTGTCTGTCCTTATTTTTCTTATGAGTCCCTTAAGTATTAAGAAGGCACAATTAGGTCACCCCATAGTATTCTCTTTTCCAGGCTGAACAATCCCAATCCTCTCAGCCTTTCCTCATGGGACAGGTTCTTTATCCTTCCAATCATCCTGGAGGCCTTCTCTGGACTCGCCCCAACAGTTCCATGTCCTTTCTGTGCTGGGACTCCAGAGCTGAATACAGCACTGCAGGAGGGGTCTCAGCACAGTGGCAGAATCCCCTCCCTCACCCTGCTGGCCATGCTGCTTTGGATGCAGCCCAGGATACAATTGGCTTTCTGGGCTGGGAGTGCCCATTGCCAGCTCAGGTCCAGATTCTCATCCATCACTATCCCAAGTTCCTTTTCAGCAGGGCTGCTCTCAATTCCTCCATCCCTCAGCTTGTACTGTTACTGGGGGTTGCCCAACCCAGGTGCAGCACCTTGTACTTGGCCTTTTTGAACCTCATGAGGTGCCCATGGGCTCGTTTCTCCAGCTTGTCCAGTCCCTCTGGACAGCATCCCATCCCTCAGCTGTGTCAACTGCACCGCTCTGCTTGCTGTTCTCTGCAAACTTGCTGAGGGTGCACTCAATCCATCCCACTGTCTCTGTCATTAATGAAGGTATTAACCTGTACTGGTCCCACTGCAGACCTCTGAGAGACACCCCTTGTCACTGACCTCCATTTGGATATTGAGCTGCTGGATGTGACCAATTCCTCATCCATCTAACCAACCCAACCAATTCCTCATCCATCTAACAGTCCATCCATCAAATCTGTCTCCTCTCTTCAATTTAGAAGGATGCTGGACATCCTTACAGTACAGATATTCTTCTGGCTTCTTGCTGTTACATTTATCAGTAAACTTCTGACCTCCCTCCCTTGACTGCCTTTTAGACCAAGTGGGGGAGCAAGGGGCTGATGCAAAATTTGATTCTGTACAAGCTGAAGTCAGCTGCTCCTCATTATCCTTTCTTTTTTCATCCTGTAAAGCCCAGTGAAGGGGAAGACCTGACTTTATGTCTTTGCTACACACACTGAAATTTTTAAACATGAGAAAACTGCCTGCAAACTAAGGAAATAGCTCACTGCTCCTTACAAAGTCCTTGGTTTCTCTCATTACACGTTGGGCCAAGTCTGGACAGTGTTCTCCAGGCAATGTCTGGGAGCCAGGTGTTATGAGTCAGTTATTTTGTGGTATTATCCAGATCAGTAATTTCCAATGCAGGATTTTTTTCCCCCTTTGATAAGTACCCCGTGGCTGTGTTACCAGACATGTTGAATCATGTTGCATGACAAGGAAGAGACCATGTTGCTGCTAATAAGACCAAATTCACTCCATGGATAACTGTTTTAGATAATTAACAGGATAAAATGTTTTCATTATGTTCCAAGTACTTCAGATGAAAAGGATACAATTCTTGCAGGATTTTTTACCTAGCTGTGCTAACCATGTCACAGTAAGTGGCTGTTCTACTATGTGGGAAACATATTGTTAATGAGATGAGCAGGGAATGGCATTAATCTTCTCTCTCTTTTTTTTTTTTTNGGGTATAGCAATCTTTAAGGAAATGAAGATCCAGATACTTTTGAGTAAAATGATTTGGCCAATGATAATATATTTATTTATCAAGTTATGTCGATAATTTCAGATTTACAGTGTTAAAAGCTGTGGATCTTTAAGGCCTTTGCTACGGCTTCAGAATTTAAATACCTGGCATTTGCAGTGTGCTAATTCTCAGATGCCCAGATTGTGGACCAGAAGTGTGTGTGCTACAAACCCTAGGAAATGTGAACAAGGCAACAGTGTGGGTATAAATGAAAGAGGAATGTGGTATATGCCATGTAATGCTCTCATCAAGGAATGATGTTACTGCTTACACAATGGAGGAGACCTAACGTCAGGTGCTGGGGAATACAGAGTGCCACTGCATGCCTGTATTTAGCAGCTGCTAGTCAAGGAACACACTGTGCAATTGTGTGAGGATGTGAAATATTTTGTCATGAAGGAGTTCCTAATCTATCCTTGAACATACGAGGAGTGTGAGACGATTTATGGAGCTGTCACCCAGGAGATAATGAATGCACAAGCATACAAAAGAGTGAAGACAGTGTAGAACTTACCCAGGCTGGCAGGAGAATGAAGGAGTTGCCTGATAATGCTTTTAAGTTGCTTATTCTTTTAATGCATTTTAAAATCTAGATTTCAGTGAAATTGACTTCTGTGTCACCTGTATTGACATTCTGCTTAATGTTTGCTGTCTATTCTGTAGATATTAAAACATAAATTTTTCTTTAAGATAACTGAGAGTGGGTATGGGATCGTGGTCTGAACAAAAGTTTGCTCCTCATGAGATGTCTTAAAAAAAGCATGTGAGTCAAACCAGCCTAAGTCAGGTCATGAGCAGGAGCAGTCCTCTTAGCATGTAATCAGAGAAGTATTAAGTGCTGCTAACTTCAAAAAAGGCTGGGAGGAGACTGGTGAGACTCATGTGCAGCCCATACTGACTGGTCAGCTGCCTGAGTTATAATGCAGTGGGGTTCCTGTAAAGTGCCAGGCAGGGAGTGTTCTCCCTCTCTTGGGGGAAAGGTTTCAAGAGGTTTTGTGAAGGCACTTGAGATGATGCAAGTTGCGGTGGAACCTGATGATGAAAGTCATGGTTGGAACTGATTTATAATTTCTGGTGCAGGGGGAAAAAAGCACAACCCTTTGTTTCACCTAGTCCATCGTATTTCTTCTCCATTAAAAGTACTACTACACTTCTTTGGACTGCTGGTGTGACTCTCCATTGCTAGTAAGTTGCAGAACATGATCAAGAAAAAAGTATATTCTACATGACATAGGTACAGAAGGTAGGTTTTATGCTGTGGGAAGTAAGTAAAACATTGTAGCATCTTTATAGTTTATATTCTGAAACAAGTATTAACTAGTTGCAAAGGCTTTTGCAACTCAGTGTTTTTCCCTGAACTCATGTTCCTGAGGGATTGTTAGGAGTTGTTGAAGAGTAGTTGAATAAACTTTAGAAGTTGGCTAGGCAAAAGTGCAGCAAAGGAAGCATCAAGAACAACAAGAAGGGAAGAGCTTGTACTCAGCTGGATTAGGAGACATGGTAAAAACAACATAATAGCAAACATGGGATCAGAAAGTTCAGTTAGAAGCGATCTTGGGGCTCTATTGACAGAGCGGTGACATGGGGAAAGAAAACCATGTATGAGCTTGTGGACTGGGGCTGTATGGCAAGAGAGATTTAGTTCCCTGATCTTTAAGTGATTTCTTTTCCTTCCTGTATTTTTGCCAGTTTATTCCTCTGTGTTATCTGTACTTCAAAAAATGTCAGTTGGAGAAGTGTGCCTGCTTTCTTGCTTGCTGTCATTGCATTACTAATTACTGCAGATTTAATTATGGTCACGGTGCTCAAACCTTTCAGGCAGCTATTTGTTTGTGTTAAATCCAAGGAGTGAGAGCATTAACCAATTCTCCTCATGACTGGGCTGGAGTGAGAAAGCTAATTCTTTGTGTTAGGAAAAATGCTCTTTTCAGAAGCATGGAGCAAAGCAACAACGATAACCTCAATCTTCTCAGGTTTTTATTCTGGAGATTTGGAAGGCTCAAAGAGAAGGCACTGTGTGACTTAGGCAGGACTCATCTTCACTCTGGTACAAATCTGTAGCTACTTTTTCTGTAGTACAGTAGAACTCTGGATAGCTAGGATACATATTTACTCACTAGGCTTACCATTTTTTTGCTGTTAACTTATATTATCTCCATAAATGTCTTTGTTTCCCTCAAGACTGGATCTTCTTAGATTTACTTTTCAGAATTTCTTTCTGCCACGGACTCCCTCAAATCTTTTTTATGCTCTGTGTTTCAACTACAAAGACCTACCTGATACAGCTGCCATGGAAAACTTTTTACACCAGACCATTTGACAGCTCTTAATGGGATTGTATTTTCCAGGTTTCCAGTAGGTATTTTCCAAGGTTTAGTCTGATCTTTGAAAAGCCCTTTGAGACATTTGCATGGAGGGTGTGATGTCTCAGTGGCAGCAGTCTCACACTGAAGCCAGGAAGCAACCGTACAAATGCTGGGCTGGGACTCAGCACGTTCTGTCCATGTGTGAAGTATGTCTACAAATAAACATATTCCAGATAACATACATGAAAGATGAATATGTATATGAGGATTGTAATTTGGACATCCTTTGTATACTCCCAGTTCATCAGAAACTTTTGCTACCTTCTTAGAGACTACCGAGAAGACAAATCTATTTTTCCGAAGTAACTCGTACAAAAAAAGAGCTTCTGCTTTCATTTGTCTTAGTGGCTTGACTAGCTCTCTTACCTTCTCATTTGAGATGTTCTTTAGAGACATTTTTGGTTACTACTGTTCAAAAATTCCTCCAGAGTATTTGGGTGATCAGTAACATTTGAATTGAAATGCCTGTCTTGGTACTTGATTCTCAATATATGAAATCAGAGATGACCTCATAATTTAGGTAATTTAGATTTGTTCCAGCTGAAACAATTTTACACCACAGGTAAATTTTGCCAACTCATTAATCTGTTTTCTAGATCACTAATAAATGCTCATATGTAACAATGAAGCTCTTTAGCACCTCACCATTAATCATACACTATGTTGAAATTTGACCACTTAATCTTAATTTCATCCATGAAAAGGACTCTGTGAGTCACTATGAGTACTTAATTTTCTTGTTAGTCTTCCATTGATCTATTACCCATGAATCAGTGTCAGGTCATGGTGTATGGCTGGAGAGGAGTAAGTGAAACTAAGAATTTTGATGTAGCAGGGAGTTAAAGCCAATTAACAACTTAGCCATTTATTATGTATTTTGGAGAGTTGGTTTTAGAATTCTTAAAACTGAGTTAAACCATAGAGGCTATCTTGTATTTGAATGAAGAAATGTATAAAAGCTGCTTTGAGTCTGACTGTTAGAGGAAAAAAAAAAAAGGATGCCATGAAGAAAAAAAAATCTTGAGTTTCATGAAGAATAAAGCCATTTTGAGCAGGATGCAAGTTACTGATGCACAGTCTGTCTTTCACCTGAACAAGAGGATGAGAATGTTTTTGAGTAAGTGCAAAATAATTGACTTCAATATTGCATTCTGGTTTCCAACCTGTCAGGCTTTCAGTCAAGATTAACAGCCAGGAATCCTCCTCCTTGTGATGAATGGTCCAAGGGAGAAGACAAATATAGCCTAAGATCAATCTGGAACTCTTCAATGACAGATCCATGTCACAGTTTTGGAACAAATTCTTGGTACCAGTGGGTGCTTCTGCTCCTTAGGAAAGCCATGAAACCTTCTAGGCTAAGGTACGTTTGTGAACATAATGGATAAAAGAACTTCCCCTGGGCTCAGGGGGAATGCAAGCAGGACTGTGGGATAATCTTGATTAGGAGAGTAGAGACTATTTTGCCACTTTTGTGCATTGGTCTTTTGTTTATTAGGAAAACTGGTGTCAGCTTCATTTGGTGCTGTAACATCAGGGCATCATCGCCTACTGTGTGCTGTCTTTGTTGTAAGTAATAAGATAGTGTACAAAGATCTGAAATTAAATGTGAGCTGTCAAACTGATGAGACTGGTTCTGTCAGAAGATGAAACTCTTCATTTGGTAAGGTAGGTGTATTTTTTTTGGCTAAATGGCTGTTCAAAATCTCAGTGTGTTAGCACACAGTGCATGCACAGATAGAAAGACTGTACTAGCTGTACCCTGCACCTTCACCCCAGAAGCATGAAAGAGCTATTTTCCCTTCCCCAATTTATTTGGCCTCTTTGTAAGCTCCATGAAGGACATCTAGATCATCCCCTAGTTTGTGCAACTTTCTTTTTTTATCTTGAATACAGCATAATCTTGACATACATCTCTTTGTACGGCTCATGTCTGAAAATGTTGCTGCAGGTGTCAGTCACAAAGAAGTACACAGAGTTAGTGTCCTCTGTACCATTTCGTCATGTGCTTTTGGAACTACTTTTAGATGCAATATTAAAAGTATTCTATGTACTGAAGATAAAGATTCGATGCATATAAGGTAAAGGTTATGAAGATTGCTTAAGAATTACAGTAATATGTCAAGAAAACTCCTTTTCCATACTTTCTTCAATGTCTGGATGAGCAAGTGCTTGAAAAAGTACTGAAAATTTGGGCTGGATGTCCACTTGGTAGGTTCATATTCTGAAAAACAGGTCAGTATGTGTAAAACTGAACTGGCAGCCAGGAGTGGAAATGTTAAAGCATAAATAAATAAAACAGGGTTGTTAAAGTAATCAAAAATAAACTGTTCTAATTTTTGCTTTGCATAACTAACAGGCAATTAACTTTCATTGACTCATGATGTGCAAAGTGATTGAGAGATAGATACTTTGCTTTGGTAGCAGTCTGACAGTTGGGAAGAATGTTTTTCTTGACAGTTGATTAGGGGTTAAATGAGCTGAATAAAATTGGTAATTTTTGCTGCTTTCCCCACTTAGTATAATAGCTATTATATGAAGCATTTTTCCTTACATTAGTTGTAATGACTGACTTTAACTGATTACTCTGTTGAAAGAACTGGTTTTGATTGACAAAGATGTCTTCTTTGTCTTTTCTTAAGAGCTGTAAAAATGGCTGGTGCATATAGAACCTGCAATACCTCGTCCCTGCTGCCCCTTTCCACCATAGTTAAAGCACTTATTTAATGATCTTTAGTCTACAACAGGACTAATTTTATGGTCATCTTAGAAGTAGGACATGGATGTAGGTTAAAAAATATCCTCTCTCTCCAAATGAAAACTTCAACCACACCTTTAGCACAATTGTCTGGAAGAATACTGATGTGTAGGCAACTACTTGGGAGTTTTTGTCATGGTCATGTTTTGATAGAGGATGATAGTTTTTGAGGCAAATAATCAGGCTCCTGGGTAAACAAGGTAATAGTGCTTCATCTGCAACAGAGGTGGAGAATTCATCTACTGTAGCGCTGCTGGCTGTGACTATCTTACTGATGAAAGCAGCTTTTCACAGCCCCATGAAACGTGCTGTGCTATTTCACTTGTGACACTTCAAAGTATGTGATTGTGTGAAAGTCCTGGAGTGAAATGTCTTTTCAAAATCTTAGATGAAAACAGAAATGCCAGAACATCAACAGGAAATAAAACATTTTTATTGAATATCTGTGTAATATGTATGTTATTTTAACGACAATTGGAAAACTCTACTGTGGGGAGTCACTACACAAAGTGAAACAAAATATAAACCACCTCATCAAAAATGAAGGTAAAATACGGCTAAGGTTGTCAGCTCGCGGGCCACGAGCGATATGGCAGGATAAAACACCCCAAACATTTCTACAAGATACAGAGAAAACCCACACAGAGAAACACTCAAGCAGGCAGTAAATATACACAAAGGCAACTAGGATCTTTCTACAGCATCAGATTCTAATACTTCACACAGCTTTGTCAGAAAGGTACATGTGGCTTCTTTGAGGATGAAAAATGTCACCTTGGTCACATGGCAGGTTCAGTCTCTGAGAATCATTGTACCTTACAAACCAGTTCTAGGGTGACGTTCAGTCTGGCAGTGTAGGAAGAGAAAGCATTAAGAATACTTTAACACAGTCAGTCAGTCCTGGCACTCACTTTGAACCTGCAGCTATCCTGAATGAATAACTGAAAGCTGGAGACCATGAAGCTCTTAGGCTGAGAAGCTGACTGTCTACTTCTTCTCTTTGGTGGGGTTTGGTCCTTAAGGATAAGATTTTAAAATATTCCAGCTTGATGCTTTGCATGTATGTGCCTGTATCAGAAAATGTCTCACTTGTGTTTTTTCTATGTTTCATGTAAAAAAGAAAGAAAATGGATCTTGCTATTCTCACTTTTGGAGGTGGGGAGAGATACAGGCTTTTATTCCCCTGCCAGTACTTTGCTGCTGCATTTACTCTCAAAGTACTGAAAAACAGGGGTGCTTGGCCATCCCTGCACTCACCTCTGAGACTGTCACACCTCTCCCAGAAGCAGAGCCTTGAGGGAGGCTGTGGAATTTAGTTTGCAGTGCACAGTTTTCCAATTACATTCACCTTTGTTAGACACAGAAGATTGATAAGAACATTAATGGTTAATTCTCATGCCTCCCTCCAAAAGCAATAGCATTTCCACATTTCTAGGGTAGTTTGCATTGATGAAAATAATGAACTCTTCAAAGCATTATAAATATATTCACAGCTTGGAAAGATAAGCGAGGGGCCTCCAAGGACGGTACATGAGCTAGAAGTGATGCCCTGAATGACTTGATGAGATGGTACAGCGGAGGTGCCATGCTGGGGAGCTGTAAGATGACTCTAGGGGAAAGCAGCAGGGGCGAGGGCGCTTGGAAACGTAGAGTATTGCACAGGGCTTGACAAAATGCTGCGTGGTCAACCCATTCACTAGAGCATCCTTGTCCCCTGCATAGCTCTCCAGTTCTACATTGGTCCGTAACAACTGGAACTGCTTGTGCTATGCGTTCCTTCGGCAGTGCAGTAGAAGGGAATGGCAGTATTATTACAATATCACTACGGAATAAATTGATTGCTATCCACTGAGAAAACTACATTTCTAAGCACACACGGCAGTCACAGTGATACACAGAGCAGTCTTTCAAGACTCTTATGGAATGACTAATAGCTTCATAATAGTGCCATTTACTACATAATAACATTTAAAACATTTAAAAACTCCTCCTGAAACGAGCATCTAGTATACAGAAGAGGTTGCTTCAGTTTTCTAGAACTTGTTCTTTGTTTTCACTTTTTTTTTTAAAGGACAAATTAAAACTTAAGTATAAATAGTATATAAAAGGTCACTAGCTGTTCTCTTTTGGCTTACTTTGAAGTGCATTTAGAACTATGGCTAAATTTTGTCATCTTCTGATGGGATTACAATACTGTCTGTTTACCATGAAACTATTTTGTATAATAAACTCACACGGCTGTGTCTAAAAAATATTCTGCATTCCTTCTAATCTGAGTTAGTATCATAAAATATTTTGTTACAAAGTCTAATGTGCAAACTCATTATAATATGAAATCGTGGATGGAATTCACAGTATGCAAATTTTGTATAAAGGTGATAATGGACAGCTACTCTTGTTTTCATAGCAGCATTTTACTACTGCTGCATCTCCCTCTTCCCCGTCGCTGCACAACTTCTGCAGTGGTCTGTCTTTCTATGTTAGATGAAATTTTTGCCTCCTGTGGAACTGCTTCCTCAACTTTCAATCTAAAGCCATTTCAGTCTGTTACGTGTTTGCTTTGGAATATATACAAAAACATTATATCCTGGCTTCTGGCTACATCTCCATGAGGTCAGCCATGGAACTGCTCAGATCGTGCTAAGTTGCTTGTGATAGAAGTCTACCAAATTTTCCCCTCCAAGATTCACTGTGGACATGAAGTGTGTTATTAGGATGGTCCAGTTGAAAGCTCAGATTTAAGTTGTCCTTTAAGATGTCAGTGTAACACTACTAGTGCCTTACAAGTTGGATATTTTTTTTTTCTGGAATGCAGACAATACAATAGTTACCCTATAATATAGTATCAGCTCTCCTACATCTCAGTCAATTTACATAATTTAAAATAGAACATCTTATTAAAAACATCTAGATATACACAGATTAGGAAACGCTTACAACATACAAATACACAAACTAGAAATAAATTCTCAGCATACTGGTGTATATATACAACTGTGTGATACAATAAATAATTTCTGTCATGCTCTATCTACACATCATATTGCTTAAAAGAAGAGTAGATCTGGGGCGGGCAGTGGTGAAATTAAGCGCCTTTAAAAGGCTCTCTACATTTAAATTTGTGCAAATTAAAACGGGAATTTTAAAGTACAACTGATCTGTGTCAGGAACACATGGCTGGAAATGAAAGGACCCATATTACTGAGGTATTTACAGATACTGGCTAAAGAGCACTATGTGGGCAAATGCAGAAAGGCTTCTTCTTCATCTTTTTCTTCTTCATAATTTATTTTAATTTAATTTACTTTACTTCTTGACTGCCAGCATGGCATCTACCTCCTCCTCGGGCTGTAGGGTGTGCCACTGTGCAATGGGCCGCCGGGGGTTGGCCAGCATGTCTGACCAGTGCCGCAGCTCCGCGCCGGTGCTGTTGTAGCCCACAAAGACTTTCCCGATGGCATCGTTCTTGCCAATCTTGTCATAGTCCAAAACAGTCACAACAATTTGCACTTTCTGTAACGAGACAGAGAAGGAGCAGTGAGCACGACAGTAAGGGGAAGGATGGCAGGGATGAATGTGGGGACAGCCAGCCATGGAGAAGTCATAAGGGGGGAAGTGTGTGACAGCTGAGTAGATTCCCCTAATGAGAAGTGAATTAAAACTTTTTTCTGCTTCTTGTGAGCCTTCCAAATACAACCTCCCTGTTAGCTTGAAACTTGCCCCCTTGCATTGAATAGCTTCATATGGAAATCGAGGTTTATTGTTTTTCCTTTAACAGATTAACAACTTACAGGTAAGTTAATTCAAAATTTGTGCAATTTTACACACCCTTATTTTTTAAGTAAATAAGTTAACAATCGAAGTTCAGAAATTGCTCTATGCTGTACTCTATTCTGTTGCTTTTCTACTTCTTAGCAACTCTTACCCATCCATCCAGTATGCTAATCAGGTATTTCCAGATAAATTCAGAAGATAGCCCTTATGGTTACTATATACATACACACACACACACACACGTATGCATGCACCATCTCTATGGACGTGTGTGCATTTCTGTACACGTACAAGCATGTGTGTATACTGTGTATGTTCTCTGTATTTACAGAGAAATCTAGAAAACAGGCTGGCTGCTTAGGGGAGTTGGAATGATGTATAAACCCCTGGTGTCTCGGGGCTCTGACACACCAGCACAGCCTATGAATGAGCTGACGCTGGAGTGCCACTTCTATAGGAATGGTGACCTCTGGCAAACAGGGTTAAACAAGTCCCACATGGTCTGTGTGAGCCCATCTGTCACAGCTCATAGACAATTTTCCATCCATTTAGGCTGGGACAAGCTGGGAAGTGTTTGAGCCAGGCATTTATGCTTGTAGTTGTGTGCACGTACACACAATTCCTCTCTTTTTGGTCTTTAATATTTGTCAAGAGAGCATAAACAGCTATTCCTTCAGTGGAGTGGTGTTCTTCATCAACAGCACCTAAGACTTTCACAGTCTTGGGCTCATTTTGCTAAATTGTAACACTTCTCCTCATAGAGCTTTATTTTTAAAAATGAACATACAGTTCTTTTCCTGATTCCAGTGTCAGCTTCCTGACTAGAAGAAAGAAATGCCCTGAAACACATTTCCAGAAAAGTCTTCCATTCTCTAGAATTAGGTTTTTAAATTTAAAGCCTTAAATATATCTATAATCTGTACCTCTTACTAGAATGATTAATTTCAGGGCTTGTAATAGGATTATCTTTTAAAAGTAGCAAGACCAGGGTCATGAGGTTTATTTCATAAAGTCCCTTTCCTTACAGGATTGTACAGTTCACTGAGCCAGAGAAAGAGATGGTTCCAACAGGCACTGAAGTATTTATATAGTTGCTGATGACAAAAGTATACATCAAACTCAAGATTTCCCCTCACCAGAGCACTCACGATAAAAGGCAACGTTTTGAAGGAAGTATTTCTATGTACCAGAATTATGTTTCAGTGTTGCTGTTTGCAATACACTCAGTTTTAATGGTACCTCCCCAAATGAACACTTATGTTTTAGATGCATGGTACGCTCACAGACATAAAAAGTAAGCGTGAGACTATTTTTCTGCACTACAAAAAATGCTTGTCTGTTCTACCTAGAAACTTGGGGATAGTTATTACTGGATTTTCTTGTTTAATGTTAATCATAAGACAAAAATGAGCACTGTAAATGAAGGACCCTTTCCCTTGCTCTACAAAGGTATAAGAACAGCCAGCTCAGATAATTAACTTGGAGATGATTCTCCCCTCATGATCTCTGGACTAAACCTACAGAGAAATGAGAGCATCTCTTCGCCTTTTTACCACATATTAAAGGAGCAGCTGCATGGCAAAACCCAAGAGGTGCTAGTAGAAAGGACTGCCTCTCCTAATAAACATTTGGATTAGCAGTTTCCACGGTGTGATTAAACCCTTTGGACTGAGAGGGCCTGGAGACACGGCTGCCTACAAAGGCAGGCTGTTCTGCATGTGGCAAAACACGTGCCTGATCTGCCGGTGACAGCAGGATTTGACTTCCCTGTGGTGTTCTCCCATTAACCTTGAAGACATCACTTTCTCTTAAGAGTCAGCACCTATAGTGACTGTAAAATTGCTGAAAATGTTAATGTTTGGCTCCTTTAAAATTACACAGATGTACTGCTATTGAACTGCTTTCCCTCCATGACCTCTCTTCATTCTCCAACAATCAAGAAACTTGTATAACCATTATTTTTTGTCAGTGAAAGTTTGCTTAATGACTTTTATATGAACAGCACTTAAGTCACAGTGGTTCCTACCACATTAGGTCTAAATAACATTTGAAATGTGTTTTTCTAATGATGAAATCACTTCAGTATCCATGATGAAGTAACTTCTAAATAGTCTTTTATAACTAACTCAAAATACATTGGCAAATGACCCAAGTCCATAGTTGCAGATTTAAAATTGGGGCTATATTGTCAAGTAGATAGCTAAAAGCTCACTCTAATAAACTTATAAAAACAAAACAAGAATACCCAACAAAAGCAAACAAAAAACACCCAACAAACAAAAACACCTCTAAACCACAATACTTTTAAAATAAACTATATCCACCTCAAAAATGACTTAGAATTAGAAGGCAAAATGGTCAAGTACCAAAAATGTGCCTAACCATGCCAAAGCTTTGATAGGGTAATTTGGAGGCAACCATTCCCGCTCCTCAGTCCTGACCCTATTTGGAAATCAAGATACTCATTGAGTAGACTGCCACTTGATTTGATTCATCTCTTTTTTGCCTCTGGGTCTTTGAACCTTGTTATGAAATCTTTCACAAGCACAAAGACCCGCTTTCATTAAAATCAAGGGAAATTAGCCCCCACTGGATTTCCCACTATTTGATTCCTAGAATCGACAGACACCTGTACATGCAGTAGAGCATGAAGAAATTCTAAATGGACTAGTCATGCATCCAAGTCATGATGCCCATGCTTCACCTGGTCTAGTTTTATTATCTGTGTTAGTACCAAGTCAATAAAATGGAAGCACACAGTTTTACTTGAAAGATAGGCCTTGGCTCCTGGGCTTCTCTCCAGCCCAGTTGCTATCAAAATCCAAGACACACACTGTGAAAACTCATACCATGCTCTCATCTAATGAAGAGGGGTCATTAGAACTGGTAGGCCCCTGAAAGGACACTTTCCCCACTCAGCTCCACCTAGAAAAGCTTGTATTGCTTAACATCTCCACAGTCCCGGGGCTCCATGGCCAGGTGGGAAGCCAGCATGCAGTTCTTTTCCCATGTGCCTCCTGAGATTGTTAAAAAAATCTTCTCTCTTGAGATAAAAGGCAGTTAACATCAAAATAAGTTAATTCTCTCTCATGAGAGATGTTTTACCTCCCAGTAGCTCCGAGATAGGGCACTGAGTCCCTGAAAAAAAATTACACAATGCTTCATCTTGGTATTTCCCAGGATTATTGCGGGTGACTTCCATCTCACTGTGCTAAATTCTGAGATCCTTAGGTACTGAGCTTTGGGAATAGCATCTGGACAACTACTGGAGCTCTCCAGAGGCACTAAGAGACCAGGTACTGCAATACTGTACCCTGAGATTCTCATATGCCTTTTTCCAAGGGACATAGGAATCACTGAAAAAGTTTTCAAAGTGCAGTGAATAACTGAAAAAAAAAGCTGTGTATGAATTAGGTGCTTTATTTTAAAGGGGTGCTGCAGTGCTTTCAAAAAACAGGACAAATAAAAGCATAAGGAAGCATTATAAATAAATAAAAGCATTTATCTGATAATGCCGATTTATTATTTTAAATAATTTAGGGGAAAATGTTATATATGGCTTTTCTTTTATCCCTATACCTTTTTGCTGGCACATTCCTTCAGTATCTCCCTGTGGATTTTTTTTCCCCAAATCCATTTCTGTTAACAGAAAATGTCAGTTATCCATTTCTCACTGATGAATCAAAGCTTCCTAAGTACTTCACATTTTATCATTTCCCTCTTGAAGCAGTCACACTCATCTAATGTAGCACGGGGCTGGCACCTAGGTGCTAATGAACGCATGCACATGTGATAATTAACAAGATTCCTGTTAAATATTTATAAGGGCTGGGAAATGGAATGCAGAGGAAAGACAAAACACTTTGACATTACCTGAATTTGCTCGAATGGTACTTCAAAGCTGAAAGACTCATTGTAGTAGGGATTCAGAGTGTTCTTTTTAATTGTAGTCTTTTTCTTCTTCAGCCTCTTACCATTCTGCATCAGATGGATCTTCACATAGGGATCTAAGCATTCAAGAGAAGAGGTAGAGCTAAGAATTAGAGTTCAATGTATTTTCTACAAATTTTAATCCCATGCACGTAAGAGCAGATTAAAAAAAAAAAAAAAAAAAAAAAGACAACATTTACAGCTTGTATTTAAACAAGTTCTTAATTTCTACTATAGAAAAACTGCACAATTGTGAAGTATTCCTGATGGGAAGAGGTACAAAATATTTACTGCACTATCTCCTTAACATCTTGAAGGTGGAGTAAATTCCACCTAACTTTGTTCCACAGCTTATTAACCATCCTGCAAACATTTCTTAGCAATGGTTTGTGGGGTGATTTTCCCAAGACTGATGAGTGCTGCCAAATGCACACAGCAGGTACAGAGCTGGCATGGCTGGATGCTCTACAGCCACTGGGCAACTACTGCCATCACTCCTTGGGCAGGTGCTGTGGCTTTCCTGTCCTCTGATCTCCCTGGTGAGCTGTGCCTGACAGGGTCCAGCACTGCCTGGCAGGAAAGGACTCTGTCCCTTCGACATCAGCCCCGTGCCTCAGTGCTGCACACAGCCAGAGTCCATGAGGGCCATGGTGCTGGTATAAATCACAGATTGGCTTTGCCACTCTCTACTGAATTCCCATTGTCATTTCAAACGACTTCTGGTGGCAAAGGAACAGAACTCATTTGGTACCTAATCAGGTATTCCTTGTGTGAGCAAAACCTTCCTGGACATTACGGCACTGATGAGGTGTCTCACTGGCAATAATGTCAGTGGACGTTCTGCACGCTCAAAAGAATACCACTGTGAGCCCTTAATCCATTACAAGAGACATGTGACTGTCTGGAGAGTGAACTAACATTCTTCCATGGAGTTGGTAATTAGCAGTACTCTCACTGACTTCAGCTCTTTTTCTGTTTAGGCTTACCACAAAGCAACATCTGAGGCATCTCAAGCTCATACTTTTCAACAACCTGTATGGTACTGTCACCAAAATTTGGGTAGGTACCTCTGACTTTAGGCAGCTGAACTGTGACATAGATCAAGGCAAGCTTCCCTTGAGTGAGCTGGTAGGAGATATATAAAATGCCTACCAGATATATGCCAGTCACCTGCAGCATAAATAAGGGAGCCTGAATAATGCAAACTGTCATAGGAGAGGGCTTCTCCTTTCCCTCCTGAGAAAAGGCTTGGCCGACAAGAAGGACAAGTGAATGCTGCACATAGTATGAGCAAACAATGTTTTATGATTCTGCAATGAAATTAATCTGTAGATGAGTAATTGCACTCTCCTACAGTCAAAATATGCCTTTCTGGGGAAGTCCTGGGTGTTCAGGACAGTTAAGCTACCGGGGTCACTTGATCACAGTCTACATACAGTTCCTCTGAAGGAAGCCTAATTTTGGCAGTAGAGTCTTCAAGACAGCAGACAAGGGCATAAAAAGATCCAATAGCTGTGAGAAGGAATTAGAGAAATTCTAACAGGAACAGGCACATATTTCAGTAGTAAGACTGAAACAGTTGGAGTAGCTCCTCCAGTGGTGAACACTCTGTTACAGAAGGTTAAGACTCCTTCTCCCTCAAAAGACTCAAAGTTCAAACAGAAATTAAATCTGGGTAGGTTTACGCTTCAGGCAAGATGGGATTGCAAGGGTTTCTTGTGGCTGTACAATTTATGAATTATGGAGTATCATGTGAAGAGCAGAATGTTAGGAAAAAGCCAACAGAGGTCTATTTCTTTTTAAATACTGAGTTCAAGATCACTGCACACAGGGTTTTGAAGATGGAAAGGAGGCGAATCTGGCCTTCTTCAGCATCAGCTGGTACTTGAGAAAAGCGCATCACTTTTGCTCCAATGCAGAATGCAAAATTGTCCTAACTTCAAAATGATGGTTTAGGTATACCTAATATGTACTGAGAAATTTTAGCAGTCAATGAGTCAATGATAGAGTGTTAAGAAATGAGAATGAAGTAAGATGCTGAAAAAATATAATTTGAGTTACCAGACTGGAAGGCTAAACACTACAGTAATATGTTAAGGGTATTAGAATGGAGTAATTTATTAAAATAAATACAGGTGATATAAGCCAATCCTTCGCTGATCTGTGCCTTTGCACAGACAATATACACAGGTTTGGTGATTATTCATGTCCTTAAAGAATTGTACAGGAAGATTTATAAAGGGATTCAGAAATAGTCCTATATTGATAACAAAATCCATATTTTGAAGAAGAATATTTTTAAACTAGAAATCAATGTATGTGAATGCTTGTACATCTATAAGTACATTCACTAAATTATTTGCTTCTACTGGCTTTCTATAGTTTCTATCTTCATGCTTGTATTAGAGCAAAACCTGATGTAGATAACTCATAGCCATGGGACAAGACTCACAAGGTACGTTTCTGCGAGGTTTTTTTCATGTCCTGATCAGTTTCTTCTGTTTGTCAGTCTGGGGAGTTGAGTTAGGCTCAGTCAAATGCCAGTTGTTAAGCAGGAAAGATCTAGTGGTGCCACTGTATTGCAGAACTGAGTGGCAGAGGTACCAAATGGAACACAGAATGGGGCATTAAAATGATTAAATAATCCAATTTTCTTCCATCTGACGGAAAAATTTTCATGCTAATCCAAAAACCTATTCAGAAACCTATCACTTAGCGGAAACCATGTTCCTCCTTTTCTTATTACACAAGAAAGTATTGTGTTATGTAAGTTTACTCATCACAAACATCTAAAATCAGAATAGGGTGTCCGCCTGTAAGTAAGTGGGCCATTAGAGATTTTGGCTGAGTTTATCCTCATTAGATGTTATATCCATTTCCTTGTTTTTGAAGTATCCTGATCCTAAGTAATTCTCCCCTCTCCTCATTCTTCTGTGTCCCATGCATGGGCCCCTCCACCATGGCACTGTCTTCAGTTACATTCTGCCATGTTGCACAACATTAACTCCCTCAATTCCCCAATCTATTTGCTTGTACTCTACCCAGAAAACCTGATACCTAAGCACAGACTTTCTTGTGACTTCATGAATAAATCTCTGAAAAAGACAGATTAATTTCCACTAAATAACAGAAGCTGAACTGCTTGGAATCAATTACTGAAAGAAGGGATGATAATCTAAAGAAAGCAGAACCTCTGGGAAGTGCCAGTCTCCAGTGATTTTTGTGAGATAAGGTTTAGTGCTAATGGAAACGTCTCTCCTCTCCACTTGCAACATAACCTCAGTGCTGGCCCCATTAGTCAGGCTGAGTAATACTTTAACATGTAAATAGTCTCACTGAAGAACTGAGACTAGTAAGGATGAACTGATATTACAGCCCTGCAATGATAAATTGCCTGTTAAATGCCTAGCCTGGTCATAAAGGGCAATGCCAATGAAAATAAAGCATTTCTCTTTATGTTCCCTGGACAGTTATCTCATTCCAGAGTAAATATCTATCTTTAGTCAAAATAGATTGCATCCTAGAATATTCACTTCTCTCCATGGGTAAACATCACAGTATTTTTAATGAGTTTGATTCCTTTCAAGTAAACAGGGATTTAGAACCACATTACATCCACAGGTATCTCTGGATGGACCACACCCATCTATTTGGAAAAAAGATGTTGCATTCAGATGTCCCTCTGCTGAAGAAGACAGAATACCTTTGTGTCCCTTGCTTAATAATCCATTTTAACCAATGTGTGAGACTAAATGAAATTGCACTATTTATTCCTTCATTAACAGTCTACCCAGGAATGCTAAAAAGATGTACAGTTCACAACAAATTGTGCGTTGTGGATCTCACAGTAATGTCTCAATGGAGGCTAGCTAAACTGCTTTTAAAGCATGGGGGACCAGATGACACATTTTGTTTTCCTGAAGTTTGCAGTAAGATGCCAATACATTAAGAAGTAATTGACATGGTATGTAATATCACGATTTCTACAGTAATGAGGCATATAGCTATATATAGATATAGATGCACACACATACAACTGGAACTCTCTTAAAATAATGACTAGTTACAGATGTAGAACACAAGATGCACTTAGTTGGTTAAGAGATTTTACAAAAGCAAACTTCAAAAGGAAAACGTACTACAACTCAAAAGAAGAAAATTGTGGCAAAAGACAATATGTCAGGAAAAAGTAGAACTTGAGAATGATTGCTTTTCAAGGGTTTTTTAGGATGAAAAAGATGAAAAGTGTTAGAGGGGTAAGTAGCTAATTAAAAAATAATTTCTCACATAGGTGGGAGAGAATTCAGCATACAAATTTCCATTTCGCTGCATCTTCAGGGAAAAAAAATCAACAACATAGTCAGTTTGGGATGGTTTTACTACAATGGCTTATTCTGAATGCAAACAGAAGGACAGTGCCTGTCCTTTTAAAAATAAAATAAAGGCTTCTGCAATCTAATCAAAATATGAAAAGGAAAGCATCTAGAAGTTAATATATTTGAAAAATGCCACGGGGATTACACTGGAATTGATTGTATGTCCAGTTACAGTCCCAAGGCTCTGGGCAGGGGGAGATTAATGGTTTAAAGACAAAAATCCCATGCACAAATTCTGTGCAGTGATATCAGAGAAAACCCTCTACAAGCCTTGAGAAAGCCTAACATGATTAACAGGAAAAAAAGTGAGCCAGAACAAACTAGTCATAGATACAGCTGAATAGTTTCATACGAAAACACTGTAATAAGATGTTCTCTACTAAAATGTAGAAATGGTGAAGAAATACAGTGCCAGAACTGCCTCCAGCTGTATTTTTGCCTTCAAAATGTTCAGGATAACTGGGTACTCATTAGCACGTGTTTTTTCCCATCAGAAGAAAATTTATGCGCAATCCACGCCAAAGCTCAACATCACTGACATTTAGAGCAAAAGTGTCAGCAGACAGTGGAGTTTCCATTCCAGGAAGCAGAATGAATTCATGAAGAGCTTGTAAATTGATTCAAGAAGTAAAGAAAATGAGGTTTGGAAATGCAGCTTTCCAAATAGTTGTGCAAATGCAGTTAGGACAGAGGTGACATGCAGGGTGCATTGTTAGTTCCAGGCTAAAGAGCTACTCTCATCCTGCAGCACAGCAGTGCAATGGAAAGCCAAGGAAAGACCAAGCCAGGGGCTTAGAGCAGAGCTGGAGCAGGGTCCATATGCAACCTTAGCCTGTTCCCTTTCTGTGCAAACAGGCTTCAGGTGAAGTTCTCTTGGCCAGCCATGAGAAGAGCCATTTAATACAGCAAACAGCCTTATTTTGTATAGAGACCGTATCTGGGATGGAGGCTGGCAGCATGGGCAATACCTGAATGCCTTTGGGGAGAAACAGAAGCACAAGCCAGAGCTGGGATATGGAAAGTAGCAGGATTCTAAGGGTAAAGCAAAACAGGAAGAACTTCACTGGGAGTTCGCACAGATTTGCTGATTTTTGACATATGTCACAGTGTAATGAGTTAGATGACTTTGGATTACATATTTCCGCTAGCATCTTTAAAAGAAGATGCTGTAAGACTGAGTAATTAATAAATGAAAATATTTCTCATTTAATATTCAATAACATTAGACTCTCAAAAGAATAATGGAGTCCTGGAATCCATTTATAGTGGGGAAGAAGGGCTTGGTATTTATAAAAGTAACAATAGCCTGCCTGGGATGAAAAGAGTTAAATGGAGAGTGTAGCAAAGCAGTCTCAAAATAACAACTCTTCACTGGTGTGCAGTTACACAAACATCAAGTTGCTATTGAAATGCTGAATTCACAGAACCACCGAGCTTTGGGAAGAAGGAGGTGCTGTAAAACTGACAGCCAGCCAATGATTCCCTCACCCAAGAATCCCAAACTGAGGCTGCTGAACACGAGAGCTGACAGTGGAAACAGAAATGTTCACAGTGGCCTAAGGGCCAGCTCTTGAGTGTGCAGTTCCACCCACAGTGCTTCCAACTGGAACATAACAACAAATGTTACAGTGCCAGATGGGGAAAGGAGCAGAAAACAGGAGGAAAAAAAAACCCAACAAAAAACAGCGCGAAGACTCTTATTTAAAACCAGCACAAATCAGTGCTTATGAGCTTATGATTAAGTTTACTGCCAGAGCAAGGACAGCTGATCTGTCTCTTGTATCCAAGGGGTTCATTTCACCACAGTTACACACAGACAAAACAAATAGTTTTATAAAGCACAAGAAATGGAAACAGGAAATGCACCTTGAGTTTTGGCTGGATAAACACATAATACTCTTGTGGAAAAGCAAAGCTACTCAACCAAGCACCTTGTAAATAGAATTACATGGAAACTACATGCATCAAAGTAAACCTTGTTCTCCTGTATTTGCACCAAAAGGGGAGGAACTCACTGCTCATGAAACCTGAATGTGGCGAGGAGGGAGAGAGAAAGCATGGCATTGTAAAATTTTAACGTACTGGAGAAGGGCACGTGCAATCTTAGATAACAAATAAATATGCATATTGCAATACCATGCTTGTATACAAGTAGAAAGAATACAACAGCAGCTAAGATGAAGGAGGTATTTATAGCAAATAGTGGGACAGTATTAATTTGAGCTGCTGATACAGGCAGACTCTCCAGGACAGGAATCCAGACTGAAACCAAAGCAAACTGGTAATACCTCAGGCAGCAAATTCCAGCAGACTGCTGAGTTAGAATTTAGGTAATGCCTTTTGATGATGTAGAGAAAAAAAAAAAAAAGTATTAAACTGATGCAGTATAAAAAAAATACGAGAAGATAATACATAGAGGCTTAGAGAGATTCAAAAGACTGTCCTCAAGTGAACTGGGGAGGAGGGAAGGGGGAATACACAGGGACTGAGGAATAACAACATGCAGAAGAGTGGAGAATCAGAAGCACAGATAATGGAACAGCCCAAGTTAAAAAAGCAACTTTTGTGGGATGTCTTAGCTGAAAACAACTGGAGCTTGGGTGCATGATGATGTTCTGCACTGGACTGTCAGTGAGTGCCTTGAAGCCCTCCAGCCCTCCTAGGCTGGTTTGGGGGCAGAGCTGCCCCACCTCACTGAGGCACACACTGCTGAGTGGAGGCCTGTTTTAGTTATTTTCCCACTTCCAGAACCACATCCATCACAAAGATCCCAAATTCAACAGCTGTGAGGCAAAATAAGTCCTAATCTCAAACTTCATTGAGATTAGATAGGCATTCCAGTATTACTGGATAATAAAGAAAACCACATCTAAGTATCAGTATTCACTCCAAGGAATTCCTCAACCCTGAAACACAGAGAAAGTCTGTCAAAAACAATAATTGGTCTAACTTGCTTATTAGCAATTTACTGTAGCAAGAATATACATTTGTAGTCCCAACTCTCCAAGTCAACATTGCCACAGAAAGGTTTTATACCCTGACTGAACTTCAGCATGGCATTACTGTGTTGTGATTGTCTTTACATGGAAAAAAGCAAATACAACCCCTGCTAAGGGGTAATCTGTGTACTCTTCCACAAGGGTTAGAAGCAATACACTCAGAACCAGGCAAAGTCAGTCATAAAGGCTGTCTCAGATCAAAGTCACTGAACTATCGTGTTGTTTAACCATGAAAATTACCTTCAAATGCAGTTATGTTCCTGTATTCCATCCATACCCCCACAGACTAAAATAACATTAGGTGAGTTGGGAGGAGAAGCAGAGGACCAAAAAAATAGAAAAGCAAAGCAGCAGGGAGTTTTATCTACCTATGATCAAAAGGGTAGGACACACCCAATTACCTTAGCTCATACAAATGAGTCACCAGAAAAATGCAAGCCAATATACTGCAAAATAATTCTGATGCTTTTAGTAAAAATCTAGCACAGCCACTTTATAAACAGCTACTCTCATCCAGGTAAGCTTTCAGTCCCACACATGTCTTTTTTAAATTCTGATGATTAAACCAGAGATAGCACAGAACTAATACTGAAGGAACACTGCAGTAAAGAAGGCATAGAAAAAATAGAGTTACAACATCAATGTCTACCAGTAAAGCAGCCTAATCTGAACTCTTCACAGCTGAGAAACCAACCCGAGTTATGCTTTATCAAGGTTGATATTTATTTTAAGTGCATATAATGACTTTTAAACTACATTTCATTTATCAGTGGCTGCATGTATAAAAGGATTCCATCAGCATCCAGTCCTCAGTCTCAAATTGAAATAATACTCAGTACTTCTTCTACCTGTAAAGTTTATATAAATCTTAGTTCTCATTTTGCTTTCATTATTTTTCTGTTGGATTTGAGCTTCAAGGAAAAAAAAATCAATGGAAGGAAGTATGTACATGAATGTAGTCATGCTTTTAGCCTACAAAACATGCATTCAGAATTACTTGCAGAAAATACTCAACAGCTCTCCTTCCCTTCCTATTCCTGCCTCCCAACACATCCAGAGTCTATTACACAGGATTTGGGGAATTCATATAGGCGATTTGTGGCACCTAAATTTAGCGTGAGTTAGAGGATCAAACTCTTTACTGCCTTAACACACAGAACACCCACCATATACGAAACCTAAGGTAACACACAATACAGTCAGTTTTTTGAACCTCTTTAAACACAGATGTCACAAGGAACCTTTCCCTATTCCCTGCTCAGAACCATGGCTAAGGACAAGCTTAGCTGATGGGCTTCCCAGTGGCAAGAAGACTCCCAGGACACTGCAAGGCAAGAACTGCATCTGCTCAGGGAGTGGAAAGGGCTATTCCGGATTATGTTTAACCACAGTAAGGAAAAATAAATAAAAAAAGTAGATTTTATTGGGATGGGCAATATCTTTGTCTCAATCCCACCATGAGAAGTTACAAGGTAGGTTTAATTTATCAGCAATTTCAACTGAGTTCAGCTAAATCAGATCTGTTTTTCAAACATGACAGCTGAGTGAAAGCCCATTTTTTAGAATCCCCAAATCCCCCAGGTTTTAAAAGCCTGAAGGTCAGATTTTTAACTCGAGTACTTGCAGAGGAAGAAGGGCTGGGAGGCTGCACGCCTGTTCACATTCATGTTGATTACACATAATGAGAAGCAGAGAACAGAAACTTTAGGCAAATTTTTACTGAGAGAAGAGTAACATTGAGATTATGTTTACTGAAGAGTCAAGGAAGTGCTGAAGTCCTTGGGAGAACAAACTGTTTATTTTGTTTTTTAACTCCAGACAAGTTAAGAACAAGATGAGGAGTTATTTAAGAGCTAAGATTCAAGGAAAAAAACAAGTGCTCAAGGCCAAGAGCATCTGCATTAGGAACACACTGCTGCTGAGAACATTAGTTCTGCTATAAGACATGAGGACAGATAACGTGAAAAATGGTGCCATTAGGTGAAAGATGGAAGTATTTATAACACAACCAATAGCTCATGTCCCAAATTCTTCTTCAAATTGCCCCAGTCAGTTAATGGCACAAATGGATATTTGACTGACATGTTCACCATTGACTCTACACCACTTTAGTTTAAAAGTCAGTCAAACGTGACACAACCTGTCAGAAATCCAAGGGTACATGATAACTTTCAGCTCAGATACCTGCTACAAATTTCTACAGCAGATAGCCTATTTGGTACAGAAGTGGTGGAACGTACTTCACTGACAATCCAGATTGAATCTGGGCAGCTCAGTATATTTCTGCCTGCTATTCCATTGAACAAGATCTTGATGCAGCCTAGTCAGTGTGGATTGTGATCTATAATAAAATCAAATAACCCAGGAATCCAAAAAGCACATATGAATTTCTGAAACCCTTTGGCTCTTCAGAATTGAAAGGAGGCCTATTTGAAAAGCCAAGCCTAAGTATTTGTGGTTACTAGATGAGGAGGAAGAGGATGCTAGAGGAGGGAAACTGCTGTTTTTATTTGTAACCAATAAACAGAAACCATAGTAAAGGAAAAGTGGATGACACTGTTTCCAAGCCAAGGTAGTACTCATTGTGTATAATAAAGAGTAGAAGTAATTTCAGTAAAACTAAGCTCACAAAATAGTGAACTTTTCAAGCAGTGTTCGCCAAAGTTAGAATAGATTTTCAAAAGTATCAAGTATTTGTACATAGGTCCATTTTCCAAGACACCTAGCTCCTGTAAAAAATCACTGGTATGAAGATGAAGCAATCAATTCCCCTGGAGTCCCAGGCTTCAGCTTTCCAGCTTTCCTCTGGAAACTCCTATTGAACATTTCTCTGCATTAGTTGGTATCTAAGTGACAATAGGCCTCTTCTTTTATTTTTTTTTTTCTGTTGAACAAAGACAGTCAAGACATTCACTCAGCAGCAATGAGAAATAATTTAAATTCTTTCTGTTTCCTGTATATACCACAAATGGCAATCAGCAAGCAATTATATTAAACTTGTGGGTTTCAGATAGACAAAACATTCTCTTGTTAAAAAAGATGATCAGAAATGTTGAAAAGAACACACTAATGAGAACTGAGATTTTTAGTTAAAAAAAGTCCCATATTTAGCAAACAATAAACCTGCTTTTCTGATACTTTCAGGAGAGAAGGAGAGAAAGGGGGAGAGAGAGAGAGAGTGCCTTGCCTCCGGTTAGCTTGCTGTTAGCACAAAGGAAAACAATTGCAGGGCTAAGCGAGGATTTAGCTTTAACACATGCTAATCACAAAGTTATGGCACTACACACTATTGTTCTGTATTTGGAATGAAATTAATTTCCAACTCCACTTTAACCTTTTAGAGACCCTACTTGGTAGAGGAACTTAATCCTTTGGAATTTGGTATGTTACCTACAAAGGCTGTTTCTAAATTTGGTGAGTTTGATAAGACTATTACGTGAAGAACTTCCATTAAAGGGGAAAAAAAAATCAGCTTATTAACAGTGGGTATTTCAGAACACTGAAAAGTTGAGTGTTGAATCAAATAGGCAAGAAAAACAAAATAAAATCTAGGAAATCCTAAGTTTGCCCAATTCTCCTAACATATTATTCTTCTGTGCTATAATTAATCCACTGATACTGTGACAGCATACTCTTGAGCCATACACTAATATAAAAACCTATGGTGACGAAGTAGATCTTTTCTAAACTTTATGAAAAACAGGCCTTTCAATGTGCCCAAGAAAGACCATTCGGCTGGGTAATGGGAAACAATTTGTAGCCTTACCATAAAGTAAGGGAAAAGTGGTGATTTAGATAGCAGTAAAAGCAAGCATTTCAGCACGTCTGGGGAACCCCTTTTTCTGGTCCTTTTTAGTACTAATGAAACAACTGTCTTTGTTGGCCTTTACAGGACTCTTTCCCTGATGCATTCCAGGAGCTGAGAGGAGCCTTCTGGAAGTCAGACAAAATCTGCTGTCGCTACCATATTAGGAATCAAACCGAGAAGCAAAAGCCTCCAGCTGAGGGGAGATAAATCAGCAGGGAACGCCTTTGCCTCCCAGCCAAATGAGTAAAGCAAAGTGATTGAGGAAACAAAGTAAATAATAATTTAAAAACAAATCCTCAGCAGCAGGAGTGACAGCTTTCTTTTTACTTTTATCATGCTTCTTACTGAAGTAAGATCCAAACCAGATTTACAGATATGAGCACACCCTGTTCCTTACATTTCCTTATTGCTGCAGAGTGAAATAATCCCAAAACACATATCAATGATCAGTTCAAATGTTTTTAACACATTCTTTTTGGCTGGAAAGACAGCATTAGACTGCAGTGGAGTTTAAATTGCTCTTGACATAAATTCTGGTTTACAGCCAATCTGGTCCTTCCATCAAGATTTCCCCTAATCACAGACATAGTCCCTCTTCCACTTGTGATCAGCCTTGTAGTCCACAGAAAATCTCACCTGAAAGACAATGTTTGCCAGTGATTCAGCTCTTTGTAGAGGCAGAACAAAGGACTTGCTATTACACTTTTTATATGTGCACGGATCTATTCTGAGCATTTCTTATTAGAGAGGGTCTAAAAGGTAACCAACCTATTATGGCATTAGCAAAGGGATGCAATTACATGTAGGTGTGATGGAAATCTATAGATTTTGTACCTACTGTGTATGAATGAGTGCCAGATCTGCAAGGCATGCCAGTTCATAGCCTGTAAAGATGGGAAAGTCTAACTTCCATTGTATGGCATGGATTCCAAAGTCAGCATGATGAACTGTCCTACGAAAAGATCTCTGTCCCTACTCTCTGCATTGCAGATGCTGTGAAATGGTGGATGCTCACAAGATGCAGGCACTGCAGATGTCATCCCAAAACAGAGAAAGGACTGCTGTGCCTGTACCCATGTGCCAGCCCCACATAGAGGCTGATGTGCCCCATCCCCTCCTGCTCCTCAGCAGCCCAAAGCACACCCATCCTATCTCCTCTCATCCTGCACAAGCAGGCACCCCACTGCAGGTTAGGGAGCTTAACAAAATCATGCTATAGGTAAGTTCAGGTTTCTATCTTGAAATCCAGAGATTTGTTCTTAGTACATTGTTTGACAGAAAGAAAACAGTCTGAAGAGTAAGAAAATATAACAAGTTGCATACAAACACCTATACATTGTTAAGCCATTGTTAATTGGTGTTAAGTAACACCAGCATTTCAGCCTTAGTACCTTGCACATCACTTGTGATTGTTGTCTTTAGTTGCAATGGGTAGGAAATTGTCACATACACTTTTTCTAATCCTCAGCCATCTGGCTCCCATGGCAACCCTTCTCTCACCCAACCAAAATAAATGGGGTGGTCTCCCCACAGAACTTAATGCAAAGCATTGTACAAATAGTGGCAGAAGTAATATTTTGCCCATGGAAATATTACCACCTCTTTTGAGAGGAAGGGTGGTTTTTGAAAGGTTGTAGACTAGCAATAAAAAAGAAGATTGCATGTATCATCTTGTATTTGTTCAGGGGAAGAAAATCAGTAGGATTCTATCAACCAGCAGGTTGTTTCAGTAAAAATAAGCAATGGTTGAGGAAATGCAGAAATAAAATGGTACCCACGGCTTTCTACAGCTTTTGAGACAAGAATAAAGCTGCAGCTTCCTAATTATATAGTGCTCACCCTCTAGCATATTGATTTCATTGTTATAGTTTCTCCTTTCTTGATAAGACGCTATGGTTGAATGCTGTTGTCAGCTCTAGTGTGCTGTTTTTCTGAAAGCCTGTCTTAACTATTCAAATATCCACAAACTATATCAACATTAGCAAATAAAAACTGTGTATAATACAGCTGAAGCTGCACCAAGATACCTCTTTTCACTCCCCAAATCAAAGGAAGGTAAAGCAGAAGCTCAAAGGTCATGACATCAGCCAGTGGTATGTAGACCACAAATATTCACAGGGTGTCACACCAGTAAGCATTTATCACCAGTGGAAGCCTGGAAACTGGACTCCGGGGCCTGGGAGAGCCCTCTGGCTGAAGCTAAATTCCAACTGATTCACTAAAAGGCAACGTGGTGGCACCCAGAAGATGGGATTGGATAACTCAGCCTACAATGACCTTGCTGCTAATTTGAGTTTTCTCAGTTAGGTTTGTATCTGATAATCTGATAAGAAATGCTGGTGTGCTAGACATAAATTTAAGGGGAATAGGGAATGCTGGTGTTTGAAGCCCTGTTCACTTCTATTTCGAGTTATGGGATTTGTATCTGGGCTACCAATTGAAAGGAGATAAGCAGGGCAGAGTATTTAACAGAGACTCCACTTTGAATTAAGGTCACTAGATTTTCCTTTGCAAGACAGTTACTACATATTTTGTCATAGATATTGCTCATCTATAGAAAAGTATTGTTCAATTAAGAGATGGTGCCTAAGGAGTAACTTGTTTACAGCAAAAGTTGCAGGTTGCACAGAAAAGCAGTGAAAAGGTGTGAAAAATAGACCTTTCATACTGCTAAAAATTTCCGTCAATCAACTTTTCCTCAAACCAGACAGAAGATCAACTCTGAGTCTTACTGTCACATATTTGGTATCTCAATCAGGTTTTCACAAAAGAATGGCTTAAAGTGCCTTTCAAACTTCAAAGTGAGCTCTCA
The DNA here is from genome assembly GCA_013389925.1 of Aegithalos caudatus. Classification (NCBI taxonomy): domain Eukaryota; kingdom Metazoa; phylum Chordata; class Aves; order Passeriformes; family Aegithalidae; genus Aegithalos; species Aegithalos caudatus. The sequence continues at coordinate 47,707 of WEIU01007607.1, forward strand.
TATAATTTTGCCTACAACATGTTATGCAGTGCTAGACAGCATTTCAGATTTATTTTTATTAGCATCCCTGTCATTCTAACCATAGCAAATTCCAGGCAGGGCTCTAAGCAAAACCCACAGAAGCTTTTCAAAGGCTCTTTATTTTCCTGCTCCTCCTTGAATCATTAGTACTTTTGTTTCATAAACTTTTGAACTTGCCACAAACATGTCTTGGTATGTTAAAATACTGTCCTTCACCCAACCCCTGGCTGTGAAAATACAGTAGATTACAAAAATAATTGACACATACTTAAAAAAAAACCCAAAAGCCCTATATTCCAACTTCATATGTTTTACTTTTTGCAAGTAAAGAGGTGACTTTGCCAACCATTTCTAAAGGATTAAAAAGCCTGCTGTGTCATCTCATATATCTTCGTTCAGTTTCTAATGCAGCCAGAGAACACAAAGGCTGAGAGAAAACCTTTTATCATTTGCAGTTATAGACTAGGCCAGAATACAGTATTAGGAACCTTAGAAACTTTTAGCTAAAACTTCTTTGCTTTGAAGAATGGCTGATCTCCTGAGTGAAGAAAAGCAGTCTACCCTCAAAAAGGTTGTTATTACTATCCAGAAATCTAACCCATTTTAGGGGAAAATTGTTGGGGGCACTTTGAATGACAACTTATTTTTTACTGCATTGCCACAACAGTCCAAACATTTTTGGATGTTCTTAACCACCTTACACGTCAGCTTTGGGAGAGTTTTAGCTGCCTTCAATAATAAGGTCTTCTATTTAAAAAAAAAAAAAAAAAAAGAAAAAAAAAAAAAAAGTGTATCTATCAGAAGGCAAAGGCAATTTAAAGGAATTGAGGAATTGTTGCTTCAATGAGACTGAAATTTAGTGTTTCATCCTGAGGCTCTTCATCCAAGATGCAGCTGATCTTAATGTTATGGGTTTCCAGCAAAATGCAGGCAGAATCCTTTTCTCCTTACAGCCTCTTGCTCATGCACCATGGCATGAGCAAACAGTAAAGTCAGATGTAAAGGCTGATATTAAACACCAGAGTATTGCTCTAAACTAGGTGCCAAGATCTCTGAATAGCAATCATATAAAATGCTATACTAAATTAAATTATATTAAATTTGAAAATTTTATATCTATCTGTCTATCTATCTATATCTATTTTTAAAACCTTTCTACTTGATTATGATTCCTGGGATTAGACTTGCTTTTGCATCCATCTTCTCTTCCAGTATGGATCAGAATCTTGACCTTATTCAAAGGCATCAGTCTATTTACTGACCAGAGGTAATCCACTGAAGAATTCTGGCATTGATTGACAGTCAAAACAGCAATCAGCTCCTGGAAGTACTGTATCAGTTGAGAAGTGAGACTGCAAAATCATTGTATGCAAACTTTAAGAATATTCACTGCTGCCAACTCTTGTGATTTTATCACAATCCCTGAGATATTGAGTATATTTCTTGAAGCTTTAGTTTCTCAGCATTATGTTACCATCAGGGATTTTCAGGTTGCATTTCAAATAAAAATTAGAGTTACAGATTTCTCTAACTCTCCTGGCTAGAAATAAAAGTTTGAAAGCACAGAATCCAAAGCTCCAAATAAAAAATAATTTATTTAATTAATATAATTAATGTATATTTATTTTTAAGTTAAAAGCAAGAATCTGGGAACCTACGTTTGGCAATATCACTACTATCACCTCTTTACCAGCAGCATGCTCTAAAACTGGGCTTCTAGTGACCTTTTCCTCATGTATTATGTCCCATTGCAACCACTGTCAACTTGCAGTGACAAAAGCTTTAAAAGCATAATTGAGAAAGGCTTTTACTTGTAGTTTTGCTTGATATTTTCCCAGGAAACTTTCAGAACTGACTGGAATCAGAATCAATAAATTCTTCAGAAAATTTATTGTGTCCTCCTTGAAGAGTGGCATCACTAACGTACTGAACTAAAGAAAACATCAAAACAATCATGGAAACCCAACCAGAACTGTACTGGTTGACTCTCAGTCAGGTCAGCATGAATTCACTGAGGTTGCCACCATTTTGGTAAATATTTTCTAGCTACTACAATCTATGTTACACTGTTTTTACTGGTGGGAGATTTATCTCTAAATTTTCTATAGTCCTCTTCCAGCTTTAAGTGCAATAGAAAGCTCTTTTCTCCGTTATTATTTAGGTTTCTTCCTGGAGAGAAAATAAAGCAATTTAGAAGACTAATCAGACATAAGTAGAATTTTGAAGTGCTGAACACAAAAAACTCTCCCTGCAGTTTCCACAGCAAAATAGCTGTGCCACATAATTCTCAGATGCTGCTTGTCTCTTTTGCTTTAGTTTTGTTGAAAAATCAACCTCTGAACTCAAGCAAGTGTGAAAGAAAGGGTGGCAAGCAAAAGGAATGGACACAAGACAGCACTGGCTCAGTGCATGATTGGTGGCTCCTCATGCAGGTGGTCTCACGGAGTCATGAGGTGAGCAGCAGCACCTGGGGAATGCTTTTCCTGTGGATCACTCAGAAAGATTCTGTCCTTCTCTGCTGTTTAGAAAGAGACATGGAGAAGAAGCATGGCAAAAGCTCTGTCTGCAGTTTAACTTTTATCCCGAAGATTCCTGACTAATCCGGTATCCCTCATGCAGATGTGCAGCACCTGTGAAAAATCTGCATTTTTTCATCCTGAATGCTGAACTACAAACACCAGGTTTCTTGCCCTGTTTTATTAAGGTAGATTAACAAATTGGCTCATGTTAATCATGCTTTCTCTTTATGTTCTGACTGTAGAAAGTAAGTATCTCATACCTGTTTATATTGTGCTCTATAAAATGGAATCAGTCTTTTTAAGAGAGACTTTCAGGGAGCAGTAAATATCCAGATCACCATTTTATTGAATTGATTCATAGCACAGGACATTTGAATTCCATGGACTGTTGCCATGGCTGCAACCTGAATGAAGATGTTTCCTTCCAGAATTCAGTATACATGCTACTTTGTTTATTTTTCATTAAATTTGATTTGTACATGTAAAAGAAAAGGGGCAACACTGACCAGTCAGTCTGTTCTTTAGCATGCATATACTCTATTTCACCACACTATTACCTCACCAAGATAATATCTTCTGGCCAAACTAAAGAGGATCTTTTGGAAAGACAACAATCCAGATTTATGAACTTCAGCCTGCTTCATGAGCTCATATACTCTAAGTTGCTTTCACATTAAATCTTGTGGAATGACTCTCTTATTACTTATATTATCAACTGTCCCAATTGCTCTGAGGGGCTTTGATAGAATTTAAAGAAATCCAGCAAACTCAAAAGCCTCCTAATAGCTCTTTCTGAAAGTGATAGTCTTTATTCATGTAAGGATTCTGAAAGTTTCTGCTTATGTGGTAGCATTCATATATGACATAATTTTCACCATTTCATGCTACAAACTGAAAATAGCACAGAAACACAACTATTGCAGAATACAAAAATCTGATTTACTAATTGAGAAAAAAATATAGTTGAGCAACATTACATTAAGCAAAATTTTACAGAAGTATTCACAGCTATTACAAGCTACTCATGTCACCATAGATTCAGCTTGGTACAATGATGATACAGAATATATTAAGTTTCCTTTAAAGAAGGTAACTTTTCTTACCTGTTGAATGTTAAGTATTTCAAAATCATATTTAGGAGAAACACTGCAAAAGTTCTCTCTATCTCTGTGGTACTCTATAGGTTTTCCAAGGTACAAGATGAAAATATGATTTAAGTCCTAGTAAAATTAAGCAAATATGAACTCCAAGAACAGCAACCCATGTCCAGCCCCACGGTCAATAAAACCAGCTGACTGGTTTCAAATGGGATGTTTCTTAAAAAATGCAAGAGGTCAGATAGCTATTCTTTGCATCATACATTTTTCATCATTTAAAGGGATCAAACTGGCCTCTTTGGCCTTTTCTTACAAAACAAACACCTCCCAAACAAACAATCAATCAATCAATCAATCAATCAATCAAACAACCAGGGTGAGACAACATTGAGAAAGGAGCATTGAACCTAATAGCTAAGAGGTTTACCTGAAAAAGGTTGATGTGCTTTCTGCAATGCATATTTTGTTACTCATGTGAGTGGAATAATTTGGGCATGGTTACGCTGTAGTAGCTGCTAACCTGTTGCAGAAAGGACTCCCCTAGGAAGGAGGAAATCCTCCCACCCTGTTCCAAATGGAGTTTACCCTCTCCAAACACAGAATTTGAAAATCCTCCTGTCTGTGGTCATTACCAGGAGTAGAAACATTGGTAGTATGGAGTTTCCAGGAAGTCAGAGATTTGAGGAACCAGAGGAGGCTAAAGCTAACCCTTCTTCCAACTGTTGTCTTGGTTTCTTAAAGAATTCTGTAAACATTATTATTTTCACAGAATCAAAAATATGCTGAGTTGGAAGGGACGCCCAAAGATCATTGAGTCCAACTCCTGGCCCTGCACAGCACTATCCACAAGAGTCACATCATATGCCTGAGAGAATTTTGTGCTTTTCTCTCCTGTAATGGAAATAAAAAATTTATTTTCCACAATCAGTGTTTGACAGTCCTCCTCTGGCACAATAAAGCAACTGTGTTTTGCACAAACAAGGCATCCCAGTTGGATTTATTGTCAATTAAAAATGCTGCTTACAAAAACCTTAGATAACCTGAGAAATAGGAATTGGCAAAGTCTGTTGCAGACTGAGTTATGGCAGAACAGGCACATGGGCAGTGCACATGAGTTGAATCAGTGGGACTTTTGAGTAACAGCTCTGCATGACACACATAAAGTAAAGGCAGGCACAATTACAGCATTTATGGTTGTGGAAACACAATTCCTCAGCTAGTGCTCAAGAGACAAAGACTGCTGATCACTGAAAATTATGTGGCACTCTCCTACAAAAGAAGAATAAGTACCATGCTGTGTTACATATTTAGATGCCAGCCAGCACCCTGCTATGTCCCGATCCCAGGCTCAGTCCCCAGGCCACAAAAACCAATTGTGCTGCCCAAAGCTGCCTTTAAAGCAACCCCGATGAGAAACTGATTCTAACAAGGCAAAGACAAGGAGGCACTTCAGACAACATCAGATAATTTAAAACTGAGCACAGCTCCCTGCTAGAATAAATGGTCACATCATCGTCATCATTGGTGAAATTTTATCTGTTCAGATAAGCAGAGAATTAGGCCAATAATGCCCTACCAGACTAAATTATGTAACTACTTATCTGTAAAGGTTACTCCTGTTATCTCTATAATGGAATTATCTCCAGAAAAACAGTTATTTAGCCACTTAGTTATAAAACCATGTAGGAACACCAGAATTTCAATCATCAGTTTATGATTGTCTTTTGTTATTAATTCCAATCGTGCTATATAGTGATAATGAATCACAACAGGGGCACTGCTTCAGATATTGCAGCACAGTACATCCACCAGACCAGAACAACTACCTGCTGCATTAGGATAATTCTGACATACTTTTGTCTTTTTTCCTGATTTTTTTTTTTCATCTGTTTATCTGCTCTCAGCTTCCTAATCTAAATGAAACAAAGGATATTTTCCTCTTTGATAAAAGCCCTAGTGACAACTCAAGTTCTTTTTGAATTAGTTTGCCTGTCAATAGTCAGGTCCACTAGACACACCAAGACAAGTGAGTCAAAAGGCATACTTGATGGAATTTGAAAAGTCAACCCTAAACACAACACCTAACATCTAAAATATCAGGATCACTCCTTAAACAAATGATATGACATACTTAGTTGTTCAAAACAATGGCATTACCTTTGTTGTAGACCTGGTCACAGTGCATTTGGCTAAACTGTATACATCTCTGTTGAATTTGTATAGAGCCATGCCTTTACAGTCCAGTAGCATTCTATATCATTTTTCACACACACCAACATGATTGAACAAGCCTTTTGTTGAACTAGAAAATCAGGTTCATGTTCATCCCCAGACCAATTCCTAATAATGATTTTTCCATCTTGCAATCTGAAGTTCAATTTAAGGACCAAGGACAAAAGAAAAGTGTTTTTCCCCTCACAGGATTTTGACTTGTTCCGATCTAAACACCAACATAAACACCTGTTAGGAATATACTGTTTTCATTTATATGTGAGTTACTCTATACTTGCTCCTTTCTCACTTGAGAAGGATAGTCCATGTCCCCTTCCAGCATCCACAAACCCCACCTTGCACCAGGGAAGGAATTTACTGTTGAGACTATAACCTCTTTTTTGCAATCTACTGCTCATGCATATTAGGCATGACACATGCTGCACACACTTTCCAGGCCCTTACAGCAACAGCTTCAAGTCCATAAGAAGGCAGTGCTTTCCAAAATGATAGAGCCCATGGATGTCTATCTCCTACAATATGTAAGCTATACTGCAAATGCACATATCTCTATGCATAGAGAAATGCCCATTTACTGTTGGGAAAAAAATTAAAAACATTTTATGTCACTGTTTTTGTAAAGGAATCTGCTAATACATGGGCTGAATTTTACACTGATGCAATTTTCTTGGCATGCCATTTTTCAGAACTAACGATCATACAATAGTGATCATAAAATGCTAAATTATTATGTTCTACAAAATAGTATAATTTATCGTAGAGACTTGAGAAACAACTTAAGGATGCTGAAACTGAACTTTATCAAATATTCAAAAGAGCCCCTGTCCTTAGCAGAAACAAACAAACAAACAAAATCGTTTCTAGATTGTTTTCTATACTTCCATAATAAACTGGTTACAGCAAAGTGAGCATTTTTGTAACCATTTAAAATGGTTACAAGTGGAGCAGAATATGATGGTATTTTCAGAATGGTTAAAATGCTCCTTAGTTCTCAGTGGCAGAGCACATTAGTCCAAAGAGTGTTGTTATCTCAGTTGTTCTGGTACTGACCCTGCTTCTATCTCCAGCTATCTGCCACACAAGGGCTCAGGTTGTTTCCTTGCATTTACTAACATGTTTTGCCCTCTCAGGTGGGCAGTCAAGGATCTGCTTGGCACAAGCAGAGCAGCATGAACAAAAAGAATTTTCAGCCATTTCCTAATCTCCTTTATCTTGGTCACATAATAATATGAAATTCTTATTCTCTATACGTGGAGCTTAAGATTGTAATAATCCTTAAAGATAATGTCCTTCTCTTCTGTTGGAAATTTCACCCATGTATAGAAAATAATGAGAATAGTCCATGCTAGCTGTTGGCCATGTTCTTGATCCATGTTAGACCTAAAGATCTGTGGAGTTTGCCTTTTTTTGTTATGCTGTTGTCTGTTTCTTATTTTTTTCAAATGATCGGCACCTAGCTCTCAAGTTTTTCTTATATAGGACTGGAAAAGATTCTTTTCCCTAACTTTCAAGATCCTTCTTTTGCAGTGTATGATGAGCTGGAACAATGCTCTGTTTAAACTGATGTTCAAAGGTTTCCTTGCAGGCTCATTTTGAGACTGATACCATTCCAGAGAGGGATTGCACATATTTTAACACTGAACAAAAACAAACATGAAAATCCATACTGTCTTTTTTCATCTGATGGATATTTGTATTAGTACAGCAATATTTACATGACACAGAAGTCAGAATTTACTCACAGCTGGAGGCTAGTATCCATGACACAGCTAGTTTCCCATCATGAACTGAGTTGGAACCTGATCCAGGTTCCTGACCAAGACTACTGGGCACAAATATACAACAACATGATCATTGCACTGAAGAATCATAGGCTGAACTGTCAGAATAATGTCAACTACTATCACATCACAGGTTTTGGGGTTTTTATAAGGAAGACACAATGTTTTTATTTTGCACTCCAACAAAAGGATTTATTAGCAGCTCTCAGAGCTAAATTCAAGTCAGGCATGCAATATCTATATTTCAGACTGACCATAAATCACTTACTGAGAATAAGAATCAGTTGGAGAAGAACAGCCAAAAACTATTTCAAAATTTGGTATTAAACACCCTTTATACAAACAAAAATATAAAAATATTGTCTGAGTAAGCCATGAGAATGTCAGGTAAGTGTATCAGATAAAGTGATGCACTTCTTTCACACATGCCAGGAAAGCAGAATAAACATGATAGAGGTTACTGTTAAACATGATATTTGTTACTGTTCCATTTCTGTGGCAGTACTGTACACTGGGGTATGTTAAACTAGCATTATAAAAATAAACTAGCATTATTCAAAATAAAAGTATTTTTATGCAAAAAATTGCTTTCTTTCATCCACAAGGCAATTAATAAAGTGATAAAGGAAGTATTCAGCCAAAATAATTGAAATGTGTATAAACTGGCATCATTATTGGGGAAGCCATAAACAGGAGAAGAGGAAAATGTGCAAAAAGCATTACACAAATGGTTGCACAAGTTTTCATAAAACATGCAACTAGTCAGAATAGATGGGAAATACAGTCACAGGCTTGATTTTTTTTAATACTGCTAAATCAGAAATTGCCAGTTGTTCAGTTTAAATACCATCAATACTTGACAAACTAAAAGACTGTCACTTAACAAAATATCTGCATCCATGCTTAATAATTTGATATATATGTATGCTGATCTCATAAAGATGCAAATGTCTTCTGGGATTGGCCACAGATGATGCAGAATGCTAATTTAATATTGTACAAGGGGAATGTTTGTTAATTTCTTCTGGGATATCTTGGTTATAAGAACTACAAATTATTCTGATTTGGGAGCCATGCGGGTAAGAGAGAGGATGACACCTGCTCAGTGCCACTCCTGCAAAAGATTACTCCCACACAAGGGATTTGCGTAATAGAAAAGCAGTATTAATAGAAAAACAGTATATTCAGTTTATTTACTACAGAAATATCTGTACATTATAGATTACTGACCAAAGTACTGAGCATAACAAACTGGAACCCACATCTCTGCTCACATTTTCATCTGTCATTGCTATCACTTTTATGTTCCCTTCCATTACTGCCACAACAACAGCTGTGCTGCTGTACGTATTTTCCGAAAAGTCATACATTATTGCATGATTAATCATTTAAATAATGAAACATCAGCTTCACAGTATTGTTCCTATTACTTGTGTGATGTATTCTCAGGTACCCATGATAGACCAAAACACGATCCTGGCAGTGAAAGTTTCCTTACCTATCTCTAGTGTGATTCAGTGACATTTTAGGCAACTGGAAAGTTTGAAAAATATTTTCTAGTTATTTCACTAAGGGCATGTTTGGCTGATGCCCCTCACAACTACTGGATGATTCACAGCTGCCTACCTCCGAGAAGCAGTTCAGCAGAAATTACTGTTGTGTTTCTATAGCAAACAGAAAGGACTGAAACCAATTTCTCCAACACACACAATTTTGAAAAGTCGTGACACTACCTACTCTTAAAATTATATAGTTATTTTAAACCCACATTAATGCTAAGGCAAAGGACTCCCTCCCCAAAATAAATGGCCGCCTTGCATATCTAAATCAATAGCAACTCCAACATTTCCAGCTCAAACCAGCCAAGGTCCTTTAGTCAGGACTGTGGCTTTGCAGAATAAAAGTGAACCAGAAAGCTAGAAAGCCATTCTGCAGTTTAGGGAGTGTGTGGATTGAACCCTCCCATAAACCCACAGCTCAGCAGCCTGGACTGTAAGTCTTCTCTACACGCCCTCTGGGAGAGAAGGGAGGCAAGGGCCACAGGAACCTCATGTCATCCTTCTTGTAATTCACTTTTCTGTGGGCTTACAGACCTCCTCTTATTGCCAGACTACAAACACATTCACTGTAAGACTGCAACACTTTCTGTCCACAGCGTGTGAACAGATAGGCAGGGGACACCACCTCTTCAGTTGTGTGGTGAGCATATTTTCTGCTCCACAATGGGAGAAAGATTGGAGAATTTAAGCCCTGGTGTGCTCATGTAGCACGTGAACAGTTCCTCGTTGCTGCTTCAAATTATAGACTTCAAGTTCTTTGGAAGAGCTGTGAACATGTAAAAGCTGCAATGCAGTTATTTTTCAGTTTCTCAGCTATTTTTGTATTTCACTTTTCAAATTATCTTGTTACATAAAATGAGCTTATCCCCACCCACTACTCAGCATCCTTAATTTCATATCCCCCCAGCTTATTACTAAATCTTCTCCCAGCATAATTTTGCCTTCTTTTGTAACTTTGGGCTATTTTATTTAAGGGACCTTCAAATATATCACTGATCTCTAAAGATTTCCTGTATCATTAATTTTACTTAGTCTAAATATTTTGGCTGATTTCAAAGAGTTAACAGCCAACAACTTAGACCAATGTACAAAGATTCTCTTCCACACATATCAGTTGACTCCATGCTCTGCATAACTAATAATATATGTCTAAAAATATATGGATTTGAGATTAATCTGATCAGTCTATTTATGTAATCCAATCAATCTGTTTGTCTTTAAATATGTTTGTATGTTGTTATTGGCATTTAGGTACCTCCTAAGACTAAAATCTAGTGCTAAATTAATACCCACAGAGACTTTTCAGGCCCCAATTACTTGTGTGCTGCAGCTGCCAATGAACTGAGTAAATAGTCTGTGTTGCAGTACAGAGAAAGGAGGCAATGCATTGTGATGTGGATCCAAGTTCTGTGCATAAGCATAGCAGCAGAGTGTATGAAGTATTTATACCGTGCTACCTTTAAAGAACCACCTTCATTCCCCATGTAATACACAACTAATAATTACACTGAAAGGGTGCAATTGAAGCCCTATCTGAAAGCTTTTCAGATTTACAGAATCCCAAAGAAGGAACAGACAATGTCAAATAAAAATTAAAGTAAAAAGAATTTGATAAAAACCTTAATTAAAAGTGTGTCAGAACAAATACATCTCACCTTATGTCCTGAAGCCCATTAAAATTTTATATGACAAAGTGCCACTGGGCATGAATGTCAGAGTTTCAGTGCTGCTAGAGACTCAGTGCTGGTTTCCTCAAATGCCTCCTTGGAAAACTCCACTTTTGCATCCCATCTCTCCAGCTGGCAGGAAAATTGACATCTTAGAAAGGTTACCTCCAAAGCCCCCAAACCTACAGGTAGCCAGTGGGAGGTGGCAGTGAAGAGGCTGGAATTGCTGGTTCCCAGCCCCTGACACACAGAACATGCTACCAGCACCATTTGCATCAGCTGGGACCTGCTGTGCAGCTGGCAGAGATTAACAGAATACAAATTCTGGCCTTTTGTTTTCTGTGCATTGAGACTCCATGTGCACACCAACCAGGGCTGGCTAACCACCGAAACAGACCCTTATTCTGCTCCTGTTTGGCAGGAGAGCAACATTAAAGTGAACCAGCAACAACCAGGGCAAGTCCAAGCTGTCTTGGGGAGAGTGGACACTATGCTCTCTCCTCCCAAAATTGAAACAAAGACCCTGCAAAATTCTCTACACATTTCCCCTACCAATAAGCTTCTTATCTCACCCTGAGCTCAGATAGGACATGTTTTTTCATACTTATATTTTGGCCACTGAGGAGGAAGATAAGAGGACCATAGAAGCTAACTACAAAATATATGCTCCAAAAAACTCTAGCCATGTTAGCCAGAAAATACAAAAAAGCCAAACCCAACTAAGTTGTCAAAGAAAAGTAGTTTTATCAGACAGGTTTGATTCAGTTGTTGTCCAAAATTAATAGACTAAAACAATGGAAAACCATTAATTCCCATACCCTAGTATTTTTTTGCAAAAACAAAGGATATGTTGAAAATTTTTGATAAAATGTTGATTAATTCTGTTCCCTATTATAAAAATCTAACAGAAATGGAATCTGCAAATCAGTGGCAAAAAAAGAAATCCAAAAAGTCATTACAGCACTATATAATTACTTGATGATTTTATAACTGTGTGTGTCAGCAGGAGCAAGAAAGAGACTGCTCTTCAGAGACAATTCTATCAAAACAAGGCTTACAAAGATATTAATGTAAAAGCTTCTCATTGTCTGAAAATCCCTTGCCATGGCAACTTAAAATCAGCTACTTCCAAGTGAATTTAAAGCTTAACCATCCATCCTAACCCTTGTGTTTCAGACTTAGTATTTCAGCCACAACTATTACATCTTCTGAACAGGTGTATGCATTATCTCTACAAAGACCTGCATGATGAGCAGGTCCATTTACTCTACAGGTAATCATTCTGGGTCTTACACATGGCAGAAATTATCAGGAATCCTATATTCAAATCACTCAACCTCTTGCACATGTAATGGCTGGGGTGCTGTTTTTTTGCATTACAATGAAGCTGCTTTTCATCAAACGGTATTTTCATGCTGCTTTGAACTTGCTGACAGCATTGATCCTCTTATCTTCAAGGATATCTGATAAGAATTATCTGATTCAATGGAAACTTGAGACAGTTTCAGCTACAGATGTACCAAAAATTTCTTTGAAATCTACAGATGCTCCTGCATTTAGTTAGTGGGACTGATTATGAAGGATAGGCTGAAAAAAAATCCTATTTCAAATACGAACTGGGGAATCATGTACCTCAATTTCTGTGAATATAAAAACCTGAGGAGCAGATTTTTAGTTGTGAGTTTTTAAACTGCGTTGGCTACTGGTTCTCCAGGTTTGCATGCTGCTAAGTAGTGACTGCAAGCAAGTTAACATTCCTGAGAAAATATATGCATTTGGTAAGCAGTACTTACCATTTCCTGTTTGCCCACTATATTCCTGGTTGATGCTCAGGTGATGGCACAAAGAAAAAATATTTAGAATTCTGCTATGTGGCTTTTATTATTAAGTTTTTCAGGACATGAGCATGATCAAACTGACTGGAGATATTAAGTAGAACCATGATACAAACAATACACAACAGTCTCAGGAAAGAAAGGGATGTGAGCACAGATGAAAGGAGGTAAAAACAAGGAAATTCAAGACTTACTATTGCTATTACTGCTACATGGGCACACAAGAAGTCCCTCTTAGTTGGACATTAGCTCTGTACAACAGGGAGCAGCCCTGCTCCACACTGGAAATAGTGCAAATAAAGGCAGAAAGAAATGTTCTCCAAGGTCAAACTTAGCTCAAGACCTTTACATATGGCCAAAATCCTAGGTACTAGTAAATCAGTGGAGAGTCAACTTTAAGGCTCAAAGTAGCATTCAGAACAACACTGGCAAACTCTGGGTACCAAAAAGAGTAAATGTAAAAAGACCTTACATACACATGTAAGAGGACATAGCTGTTTCTCTGGAAACTGTTTATCTTTAGTGTCAAACAGCAAACCACTACATCTCCCACTGAACAGGTTCACTCAGTCATCTAATGTGTGGAGGTGCCCTCACTCTCCTAAACATTTAAGGATATGGAAAAGTGCAAACTTTAGACCCCTCTAGGATGTACACTGGCTGCCTCAGCTATCCTTTAGCACAGAGACAAACAGAGAAGTGGTGACAGAGCTCTACAGAGAGGACAGCCTTTCTGCATGCTTGGCAAAAAAATGCAGCTGTCCCTGCAAACAGAGAAGGTCATTCTGAAGACTAGGTTTCAGGAGTAGAACATGCACCAGGAAAGCAGTAACCCCAGTCCTATTTCTCCTCAATATGAGGTAATTTAGTACTCCACCTTCTTTGAGCATTTCGTATCTTACCAGGCTATAGTATTGGCCGGTGGCCAGGAAATTAAACCCTCTTAAATCTGCACACAAGGAAATAAGAAGGTGCCTGGGACAAGGGCATCGGGCAGAATATATCTTGACTTTGCAAAGCACTGGTTAGGATACTTAGGTGGATGAGGACAGATAAAGGCCTTCAATCTATGAGGTTTCACTTCTCTGGGATCATACAAGCTTTTTACGTTAGGAAGTTCTGAGTTAAAGCCCACCCACAAAGCATACTCCAAAGTGGGAACCAGAAAGTAAGATCTCTTCAAAGGTTCAGAGCAGAAATTACTATTAGTCACATTTCCATGCCACCCATATCTCCGCTGCATAATGCAACTGCATTTGCAGAGCCATTTGGAATACTAACGTTTAGAGACTCCTTGAGAAATGCTAGAGGCACTTCTCAGACAGAGTTTTTCCTTTTATTATACTTCAGAAACTGAAATGTACTTACCACTCTAAAATCTCCTTAAAATATTTTTATCATATGGCTCATTGACATCTCAGAATCAGCTTTTGGATGAAAGGGCTCAAGGGAATGAGCAATATGCACATTTTTTTTCTGAGTGCTCCTTTTCAAATTTGGTTATTCAAGTCACTTGACAGAGGGTTAAATTCCCATGCCCTCTCTCATCTTCCTATTAACTGCATATCCAGGAGACTCAGGTAAGCATTAACTTAAGCCCTAAAATACCTCTTAAGCCTTGAGCATTAGAAACTATTTTTTGAATTTAAGGCCCCTAATTCACCGGAAAAAATATGAACAGCTTTTCTGTGCTGTCGGAGCTGTGCAAAAGAGTTTAGATATAACTGAGACACCAACCTTCTGCCTTTCAGTTTACATAAACTTGGCTCTGAACTGCTGATTCACGAAAATTTGGTCTTTCTGACTGAACCAGGAAAAGTTGATAAGAGTATAGTTTGAAATGTATTTAAAAGCCTTAGTATGGATGGGATTTTCCAAAGTACACAGCTAAGCTGAAGTCCTGTCACCCATCGGAGTTTAAACTCATGAATTGTCCTTATTTGAAATAAAAATAACAGCAGAAGCTTTTTGCTCATTTTTGTAAGTCCTGTCTTGTCCTCCATTGCCTTTAACTGATTAGCATGTTATCTATTGAGCTTCATGGCTACAGCACTAGAACTGGAGCTCAGATACCAGCATATGCTGTTGATGTCAAGTTTGAAAATATGCAGTTGAACCAACTTTAATGCTTCAGTTTACTGAAGGAGGACTTTGGAGCTAAGAAGGCAAGCTGTATCTGGATTTAGTGTGTGCATTTCTACAATGGTTTGTGTTTTATGTGACATTGTCTAACTGTGATGTGACTGCTTAGTGTGCCCAGTCTTTGGTCATGCATAGATGGAACTCTCTGCATCTTTTATGAACCCCAAATGTTTGCCTTCCTGACAGCTCGCATGCAGTTTTTCTCAAACACTTTTCACTGTCATTATTTAGGAATATTTCTCATCTTGCTCGCTATCTTTATCATACGAATATGATTAAGTCATTAAATGATACAGTGTTTCTTCTATGCCTTATTTCTTTCGATTAGTTTGTGACACACTAATCGCTGTATTTTTTCCTCTTTACTGTGTCTTGCAGAACATTTAGGAATATGTGCTATTCAAACTGGTTTATTACCCCCATATAAAATTCACATAGAAATTGTTGACAAGAAATAAAACCCACAGGCAGCTATAGATAATGTGTCTTGTTTCCTAGGAGCAGAAAGGTGGCATTCATTTATGCACAAGCAGACCAAACCAGTCAACACAGAGCACTCCAGAAATAGCCAAAGCTTTCACTAATTATGTGGCCCTGAAATGTTTAAACAAAAAAGCATTAGAACATCCAAAATTTGAGTTGTATCTTCCTTTACATAATAAAACAGAAACTTCGCCTAATGGAAATCCATTGGACAATATGAAAATACGCCTTATTGGAATGTTGTCAAATGGCAGAATAACTCCATGTGTCACAGGCAGTTTTCAGTTCCCCAGATATATGTGCTATTTGAGAAACAAGGAGGAAAATAAATACTCAATGGCAGATGGAGAAGCTGGTCTTTGTGCTTCTGAGAATAAATAAAAATCAATAGAGGAAAACAAGGGTAAAAATACAAAACTGGACATGAATATTTTGCATCTGACCAGAATGCTATCTTTCAATGAAACAACACTAGAATTAATACAGAACACTATTGTACATGGATATGCTTGGATCTCTGCCAGAGAAACTGCACCACCTTCCCTTTACTAAAAGAATTGATTGAAATGAGTTACAGCAAGGCTACCAGTCTTTTCAATATGCCAGACACAACCCTGATTAGAAAGATACACTTCTCAGTCCAGTAAGACCTACATTGGTCCTGAGTGCTTATAACTGAGTCTGACCCAGAGATACTGAAGGATTATTTAATTACTGTGTCACACTTCAGAAACCCTGGTTAGTAACATAAAATTTGGTCAGTATTACTGAGGAATTGTTATTAATCATATTCAGAAGAGCTGAGAGTTCTTCTCTCTGGTTATAACAAAAATTTGTTAACAGTATTTTAGACAAGAGGTCCAAGCTCCTCCACTTTCCTCATCAAGCTCAGCACAAGACCTTTGTTTTATCTGTAGATGGCAATGCTATCAATTTACTTACTTCACTTTGTTATCGAATACAACATAAACAGCCATAAACACAGAGAACATGCACTTCTACAAAGCATCCCATTTAGTATGTATGATTGCTATAAGTCAAATGAACAAAAACCCCACAACATTCCCATAGGGTCCTTCAATTTAGAAGCCTCTTTCACGGAATTTTAACTCAGTTTCAGGAATATAATTGAACTAACAATCTGTTGTCTCAGACAGGATGTTCTCTGCTTAATATTATGCAGGGCTGGACAGATGCCAAGGCACATTTGAATGCAACTCAAAGTACCAGTGAAAAATGACTGGGCTGTTCTGAAAGCAAGAGGTGTGTACTGGATGTGTCAGGCACCAACTGTCTGATGCCTGTCTTCCCTTCCATTTAACCTATCAGGATTCAAGTGTGCTGGAATTGTAAACAAAGAGAAAATACAGCAAGCAGAATGTAAACAAGAAAAGCCAAAGTGCTTATCCTGCAAATGCTCTGCATAAAGCAAACCTTGCACAACAACAGAATGCTTGGGGACCAAGCTCTTTGCTGAAGAAAGATGCTGGCAGACAGACAAAACACACAGACAAAAACTGGTTTCTAAAGTCAGGGTATAGCTTAGGATATTCAGAGTTGGGAGAGGAAGTAATGGAGTGATTTAGATCACTGGAATGATTAGAGCAGCTATCTAGATTAAAAAAATAAATACAGAGATCAAAAAGAAAAAGAAATCCCGCCACATGGCAAGAAAATGAGAATAGATTTAAATATGAATCAAAGCATGTTTGTCATTGGATTTGCAATAAAACAAAATACATTTTTTTCCTTAGTTCCCAAGGAAAAACAGTGTAGGCAATCATTTTGTCCTCTTTGAGTGCAATTACCAGCCTGGTGACTGACTTCCCCCCTTTTCATATCTTTTTAGCATATTGACCAGGATCACAGGCCTCTTGAAGACATTAAATTCCTATAAGTTTCCTGAAAGAAGGCAGCCAGATGGAATACAGAAAGCCTACTAAGTATCCCTGTATGAGGTGAAAGCTCTAAGATGGTCTCACCTCTTATTACATACTGGAAAACATGTGAAAGAGATACTAAGGATGTTCAAACTGTGGAAAAAAGTTTCAATTGAAGCACATATTTTATTAGACATCAGAATACCCAGTCACACTCCAAAATTAATGGAAATCATGCCTTACAATTCCATTGCTCACAAAACTGTATTTGAAATTACCAGAGGACTACTGCTGGCTTTGGGCTTTTGCCAACTCCTAATGCAGTAGAACACTCCACCAGTGAAAAACTTCCCTCAAGGCTGAAAAGCAATCAAATCATATCCTCTACTACTTCATGGAATCTGAAGATGAGGACTATAATACCTAGGCTCTACAGCCATGGGTATTTCATAATATCACAGATGTATTAGTTACACGAAGGAAAGTGTGTACTGGTGTATGTGAAAGATGTGCTTGTCTAAGTAATTTCATTCATAAACAAATGACTGTCAATGCTTTGTTGTGGACTCTTATACTACTTCATTTTGTTGTGTGAAGAACTAAAACCTTGATCAAAGAAATGTAATCAATCCCCAGATTAGACAAAAGCAACATCTCTCTCATACTTGAGTCTATTTCTTGACTAATTCATGTGAAGCTACTCAATCAACGTAGGAAATCACTCACTTGCTGTGCCACAGGGACTACCAGACATGAAAACTGAGCAGAGCAGCAGAGGAAAAGATTATTCTTATCAAGTGTTGGTTTCCTGACCAGAGTCCAGATAGTAACTTCCTGAAGTAGGTGTTCCTCAGTAGTGGGGCAATACAAATAATCTCTGGAAACAGCTGAGCCAGCCCCTGATTTCTACCACCATCCAGGAAGCAGCTTGGCCTAACACCCTTTAAGCTTGCTTACAGAAACACCTTTGCTTCCACAGCTTTCCAGATCCCAAACATCTTATTTCTAAAGTAATGTGCACTCATTTTAAATTAAATATTTTGCCACTCTATTTTTTTTATCCACGAGGGAGCAGCCTGAATTAACTTAGCTTCCAACCAGCTGAAACAATTTTCAGCACAAGACTTGCTGATGCTGTCACATCCTTACATAAGCATTTCTTCACATCCCACATAGTCAGGGCTCTGAACTTAAAAACCCTTTTTGTTACAAGCTCTCATAATCGCTACTTTTAGCATCCCTCAGATGTTGATAAGCATGTGATGGTTTGCTGATGGGAAGTAACTGATACAGCTGAATACTTTAACTCCACTTCCTGGGACTTACTGCAAGAATGCATTCCTTCACAACAGCGCTGGAATGAGACTGGCCCTGGAGCCAGCTGTACTGCAAAGACTTCTGAAGAGGCTCAAAAAGAATTTGAGATACTTTTTTCTCACTAGGGCTCAATCAGGACATTACCATATTCACTTAAATGAAAAGCTGAATTTTACCTGCAGACCTGTATATGTAAAGTATTCTGTGATACCCCATGGAATCTGGAGAAGGAGGTCCCATGAATTGAGCTTGATAGCTGAGATTAAACAGAACCCCTTACTTCTCTGACTTGAAGCTGTTCCTACAAAGATGCTGCTGAGCTGCAGAGATTACATTTGGATCCCAAATGTTTGTATTTATAGGACAGGAATTAAAATTTGGATCTGCCTACTATAAGATCGTGCATAGCTTTATAATGTATATCTTGATCTTTATTTGATTTTTGACAAACTCAGACATGAGAGATTATATTGTGATGAATTTCACAAAATCAGATCTTATAAATCCTGTGTTCTGCTTTCACAAAAGAAGTAGAAAACAGAGGAACTTTGCAGTGGATGGGATTCCTTATGACAGAATTTTTTTAGACATATTTGGTAAGAAAACTTCTATCTGTTATCCATTCCACATTGGTCAACTGTATTACATAACATTTGAAGTTTGCAGTCAAATAAAGACTTTGTCTGTCAGTACACATGCTGGACAAATGTTATCTTTATTTTTGTCATTCCTTAACTAGAGTTATATATTTTATTATTCAGTAATTATTTCATTAACATCTGATTTGATGGGATGCAGCAAGAAGCCCCTGTGCAGAAATTACTTTGATTTAAATAGAGTAAAAAATGTTGCTATTCGTAAATTTAAACACAGCTCAGCAGAATTGAAAGGCATTCATGTGGGGAATGAGCAATAGCATATTCATCAAGAAGACAGAAAAAAAAACTTCATAAACAGGGGAGGACTAGAATCACTGCACTAATAACCACAAAATATCATGAGTTGTTCCCTCCATATCACTGGTTTTACTAATTTATTATGTTGGTGATAGGTGCATGAGTTGAGACAAACGCAGCTGGCTCCATCTTACCAACAAGGCTGGTATAACAGAGGAAAAATCTCAGTTTTGGCTTAAAAAATAATCATACTGTTAAGGGAGTTAAAAAAAAGAGACCAGATTCCTCTCTTCAGCTTTGTAAAATAATTCTTTAGCACCTTAGCTGTCTTAAATCAGTATCTAAATAAAGCAATAACTTGTGTAGATCCCTCACTCCTACCCAGCCTTATATTCCCCTTCAACACATCTGCAGATTTCAGAAAAGTGACATATACATGTCAATCATCCTAAAGACACCCTCATGAAGAAGAAACTGTGTTGACCTTCACAGCTAATAAACAAATGGACAAAAATGACAACCAGGAATAAAACCCAAATAATTTTCACTTCCACCCACATAATTCCTTCTTTACTTGGGAAAAGTGCCATTTCTTGGCTTTGCTTTTTCACCTTGTTGGCAGGTAATCTCCAGTTAATCAAACTGGCCCCAGCCCATAACTGTCTCAAATAGAACAAAGTGGCTCTAAAGCAGCATGACCTGTTCTGGAAGGGAAAAGACAGGGCTCAAATGCTGGCTTTCCTACCTCACTGATAGCATCATGGAAGTGAGAATGAGGAATAAAATATTTGGAAAGAGAACCCCACTGAGATTCATATCACTCTACTCAGAGAGACAAAAGGCACAATGAGAAAAACTGAATGTTGGCATCCCATCTCAGCAACAAGAGTGTAGTCTCTTCTATTACCTCAAGAAGGGTAATGGGATCCCTTTTGGGGAACTGCATCAATAAAAGAAAGAGCAGGACTTGACTTTCACCTTTAGTTAGGAAGGTTTTGGAAAATAAACTTTGGAATCAGAAAGGGGAAAGCTTCCTTTTCATTTTTCCAAATAGCATCTTGCAGCTGCCATTGGGGAGCCTCACTTGCTAAATGTGCAAACAGATTTGAACAGCTACGACCCATAAAGGATTTATGCAAAGTAATGATACAGACCAAGAACTACAAACACCTGCTTTCTTATCTCTCTTCTTATGCTGAAGCACACCCTTTCACAACATTTTCAGCAGTGTACTAGAGGAAATGTACATTTCCCTTCTTTGCATACATCCCCTGCTACTTTAAGGAGTAACCCAGGATCAAGGGTCTGATTAGTGAAATGTTTCTTCCCATTGAAATGTGCACATAAAGTAATTACACACTGGAAACAGAGGCAGTAAGTCTATAACAAGCAACCACAAAACCAGTATTTTTTCTGCCCACATGGGATTAAGCAAAAGATGCATGTGGAATTTAAAGTAGTGTAAAAACTTTAAAACTGTTTCTAGTTCTTCAGACAGTGCCACAAACTTCACTAAATCTCAATTCCATCAATAGTGCCAATGCTCACCATGCTGTCTTAAGAATCTATATAACTTTACACTGTTAAGAAAAGGAAATAGCCTCATTTAAATGTTCCTTGCTTTCTCTGCACATTTAGATACTTATCTAAACTCTATTTATAAAGACAAAAAAGATATTTTCTTTTTTAGTTTCTATTTTTTTCTTAAAACCCATTAAATATATATATATGTAGGCTGCAATTTTCAGAGAGTGGAAAGAAATTAAATTTACTTGTAAGTGAACTGACTAATTTCCCTGAGGATTCTAGAATCTATCTACAGTATTTCTACATCCATTTTACAGTAACTCACATTGCTGTGGAATTCTTGAGGAACTTGAAAACCTAAAGCATTAATTACCTATATGAAAATGAGATGATTAACACACACATTTTTACATTTGCTTTGGGAATGCACAACCAAATAAAACTTACTATAATTTAATCAGGAAAAAATAGGTATACAAACACAAAATGCATTGTTTAGATGTGGTTATTCAAATTGAAAGAATAAGAAGGCTTCATATTCTTTGTTTTGGGGAAGAGGAGTAGGAGGAAATATTAAATTGCCAGAAAATTATGACTGTTGACTGGCAGAGTGAAGTCAATACTGGTGCTGATCACCCGTACCTTTGGTCAGTGTCTACATAAAATTAACCTTTCCTTTCTCAAATCAAGAAGCTATTCATACAGCTATTGAGCCAAGGCACTTTTTCAGCACAGTGGTTGCCCTAAGGTTTCTCACAGCAATGCCCACAGGTTTAGTGCAACTTTGCTGACAATCAGAAAGCATCATCCTTTCCTCATTTTAAGCACAGGAGAAATAAAAGAGCAGAAAAAATGGACTCTGCTTCTCTGTATGAATCAACAACTTTGATTGCTCATCTAATACAGTATACTGGTGTGTGCAATAGCTGTAGCATATGATGCAGTGGAAATTGTGTACTCACTACAAAATGGGCAATTACCTGACAATTTCCCCTTAAGACTTTCCAAAATGCACAGAAATATGAGAGTCCATGTATCCTTTAACATAGCTTCTTTGTACTTCGGAAAGATGTTGATTTTGGCACTTCCTTCTTCAGCTTTTAAGTAGAGGAAGAAGATGGCTTGATGTCAAAAGTTTGAGTTGTGTTTAGAAGAAACAACTCCTTAATTAATTATCTACTGAGGAAGGACCACTTCAGGCAACCCGCCACCTACTGTCCAGTGTTATGGAAGATGCCACCAAAAAGAATGTCCTTTCAGGCAGGAGAGAAAGGTTTTAAAGTGATGGAGATTTGCTGACTGATGCCATCACCACTGAAGGAGCCCACAATGAATGTAGTGCAACGCTGTGCAACTGCTTTGTGAGTGTGAGAGATGCACTGCTGCAGCCATCGGCTGCTGAAGTTCTGCTGGTGTAGTAGAGAGGCTGAGACGTTAAGTGATACAGAAATCCTCTACACTAAGTAGAGATCTTAAAATATTTGTTGATACTGATCTCTGCTGGATTCCTTAGGATTAGGCTAGTTGAAAATATATTGGTGGTGGTGGTTTATTGTTTATTTTTACTTTCATCTTTTAATAAGGATGTTTTCTCTTCCCTTAATACTTGATGAGTTATGCTTACAATAGGGCTTATAGCAAGACCATGACATTAACGGTATATTTCTTTTCCCATAATATTGTACTAGCATTGGCCAGGTTTTAAGGTTTCTTATGTTTTCATGAAGTTATTAAAGTGAATGCTCTGATTGAATAATGAGCATTCACTTGGTCTTCAAAGACCTGGTCTCTAAATGATTTTTAATTTCTCAATTCTTTTCTAAGACATTGAACCAAGCCTTTGAATTTGAATGCAATCTTTCAAATGGTAGACAACAAGCTGTATTCCTGTTATAGAACCATTTGGTCCCCTGAGATGGTTCAGAGTATTTACTTGGCAGGTACAAAGGGGTGCTGTGTATTTTCTATTTATAACTCATAAATATTGAGATCAGCTTTCACACATAATGGGCCCGATTATGGGCTGCTTTCTTTCCATAACTGTACGTGCAGCTTTCTGAGGAAGGAAGAGCATAGGGATCCAGACAATCCTATTCTCCTTGAAGTTACTTCTAAGCCTTCATTTGCACTAAATAGTACAATTTAGGGTCTGCTAAAGTATATGTTACTTGGCAACAGTTCCTAAGGCAATACCTGAGCCCATGCCAGCTAGGGTATCTACTCCCCATTGAACTGGGGAGTGGTGAGAGACAGCAGTGCTGAAGACATAAGGGGAGGGTGTATTGTTTGCTTCTAGGATACATTCCTGGTAAAGCTAAGCATACTAAAATAACACAAAGAGAACAGAAGCACATTAGCTGTCAAAAATTTTTAGAAGGAATAAACCATACCGAAATGAATCTTGAAAAGATGACAAGATGTGTTAAGGGTTACACCTACTAGCAGCTGCTAAAAGGTGACTTCTTGATACAAACCAGTATTTCACTGTAATACACAGAGACACTTAAGTTCTTAAAAAACCCAAATCAAAGCCAAAATAAGGCACTTAAGCCGAAGGGCCTGAGTGGCCAAACACCATATAACAACAGCCTGTTTAGGAGCCAGCCCCAGCCACTCCTGAAGGTTTAGAGGGAAAATGCTTTTCAAGGTATTCAGGTAATTCATTTCAATGATTGGCTTAGTCAAAGCAGGGAAAGCTGATGTTAGTTGAAATGAAAGTTTTTATTTTATATTAGGAAGAAAACTGAATACAAATGGAGGGTACGGCTAAATATATGGAAATCTATAGAATTGCTTGTACAGATGTGTGTATGTATTTCAGATTTTCCTGTGTAGTAAAAAGAAGCACCATATTTATCCCACAGCATTTAGCTACTGCTCAAGTGCACTGAGGGTGCACAACCAATTTCACTTCAGAAAATAAGTTAAAATTACAACTACAAATAAGATAAAAATTAGCTTAGAATAAAGTTTCATACTTACTTAAATCTGTATCTGAAATCAGTATTACTTTGAGTTAAATGAATATCTCAGAGGGGAGCTGCAGATAATTCCTGTACTTTTCTGAAGCAGAAATGATCATAACCCTAATGAAGTACCATAACTTCAAGAGACATCCATTGTGAACTGATTGGCATTGGTGAACTGCATTGTGCTCTTATCAAGGAATTAGCTGGATTATGTCTCTAAGGACTGTTTGGAGAGATTAAACCATAAAGCGGTTTTGAAATCTTCCAATTCTGCAAATCTGCAAATGAAACTAAAACAAAAAAAAAAAAACCAAAACGCAGTGGAGTAACTTGGGAGTCTAAGTTCCCTGTAAGACCTAAACTTCTAAGTCTCATAGACGTTTTAGGTGAAATATGCTTAAAAAGCCACCCAAGATGATCAAGTTCAGATAAACAAAAATAATGGCTTTATATCCTTAATTTCTACATATCACCTTCCAGATGTCAGATTAATTAGCAATGTATTTGAATATAATTTAAATAATTACAACATTTTATAATATGCATAACTGCTTGCCAGAGGCCCTTGCTCACCAGAAGAAATAATTTCCACTTGTTGCAGAGACTTGATGAGCTCAGGCTAAATAGTTTCAGTGTTTGAGCCAAGGTTTGCTCTAGTCACAGCCTGACACTGAAATTAAGTTTAAGACCCGGGAGTTGATTGCTAAGATGGGTGATACGATTTTGTTACAGTAAGTCTAATGAATTTGATAATTAGTTTGTTGTTTTTATTATCTGTTGCCAAAGTAATTTATGCTAGGCTTTTGACTGCTAATGAAATTTATGAAAAATGCTGGTGATAAATGCTTTTATAGTTTTTTTTTTTTTTTTTTTTAAACGGCTGTAGTAACCATTAAGTATGATATAGATGCTGACTAGTAGGATTAAGGTTTACCAGCTGAGGTGCTGTAAAAATGCTAGGAAAGGTAGTGCTCTCAATATACTTCAATCTCTCTTGCTTTGGGTACTTTTGTAACAGGGCTCTCTCTATCTGCATAACATAAATATACATATTAAAATAAAATCAAGCACACATTTAAGCCAAACTGTCCAAAATTATGGATTTAATAAATTTATAGACAGTAGTAGAAGTTCAGATGACTACTGAGCCACAGTGACTGTTTCTTTATATTGGGACTAAAGATACTGTAAATACTGAAACCTCCCACATCGCTGAGGTGCAAAGGTACAGCAGATATTTACTAGCAGCAGTAATACTCGAGATGCAGACAGAAGCAGCCAGAAGAAAGCCACAAAGTTTCCCACCATTGTGCTGTGAACGCTGGTCAGTGCTCCCTCTGCAGGAGCCAGGACCTTGTTCCCTCTCTCTGTGAAGCAGGTAAACTTCATGGGGCATAAAGGTTGGGTGCAAGAGAAAAGCAGAACCTTTTCCAAATGTCTGCATTCTGCTTTTCCAGCATCTTCTCAGAAACAGTAAAGAATAACTAAAAGATATATCCCAAACTCAAAACAACAACAAAAAAGCTACTTTGTGCTTATTTTTGATAAACTGCTAAGATTTGTTTCCCCATCTGTATTAATTACAACATTTTCACCTCTTGTTAATGGTGCTTTTGAACATATAGGTAACATTCAGTTTGAGTTCACATTTGATTGTCAATCTTTTCCCACCTCTACTGTCATGCAAAATTTTCAGTTTTATAATATAAAAAGCCATTTTAGTATCTAGAGAAAGTAAACAAACTAGGGGGAAATATTTGCTAATCAAGATAAAATCCTGTTGCCTTCGTTAGCACTTAGAGACTAGGCATTATTTAGTGTGAATAATGACAACCGAATCTCAGCTTGATTTCCGAAGTTGTTCCTGCATAATTTATTCAAAAGACAAATTCCCTAATGAAAGATACTGGATCTACTTTAAACCAACATTATTTCATCTATAATTACTGCCTTAGGAATACCAGACAAACTGCCACTTATCACTGTCAGTGACTTTTGAATTCCTGCTACAACTATGGTATCCCATTGGGTTTGTTTGTTTCCAAGAGAACATGATGTTTCAGGTTTGGCATGGCCCTAAAAAAGGAGAACAAAACCCCTCTTTCCCTAGAGATTTAAATGTCCTCTCTGTGCCTCAGAATACTGAGAAGATTAAGTCCATTCATTTCCTCATAGTTATTTCCAACACAATGTACTATAATTTCCATCTGAAGTTTGCAGAAGCTCTTCAGTTCATTAGTGCTTCCCCTGCCTCTCTCTTTCATTTCTTGTAAGCTGAGTACCCATTATCCATCACATTTCTCACAAAGTTTGGAAAAAAATATAGATGCACTGGCTGTCAGAGCTAACCCTCAGTCAAAAATCCCCACGTTTTGCCATTATGAGACTATAATCTTTTATTAGGAAACCATTAGGAGTAAATGTGTTTATGAACATTAATTTGCAATTGTTCATTGTGAGCATTATGGAAACTATTAGTGGTGTATCTTAACCAAGTGTCCACTGTGGACAAGAAAAGGCTAGGCTTTATTGAGTAATGACTACAACAACACTTTATGTCCTTTACTTTTACGTCTGTTGCTGTGCAGTGGATGACTTTAGATGCAAGTAAAACAAAAAACAGTAACTGGTTATTGATAGAAGACTTTTTTCTCCTCACTATGGGAAGGTCCTGCAGCTATTATTTGTAGAAACTGGTCAATAAAACCTTCATGGTTGCTTTCAGTAAGTTCCCATTTCTGTTTATTTCACACATAGCTAGTACCTTGTGCTAAGATTATAAAAAATAAGAGCAAAACACTTTTTTTTTTGTCACTTGGTAAATCAAAATGAGCAATTACATCATCTATGTGTTAGTGGCAGCTGTAAAAGTTTTTGGTCCTAGAACTATGCTGAAAATAGCCTCATCCTCAATGGTGGGCAGCAACTGTTTCTTCTGAACAGAAGGCATACAAACCAAAATTCTCCTGGAAAGACCTCACCTCATAAAGCATCTTGTTATTTAATTTGGTCTCAATGAATTAGCAATTTTGACAGTAACTTGTGTCTCAATTCCAGATGCAGCAGAGAACAGACACCTACAGGAAGCTGCACCAGGTTTCTGTGACACAGGCCAGGTGCCACTGTACTGACTGCAGCGTCCCTCAGAGGTGGCACATTCCTGTCACACACAGTGTGCACAGCCTCACCCCATGGAAAGGCTACCAGGGCTGTTGGCAGGTACTGAACACGTTGGATGTATCTGCCTCACCACCTACCACACACACAAAATTGTCATTTTGATTTCTGGTGTGCATGCAAATGCAGAGCACCTCTAACTCTGCACGTGTAAGCATTAACACCTGAGCTCTTCAAATGCTGAAACAATCTTCCTGGCACCTCAAACAGCAGTCAGCATGGCAACCTGTGTCGAGTTCCTCTGTTACCTATTATCTGCAACATTGCAGTGAAATGCTCACATTTTGTGAGATTAAAAAGACAATGGAATTGTAGTCAGATTTTTTCTCTTGCCTGAATAGTCTGTATTTATCTCTAGGCAACAGGAGAAAAAGAAAGTACAGAGAGCTTGTACTGTCATCTGATTGTCTAACACTTCAGACCCTGTCTTGGAGTGGAATGCGATGTATTGTGATTTTTTTTTTTTTTTTTTTAACCTAGAAGTAGTTCTGATATATTTAGTCATGCCCTAACTTTCAAGAAAACACAAACCACATCTTTCAGACAGGGAGCAAGAGCCCTTACCTTCTCAGCTAAGAGACCTCCAATAGAAAATGAGTTGATTTTCTGCTTTACAAGCCTGCAAAATCTTCAAGCAGATTTTCACACACGTACCTGATAGCCCACCGACATCCATCTTCTTCAGGTTCTTCGCCTCCAGAATGACGACAGTCAGTTTGCCAGCAGTAGGCACATAACGGAGGGAGAAGCAGATATCACCCAGCTTTTCTTGCTGTGAAAGCAAACAAGACATGATGTTTTACTTCAATTTTTTTTTTTTTTTTATCTTTTAGAGAATGCAATTTTGAAAGCCTCACAGAAAATTAGCAGGATTACATCTCTGATTTGTACTGCTAAAGAAAACCTTCAAATGAACAATAGTGAGAAAACTACCACAAATTGTCCAGATTAAATCTGGATTGATAACCTCAAGTCTGTTGTGGCAACTATCCTATAAAGAACCAAATTACAAGATATGTGCTGGCCAGAAAGTGATACTTCTCAAGATTTCACCCCAGCAATAGGGATCCCATAAGCACGTTTGCTCTTTAAACTAAGCCAGGAATTTTTTTGTTTTCTCCAGGCTACATTTCAGTGGAAATCTGTTAAGAAACACGCACACACAGCTATTAGGCTGCTTCCTGTCAAACAGTAATATGGATCTTTCTCATCACACTTTGTCACAAAAGCAAAAAGTATAAAAAAACCCACAAAGTACAAAATATTCAGTATAAAAAAAAACTTGTATCCTATCTGTCAGAAGAGGAAAAAAAAAAGGCAGATAGAGACCATGAAAGCACACAGTACATCCCTCCTCACATAAGGAATAGCTGGAAGGATTTGGTTTTGCCTTCCAGCCCATCATCTGAGATCCTGCCAAATGCAGCCTTTTGCTATTCATCGCTTAATATTTTCCTAACAGTCCTGGCAAAGAGGGAAAAGCTGAATGATGTTCAGAATTACAGGAACTTTGTTTTAAAAGGATGAATAACAGATAGGAACTTGCAGATGAGAGAGGGAGGATATTGCTTAGAAATTATGAGTTGGATGATCCAAGCTGCTTTCCTCCTTTCCTTCAAAGCCCATGGTATCTCAAGGGGGGTTAACAAGGATGTTTTTGAGACAAGAAGGATGAGCTTACACCAAGCAGACCAATAAAAAAATTCAGACAGCCATGTTTCTCTTTCAAAGGCTTTAGTTCTTACGGCATATGTATATTTCCACAATTTATTCTGACAGTAGAGTACAAAGTACATTCTATGATCATATCTCTTTGATTCCAGTGTTTTTTTCAGACACAACTGAGAGCAACTCTCACATGCTCACGGATGTAGTGGCTATTTCCTACAGAATAGACAGTCCATGTGCAAAGGACTTTACCTATAAAGTGACAGATTCTAAACTGAAATCCTGGGATAATAATAGATAGTTCCCTGCCAGACATCATCTCAGCAATCATCACTGGTCACAAAAAATACAGAACAAGCATAGTTACATGTAGTTCAGATATGCTGAGACAGAACAAAATAAGTTGTGATGCCAAATGCATGTATAGTATAAAAATGCTGTCAGAATGCACTTGTGTATCTTGAAAACTCATGGTGTCCTCCTCACCTCAAAAGGATATGGTAGAACTGGGACAGATTCCAAGAAAAGCAGCAGGAATAAGCAAGGATATGACACAGTTTCTGCAGAAGGAACATGTAACCAGATTAGGACTCTTCAGGTTGCAAAGTGAGTCGCTAGGGAGGAGACCTCTGTCTGACCCAGAAGGGCTAGAATGATGTTATTACCATGTTCAAAAGGAATGACACAAATATAAAAAAAAATTACATCTAGAACAACTCTAGATGTCTTTCAGAACATGGACTGCACTAGCATGAAAGAATTTACTATTCCTCCTTGACTGCATATATTGTCGTAAATCCCAGCACAGATTCAGATCATGAAAATATGGACTTCAGCCACGCAATCTACATAGCTCAAGCCTGGCTTTAGCTGAGCTTCAGATGGCACAGTGACAGCAAAACATGCTCCTGTTCACCTGACGTTTGGTTTTGCAAGTCCATATTGGATAGGGTAACAGTGAAGTTGATTTATCATTTGCAGGTTGTTCAGAATGAAAGAAATCAATTGCTCATTGATTTGTGTTATCATGATCACAGGTCACCCAGCCACCTGGTGTTCTCCACAGTCACTGCTCTATTACATTGTAGATTTGGTTTAAATTTGCCTGTGGATTCATAGGACTCTGAGAAGACTGAAACAGGGTATATACAAAAGCTTATTTTAGTCCCTCCATCTTAGAGATCTTTGTACTAATATATTACCCAATATTCAAAGGCTCTGCCTCACCTGCAGATTCATTAGGCAGAGCTTTAGTTGTAGCAGCATAGAGACTTCTGTCCCCTTTAAAATCAATACCATGCTTCTAGTTGTTCCTTTCAATGGATATTTGTAGGGGTTTTTTTAGCCTTTGTTTGTTTCAATTTTTGATTTTTAAAAATTTTGTTTGGGTTTTTTTTTTTGGTTTTTTTTTTTTTTTTTTGTTTTTTTTTTTTTTTTTTTTTTTTTTTTTTTTATAAAGAGGGGGTTTTNGTGTGTTCAGAAAGCGTAAATAGTGTTAGGATTGTTGGTTCTGATCTGAGTGCGTCAGCAGTAGCTGAAGGAAATGCT
Organism: Aegithalos caudatus; assembly: GCA_013389925.1. NCBI lineage: Eukaryota > Metazoa > Chordata > Aves > Passeriformes > Aegithalidae > Aegithalos > Aegithalos caudatus. The sequence goes on from WEIU01007607.1 coordinate 78,025, forward strand.
TTGCCCTCAACAGCTATTGCCACAGACACCATCATCTTTCACCAGCATTTCTCCATTTGTAATCATGTTATGTTACTGTGCAAATACTGCAATTGTCTAGACAGAAGAGTAATTTTAAGAAGGTATTTAATGCTTTTTTAGCCTCTTTTAATGTAATTTTAGCTGCAGGAAACAAAAAAAAGGCAGCATCATGCAAACAGCAAGTTTTCCATAGATCAGCAGGAAGCCATGGGAAATGACAGCAAATAATGGGCTAATTTCAGTGAATAACCTGAAGAAAAAACATAGGCACCTCATTAAATGCCTCCAGAATCAAGTTTAGTACTTTTTTTTGTTGGTATGAAAATCTTTATCAACTGCATTTCTACAGTATTTCTTGTACTTGTAACCTTTTCTCTTTGCATGACTGTCACACTTTTTTTTTTTTTTTTTTTTTAAATTCAAAAAGTATTTGTCAGGTAAAGCACTGGAAGTGGCAGCACTGCAATGAAGCAAAAAACCCCAATCACTAGAGGTGTGGTTTGCAGGAGATAATTACAAACGCCTGCAGGGCTACACAGTACCGATGAGTGCTGCTGGTATGGTGATTATCCCATGGAGATGCCTTATTGTTATTATTAATTTCTTTCAGCCCTGTGTATACATAATTTATGTTAGTAAATTACTTTGATGGAAACTGTAAGTTAGTGTTAGAAACTTCCAGCTGGGAGGTTCATAGTCATTAACCTATTCATGTATAATGCTTATACACCAATCAAAAGATTCTCTCCATCTAAGCAACTTCGTAACTTCATTACTTTTAAAGAGGATGCAATGGAGCAGAACATAAATGACAGAGACAGTGCTGCTAACACTTCTTCAACTTAGGAAACGCTATTTGAAGTCCAGTTGAGAACCTGGACTTTTTAGAGATGACTCTTAAGTAGTTCCTGCCTGTTCTGTGCTTCTCCAATTTATCAGTAATCATGTTTGCCTTGACAGTTTACTCTCCTAATGAGCTACAGAGAAAAATGTTTTTTATGCAGATTACTCTCATTTGTACTGCAGAATCTCTAACAGACATATCTATCTCATTAATATAAACATTCTCTACATTTTTGTGGAAGATATTATGAGAAAGTTGATGCTTGCAGTTCTCTTAGTAAAACAATACCAAAACAACAAGCCACAGCACCATATGCTTTTCCCTAATTGGATATAACACTCAAAAACAGTCAGTATAGGAAGAATATAAACATAGTGAGGTGGCTTTCTAACTTTGGTACCTGGTTTTGATTGTGAATATTTGCATAAGCCTGAGAGAAACACAATATGATGCAATTTATGGGCAAAGACCCAAAACAATACCATGTTACTCTAATCAGTATTTACAATGAAAGCTTGTAATGTTCACTGTATAGTTTTCAAAGCAACCAAAATGTTTTAAAACTCTGTAGTGAAAACAGGGGCAGCATAAATGTGGGTTATGAGATAAATTAGTGTCTTTCAAATTCAGGAAACCCAGGTAAACTGTAATGACAGAATTTCTAATCCCAATTCCCATACTGATGGACTTCAGACAATTTTAAGGCCGCCACATGCTGTCTGCCCGTGGAGATCTCAAATCCAACAAATTATTTTTCTTGCCATGTAAGGCATGAATACACTAATCCTCAAAAAGTGCCACAACAATACTAGTGACAGAAGCACACAGATGCAGAAATCAATGACTTAGACTGGTCCCAACTTCAATTAAACCACGGAAGCAAGTGGGTAGAATTAGCAACCTATATACATAGCTGGCATCTAGAATTATAAAAGCATTGCTCCTCCACCCCCACAGAGCAAATGGGGATCACACTGGGGAAGGGCAATACTGATTTGGTAAGCATGCATTTTTTCTTTAAACAGGAAATTTTATTGCCACCACAGCTGTCTGACATTACTAGTTCTAAAGGCACTGCATTTCTGATAAACACATGGTTAAAGAACAAAGCAGAAAATTTCAAACCTGCAATAGGCATAATCAGGAAAGAAAGAATCTTTTTCTCTTCTAATTGCAAATTAGGGCCCAGACAACCCCACAATATGAAGATGACTCTGCCACAATTAGGTAAAGGAGTGGGAAGTGAGCACGAAGCTCCTAGAACTCAGTTTGTAGAAGCAGGCTAGAAATAGATGGTACAGCAGGGAAAGATAAAGAAAGGGAAGAAAAGTTGGAGCTAATATGTCAGCCCTTATGGCACTTTGGAGACTACCACATGAATACATATGTACACCTAGTACCACTGTAACCCAAAGTTTGTGCACTACTTTTGGGATAAAATATCAAGAGAGGATAGGAGAGGCAGAACTCTCCCAGCTCTTTCAGGCAAAAGGCTTATTGCAGAAGTACCTGTTTCAGACTTGCAAAATGTTATCTATACATCCAGTCAATCTAAACGTTAAGTGTGGGGGTGGGCAGAGCCCCGGCAGCTCTGCCTTGGAGAGAGACCTGTTAGAAGAGATAAGAAGGGGTTGCACAACCTCCTGCCAGACCCCCAAGATAAGAAAGTGACTTTTCAGTTACGGCGACCACAAAAAGGTCCCACAAGCCCCCAGGAGTTTTATGTAGATCTGTTGTAAATCATTGGCCTGTCCCCTTCCACTCCCACCCAGGTTTTCCCATAAAACCCCCCCGATCCATTGCTTTTGGGGGTACCCATCCCTGGCTCCCTTCGCTGGTGCCATGCAATAAAGCTGCCTTATGCAGAATCGGTACACGGGACCCTCTCTCTCTTCTCCCCGGGCTGGCATAAAGAGAAGCTGTCTCACAGGGCAGAGCTGAAATCACTGAGAACTAAGAAATCACTAAAGAGCTGCCTTGTCCCTGCTGAGATGCTCTCTGCCTGCTGAGGGGGTGCTCTGGCCCCCTAGAAGGCTGTCTCTGGCGAGATACCCTTTCTGGGGTGGCTTTAGCCTCCTGGGTCTAGACTGCGGACCCAAAACCAGCTGGATCAGTTAAGGGCTTTAACAACATTAATCTGACAAGCAGAGTAATTCCTTTGTTGTTGGAAAGAATTTCATGCCCATGAACACAGCAGCCAAGCTGGAAGTAAATGGGTGCTAAAAACCTATGGAGAGAAGGCAGAACCATCTTCATGATCGTACTGCAACTTTAAAGAAAATATTTTAAAACAATAAAATATGAATAGACAAGTGCCCTACTGCAGGACTCCTTACTCTATGATCAGTCCATGTTTTGTCTTACAAAATAGAAGTACAGAATGTCTGATGAAAAGTCTCTGATTTTACTAACTTTTTCTTTTAAAAGAATCTTCATAGATTACATACACCCTCTTCAAATGTGCACACATGGTCACAAAAGGAAGTCCCTGATAATGTATGTGCAGTTACAAGACATCTAACAAGTAAATCAAGCAGCAAAGTGAAATAGGTTATAGCATGAGATGTTGGAAGAAACAGAATTCTCAAGGCAAAGATCCAGAGAGCTCACTTTGGACACTGTAGAAAAGGGACTAATAGTGATAACAGGCTAAAGAAGAGATGGAAAAGAGACTGATATTAGGTGAAGAGAAAACAGAAACAGAAAGGTCCAAGTTTTAAAAGAGAGAAGTTCTAGGGCATACAGGGAATAACTTTCAAATGAAGTGAATTCATTAAAGGTATTGGGAGCTAGTACCTGTAGACATACAGTCATGCTATAAAGTGTGAGAAAGAGCCAAAAGAAAGGGTTTAATTGCATATTCCTTTTGACTGACTTCCCTACCACAGTCCTACTCTGACTCTTTGTGATAGAACTTTTTTATGCCAGCACTACTTTTTTACCTAGGCTTAAAAGGAACAGCCCTATCAGGATCTTTCTCTGGCAGGAAAATGATCTTTTTCCTTCTCCACCCCACCCAGCCCCCTCCGAACAGCACTACTTGAAACAGAAATTCATGATACATTTCTGTCCTCTTGGTGCAATATATATAAAAAACCAGCGGACTGTATTTCTTTTAACTGCCATAACCATGTAATATTCCCCAACACAATGGTAAATTGGACTTGAAAGCAATTTGGACAATAAATTTGAACCAGCCAATGTTATTAAAAAATTAACCAACTAGTTTTTCTCAGCTTCCTCCTTTTAGTCCGCTTATTACCTTTTTAACTATTTAGAGAGAGTACTGCAATTACTGCTTTCTAAAAAGCAGAGTAAATGGAAAAAGAAAACACTGTTATTAGTAGTAGAAAATGACACTTCACAGTCATCAGCTTAAAAGCAGCACAATCAGATACCTCTTGCAAAATGAGAAATGCTTCGGCTGAAGGCAGCTGAAATCAAAGATTAGCCAAACTGCACTCTTTGATTTCCAGACAAGAGACCATGCTAAACAAGGAAAAAATTAATTTCTTAAATAAATGAGAAAGGGAGGAACAAGTGAAAAAAATCATATATGGATGAACATCATGGCCTGGTTTTCTGTAAGTCTTTGCCTACCCACAAATGTTTGCAGCTGGCTTTAATGATTGCATGTCCCTCTGTTTCCCCACTTGGCCTCTCCTCAGCTCCTGCCTGATCGTATTTCTAAATGTCACTCATATCTATGCAGGCCAGTGCACAAAACAAAATTAATTTAACTGAATGGCACACTAATATTATTACTTTTGACAGCATGGAAAACTTATTAACTACAGTATGTCACAAGACTAGTCTCCTAGTGAGTAGTTTAAGTACAACATTGAAGGGAAATGTAATACGTTTGTATTATTGAATGATTTTTTTCTTGGCTTATCAGACATTGTGAGAAGTCAAATCACAAAGCTTTTCTCTAATTATTAGAGTATTATATATGCACTGCAGTCACTCTACAGAAAGTCATTGTCCTCCGGTGATAGGGTAATAGGAAGCCAGACTGCAGTTCCTTCACTTGATTTGAAATTTCCTGTAGTAAGTATGAGCAATTTAATGCTCAATTAATGTACAGTCTACTACCAAGTGTGTCTTTAGTTTCCAAAGGTGATTGAATAAAAAGCTTCAGACTATGAACTAGAATTACAGCATACATCCAAAAATATATAAGATCAGTAGTCAGTATAGAATTACAATTAAGAATCAAGATAATTAGCAATTTCTTACTTGTAAGATGTATGAGTCCATGTGGTAGTGAATGAAAAATCAGGCATGAACAGAGTCCTTGCTACAACAACCATACATTATTGATTACCCCAAGACAGAACAAGCTCATCTGAACAAACCAGTAAAAGCGGGAATGATTGGTATGATGGAATGACTAATCATTTATGGCTGCTGGTAACTACTGCAGAAATTCATCAGCACCAGGAAAGAGTATCAGGCAAAATCAGTGCCTCCACTGCTGAAGCCATATAGTACTACGCTTCTATTTGTTCTGCAAAATCCATAAAGAGAAATTCCGTGAAATCATGGATTACCTTCACAGGTTGCCATCTTCTTCCCTTTCCTGAAATTGCAGCACACGATTAAGACAATAAGACCTACTACTAAGACATTAAATAAATGTTGACTGATGTCCTTTCTCTCCTCTCTTGCTTGCTGCAGCACCAGTTCAGCTTTCATGTTCTTCCACAATATTCCCTAGCACTACCTCCAGCTCCCTTTCATGATCCCCATCATAAACCCCACACAAGTGAGAAGCCTCCTCCAAAATCTTCTGGACTGGCAAATACACACTGGCATTGTTTTAAAACTAGAAGCTTGCTGGCTAGCTATGAGCAGGCCAAACAGAACATGTTTGCATGCTCAAGGGTCTCCCTGAACAGAGCAAGAATCTGAGGATCCATCTCCATTAAGACACTGCATTCCTTTACACTTACAGAAATTTTCTGACCTTGCTCTCCAACTTCCAGGGCAGCACACAACACAATTTTGTACCAAAACCAGCTTGTGTCTTTATTTTCACACAAAGACAACCTATCCACACAGAAAAGCAAGGATTCCCACTGCACTGCAGCAGTGACCTGAAAAAAGCTGCACACCAAGGATCAGCACAGGAAAATGAAAAGTAACTGGATTTCCTAATGGGAAAACCACAGACAGCTGATCTAAGCTGACAGCTGATAGATGAAGATGTACAACAAGGCAGTTCTCCACCTGTAATTTATCAAGGTGAAGATTTTCTTACACATAAAATTTTACCCAAGCCAAGTCATCTGTTTTTTTCCATTCACTGCTTTTGTGCTACAAGCACACATAGGACTAGAAGTCCCTTTCTATATCACTGTTTTTCATTTGGAAAATTTTCTTATGTTGTCCTCTTTTACTGATTTTTGTACTGAAGATTTTTCCAGAGCATCAGAACTGCCTAAACACAAGGTGGGGTAAAGGATATGCAGCTAGAAAAGAGGCAAGCTGAAAAGCTCAGAAAAGCTCTTGTTCAAGGGAAGTCAGAAATATGTAAATAGTCTGTCAGATAATTTCAGTATTTTTGTCTTTGGTTCCACTTGAAATGAAGGAACTAATACATGTCTCCTACTACAATACCTTACATTAAATGTCTTAAGTTCAGCATGTTAAATACTTGTGTTCAGTTCAAGAATGAGTTCCCTCAAATTAGTGCTACATATTCACATCTGTTGACTCACCCTTACCAGGCTCATATCCACTTCTTAAATGAAGCATTCAAATATTTATTTTTATGAAACTACTAAAAGATATATGAAATGTTGGATAAATACATATTGGCAAATTCCTCTTGTTACTCTACTTCTCCTGACTATTTCACTTTGAAAAAGTCTCTTAACAATTCCTTAGGAAGACAAGGCAGCTCATGAAAGGTCATTGTGGCAATCAGAACCACACACTTGATTGTAGAAATCTCTTCAGTAAAAAGAAAGAGTTCATTGCAGTGATCTAAAAATCTAGGAAAGAGGACTGCACTTATCATAAGGTCTCTGGCTCAATGATATTAATTTTAAATAAATCTTACACCACAAGGGAAATAAGGCTGAAACAGTGCTAATGTTATACTTGTCTTACTCAAAAAAGGTCAAATAGGATGAAGGTGGTACCTATCAGTCATTTGTCTTTCATCAAACCAAAAGACAAAAGAAACAAAAGAAGAATTCACAGATGTTTGTCAGAATGTTGATTTAAAGGATATAAAATATTATGAATGTACAGTCATATTGTTTTATGGAAAAAAAGGGTCTTTTCAACTAAAACCAGATTCCCTCTTTGGTAAGGCTGGAAATTTGCTTGATGAAGGAAACATGCACATTTTCTTTCTTTTTTTGTATTCAAGGTCTACTGCTGTTTTTATAGGTAGGGAAGACATTTTGCTGACAAAGGAGGCAGGTGATATAAAAACTATCATAACAATTAAGAGTAATGCAACAATGTTGGTTAGAAATAGAGTGCTTAATCAACTACCTGTAACCAGTCACAAAGAGGACATTTTCATACAGCCAAAAGCAAATTTTCTACATTCTAAGACAAAGAACTCAAGACTTTTTCTAAGTATCTTCTGAACTAGGAAAAGTATCTTACAATGCAGTAACTCCTGCTGGGGTAATAAGCTACATGAACTGCTAGTGTAATGCTGTGCAAAACAACAGTAGACATCATCAGAAGAGGCTGGTGACTTTGTCTGCCTGGCAAAGAAAACTGTATGCTGCACACAGTTCATAGTTTTTTTTTTTTAAGATGCTGAAAACTACAAAGATGGTAAAAAGTCATGACTCTTACTGGTAAAATGAAAAACTGATTTTGAAAAACACAAAAGATTAATTTATGCAGCTTTCTGAAAAGAGGATTGGACATGATTACAGTGAATAAGTACTGTAGAGAAGAGCAAGCATCATGTATTAAATTGCTTGAATCTACTGAAGAAAGGCGTAACAAGAGTCAGCAACAGAGTAAAATCCAGTTACATCTAAGCAACAAGTGAAGTACACATTTTTAAGAGAAATGGAGTATTGCTGAAGCTATAAAAGGATCTGTTATTTTCTTCATCTACTTAAGTCTTAAAATCAGAAACTTTCAAACTCTTTGGGCTTAAAGACCCTCTATGAGTTTTCCAGTGGAGGTGCAAAGCTGCCTATAACAAACACTGGCGAGGGCTGAGAATCAGTTTCTAGCTCCTTGCTCCAGAAGCAAACAAGGTCTACATTTCAAGCTTGTAAGGGGGTTTCCTTGTGCCACCTTCCTCCCAAATTGGCACTGGGAGAGCACTATTAGCTCCAGGATGCTGCCTGTTTCCTAGACTGAGTTTGATCACAAGAGATTCATTGAAATGTTACTTGAAGGCCTAGGAGTCCTCCAGATTTAGGGCAAATAATACCAGCTAACTTAGAGAAATCTCTAAATGAATTGATAGGAAATAATACTATTTCTAAACAAAACAAAGGTTTTTTGAAATTGAAGACTTTTTTATGAAAGAAAATGATAATGTTAGCTAATATAAATGACCCATATATCATAGAAAATTTGTCTGCTCTAAAACATCACAGAAAATTAATATTTGTCCTGATAATTAATGTGCAAATCTGTGTGAGTAAAACCACTTTTGGCATAATCCATTTCTAAATCTAGGCTGGGCATTAACAGACAGGCGATGTCAGCTACAGACCACAGGGCACTCCCACAAAAATGAACTGCTGCCAGTTTTGAAGCCAAGGCTCCACTCATCAACAAGAGGTCCTTCTGCTAATTTTCACAGCTACTGAAGAAGATATGGAAAACCAGAGGTAAAATAACTGGATTCCAGATAATCAGAAATAATTTAAGTAGCACCTAATATTAAGCATCTGATGGGAAGCTCAGGTTGTCAGCCATAGCACTGAGAAGCTGCAGTGCTATGTTCTATACTAGTGGCATCAAAAGCAAGTTGTAAAACCCACATAACGGTAACCATACAGGGAATTACTTGAGTCAGAATTTTATGGCAAGCTCTTTGGCTAAGAAGAAGAGATTTGAACTCAAGGTCAGCCACCTCGTTTCTTCACCAAGTAGAGGAAGGCACAGAGAAGCGTTCACAAGTTCAGTTGCCTTTATCAGTGTAAGTGGACATCACAGTACCTCCTAATTCCGCTCTGTTGTAGGCAAGCGCATGCAGCCAATCAAGATGCAATAACACCACTTTCAAATCTCTCACTGCTAGTTAGGAAACTTCTATCTCTGACATTATTTCTGTAATTGTGATTGCAGACAGAAGTATCAAGGAAAACATCTTGACTTGCATGTCACTGGATCCAGTTTCATGTACATGTTTTACTCTAGCTTTAGGCCAGAAAGAAGCACATACAGAACATATCTGCATCCAAAAAGAGATTGCAAATGGACTTCATCTGCACACTGATGATGATAGCTCAAAGTGAGTTGTGTTCTGCTGTAATGAGACAGCATTAGTAATTCTGTTGCAGTGATCATGCTCCAGGCCTATATAGAAAAGGATAGTACTCTGAAATGTCTGCTAATGGAAAGAACAAAACAACTACAGTACCCCTCCATCCCCCTGGTAAGTGAGCCAGCCAGGCAGCCCCTGAGTGCTTCTCTAGCTATGATAGTAACAATCACAAAGCAAACTGCAGAAGGCCACAGAAAAGGAATAGGAGAGAAGTACAGGTGCACGAAATTCACTCTGCTGCATTATCTGTAACACACTAACAACACATCAGCTACTGAAGGGATTTCTTTGGCCTTTGGTAGAAGGCTGACTTATATGATACAACTGAACAGGAACTGTAGGACTGAGTTATCTGTCTTTCATCAATTTAGCCTAGAAATAAGACCTGGTATACTTCCTAAATTCATGTACTCCACCTCCTGCAACATTAGCATAAACTAAATAAAAGTGTAATACCTCTGAACTGAAAAACCAGTCCTATGTTCTGGATTCTAACTGTGATTAGGGCATTTTGTGCTAATTCATGTCGCAGGTACAATGCAAAGTGCTTCAGATACCAATTTAAGCTCATTGTTGAACTAAAAGGAAACACATCAGGCTCTGAAAAGAGGTTAAATGGTTACTATGGTAATCTCTGACATGGTTTAAATCAGTGTTTAAAAGGTGAGAGAGGAAAAAAATAAAATCGTTTATCCCTTTCTTTCTTGGACCACTATTCCTAAACCTTTGTCTCCCCTTTTCAAAAATAAATCTTTCTCTGATGTTTCTGGAACCCAAAATTTTCTACTTCTACATGGCGTGGGCACAACAAAGCAAAGAGATTGAAGTAGCATACAACTCCTCCTCAACCTTGTAGTGAAAATGCTGTTTTTGTCTTTGTGAGACCTGCTCTTCCCTCACAACTGTAAAAATGCTGCTCTCTGTTCTGAAGGTCCTCCTAGTGACACTGTATTTTGATACAGCTGTTTTACAGCTTCCCTTAGCTCCTGATCCTGGTTTATAACAGCAATCAGATAACACTGTCACTGTTGGTTTGGAAATGTAGAGGAGGAAGGGAAATAAGGTATCAGCCTGGACTACTGCGAAGCTTCTGCCTAGAATCCCAGTGAGGCCATTTCTGCCTCTGGATTATACATTCACTGATGCTGGTAGTCAGAAAGATAAGTATGTACATAAAAGTCTAGAAGGAGAACAATGCTGAACAATTCCAGATTTAGCACATTCTGTGGCCTTTTCACACTCATGAGCTGGTCCTAAAGATCCATTTGCAATCTCTCCCAGAATACAGAGCTTTAAATTTGGGAATACTCCAAAATTAAATCTATTTCTCCTGGAATTCCTTTTGCAGTTTCCATCCAAAATATCTCTTCATACTCTAGCTTCAGATGAGTTTTATCCCTCTCAGTAGCTTCCTCAAAACTCCATAAAAACACTATTCAGAACACTGCTTTCCAATTGCAATTGTGTGTGGCTGTGTCTTTGTACTTTAAAATACCTTATGCTTGAGCAATAAAACCCCACACAGTAATATTAATATGTGGAGGCTGGGAATTGCCCACTATTCCTTCCTTCAGTGTTGTAATTTTCTACAAGGTTCTTAGCAATATACTTTGCCTGAAACAAATATTATTATTATTTTGTGTATTAAGGGTCAGCAAGTGTAGAATCTACTATTTCAGCCTCAAGGTGCCCTTCCACACATAAGAATGTTTTTGGCCAATAAGCAATACACGTTTTTCTCATCTCAGAATGAATGCTGTCCAGGAACAGAAAGGCCCAGAAGAGCCTGAATTTAACACTACCACTGAGCTTCTTCTTTTATACTGTCCTCTGTATTTGAATTTAATATCTGTAAAGCCAGACAATTTGAGATGAATCAAGACAAGTTCCCTTTTGATTTCAAGTAAGCCAATTACATTCTTTTCATTATAACACAAGAATGTCTCTGACCTCCTAAGGTGTCTCTTCCAGAGAGGGAGTTAAGAAGGAGAATACTCAACAAAGGTATATAGTGGGATTGTCAGCACTTTGAGTATGAAAGATGAGAAAAGAAATGCATAATTCTAATGAACTGAATACAGTACCCTTACAGCTCTACTTGAATCATATTGTTTTGCCTTTAAAATCATTTTAGCATCTTCAATTTCAAGATTAAAAAACCCTAATTAACTGCTGAAGAATTTTAAAGCAGGCTTGCTTATTCTCCAGCTTCGGAAGCTCTGTTTTGTCCCCCGTCTCAGTAGGAAATATAGAGGCAGGAGAGACGCTGCACTTACAATGTTGATCAGGCAATTCAACACCTCTGTTTACTGCATAAGCTCTCCACAAAACCTGAAAATTAAAACCTCCTCAGATTTAACATTTTAAAATTTTAATTGGGTGTAAGAAGGAATTTGGGAAGCTGTAAACACCATGAAGAAAACATACTGTTCCAATATAACATGCAGCTAAATAAAGGAAACCTCACATTTTAAAATTTGTCTGACACTCTGACAGCATCTCCACAGGGATAATGATACTTTCTTTTCCAAAGCACTGTGCTCTCTGCAAAGCTGTAAAAGAACTAAGTGTTATTACCAGCAATGGGAAAGGCCCATTAGATCATCTGTCCATTGATCATGTAACTGTAACAGAAAATAACAGTGATTTGCTGCTGTAATTTGACAGTGACTTCTGTAAAAATGTCCTTTCTTCTTAGATCTCTGCCAGTTTCAGTTCCAGAGAGTCAATAAGCTGGGTGGCTCACTAACTTTTTCAGTCTCTAACTTCTATGAAGTATACCAAGGTATTAAATACATGTGCTTCAGGCCCACTTTTCCACCTCCTTCCTTCACCTTTTACTTTTGGATAAGGAAAGAAAGAACAATCCTCATGAACAGCACAGTCAAGGTTCACAGAAGTGCCCTTTCACTCTCCAGCTGCAGAACGCTTGCCTCTCACACCTTTCCAAGGCAGCAACGTGCATCTCTTTGCTTTTGGGGTTGTGCACCAGATAGGAGTGACACTGGTGTTTTTCAGCAGACTTCCCACTGTGGTATGAGAATGCATCCATCATGTAACCTAACATGGTGGATGCCTGATCAGATAATGCATAGAGTCTCATGTGATGGCAGTTGTGAAAGATCTGCAGAACTCTTGGTGGTGGATGCTGCCAGGTCAATAAAGATCCTTCTCCTTACGTTAAAATGCTCTGCTTCTCCACCGCTTTCAAGGGAAAGAATTGTTTCTGCTCTTCCTTATATTCCCTAAAATTTCTTGGCATGTTTGCTACAACAGGTTTTCAATTTAAGTGCCAATATAACAAAACGTCTGGAGGGAAATCAGCTGAAGTATTCAGAAGATGACTCTCAGTATGATTCACACTGCTGTGAGCAAAGAAGAGGTCTGTCTGGGCTGCTGTACTGGAGTGATAACAGATATTGGATGCAGTGTGTACTCAGATAAAGTTAATAGCAATGACATCTGGTAGATGACAGAGAGAAGCAAACTCTTGTGATCTACTTTTTAACACTCTGTGCCCAAACCATTATATGTCAGACTTGGTAAAAGTGAATAACCTTTCAGTATCTACCACTCCTCCCTCCCACACTGTCAGTCAAATGAGACTGTAGGACTACTAGACACAGGGACAGCAGATCTAAAAGAAGCCAAGGAAAAAGGATTCAAGGTATGCAGCTCATTAGTAGTGGCCTCCTCAGTATTTAGCAGTCATTTCACATTCCCAAAGCCCTCTCACAGTCATAACAAATGCTCACACAAAGGCTTGTACCTTCAAAGTACTTCACCAACATAAATATATTAATAAGACCTTTCCCAGAAGAGAATGCAGTGTCAGAGAGATGCCATTTAAATGGCTAGGCTGTGAGAGATAGAGCTTACATTACTTCATTAAACCTTCATCATCTGTCTTCTATTTTAAGCACATTTAGAAAAAAGGACAGAATGTACAGTGGAGCTCTATGAGCAAAAAGAAGAGTAACTGCTTGTAAAATTGTTTTGCCCCCTATGATTGAAGTGGTAATTAAATTGTAATTCTGTGATGTGCATCAACTGAATTTGGCATAAACTAAAACCGAGATTTTTATATTCACTTTTACTGATGCCACCTAGATAGCTCTTTTAAAGTGACTGGTGACAACTTCCACTGCTTCACTTTGGGATACATCTTGTCTAGGGGTCATAATTAAAACATTAAGGATAACTTATACTTAATTTCAAACATATGTAGAATTATAATTAGCACTAGGCTGCTGAGAACTGACAAACTTGCCTAAGTGTTGTAAGGGAAAGAAAGGAAATAAAGCTTGTTATTCTTCAAATATTGCAAGTCTCATGCAGATGTGCTTTTCAAGGATAAATTCATTACACAATTACAATATGTGTAATAGTCTGCAAAAGATATTTTGTTAGCAATATAATTACATTTGTCATAAAATTTTGGATGAAATCTAGTTGCTTAGGTTTTAATTTGTTATTTTAGTAAGCCAGACCACCGCATCATGTTTATGATCACTACCAAGAGACAAACATGTGTCCTGCTACATGTCTGATAGAGGTACATCATGTTAGCCTTCACACACACACTACTGTCTTTGATAATTCTGAAAGCAGGGTCCTTCCTGGTTGCAGCTGTATCTGCCATGAATTCTGCAACATCTGCATGATGTCAGAGACAATCCCTTTATGCAGATACAATCTCTCCCATCCCTACTTATTACTTAAAGTATGCTAGAATTTGCTTGGAATCTTTGCTGTGGAGCAGGAACTGGAACATTGAAAATGGTAAGGTACTTGAATTAAATATGGAATATGAATGACATTTCATGTGAAACACAATTGCCAAACTGCTGACAGATGCACCTCTCCTGGTTCTTGGTAGAGATTTCTCTTCCAAATTGGGCAAAGCACTTATTAGAATGTGGCTCAACATATACATGACAGAAGTAGAGGTTCCATAATGAAGCAGAAGTAAGCTTGGATTAAATACACTTGACTAAGGAGTAAGTGATTTTTTATGATTACTTTTTATTTGTACAGTGACCTTATGAGCTGTTACAAATCAGCTACACATAGCATATAGAAAACTAAGATTAAAATGTCTCCATATAGCCCAAGTTATGATATTTTTCCATACTGGTTGGATACCTTGCATGCTTGAGCATTGAGATGCAAAAATAAAGCATGAAAACTGTAGTATGAAAAAATATTTAAAGAGTTGGTGTAAGCACAGGTTTTCATGATGTTTTCATATCATCATATTGCCTAGCTCCTTATAAATAAAATGGCCATGCTTTGGTGGCAACTTCAAAAAGGTTCCATCAAAAAAGTATAAAAGTAACAGTGGTTTGTCTGCATAAATAGTACCTGAACTTTGAATAAAGGTGAGGGCAACCTAGTTTTCATCTCTACAGCAAACTATTCAAACCTCTTGCAATTATATTCTTTTAATATCCAAATACTTCCAGAATTATTTATTTTAATTACCTCCTTCTGTTTTAATAAATAGTATTTTCTAAGTCAGAATGCATTTCTGGAAGTAGCTCACATGCTCAACATGTTTCAAGCAAGATTTTAATCATAATGTATTAGCAGGGTATGAATTTTATGAAAGCAACCAAGCGACTGCAGCAGGTCTTCCTGTGGATGTTATCTAGAAAACTTAAGAAGCAACTTTCTATGCAATAAGGCAGATGAAACCCCACACTAATCTGTAACATGTTATCTGTAAGCTGCATATAGGAATATCATTGTTTATGTTCTAAGAGCTTAAAGTTATACTACAAAGACAAGGTGACAATTCCTTTTTGCATAGTATTTGGCTTATGTGTTTTGAAACAGAAAAGCATGAAACACTTGGAAATCACACACAGTAGTGTAATAAAAGACCAATTTGGTGTTCAATAAAATTTGGAAGCATTAATACACTCCAATTTCACATTTTCAGCTTTCTAGTATGCTGAGTGCTTAAAAGAACAGGCCCTTGAACTACAAACTTCCTTTATCTCCTTTTTTTTCATTTTCATATTTAAATCTAAGAGTGGAAGAAAAATGTGCCATATAGATAGCACTGATGTCACCTGTAGAAAGAGAGCCCTGAAAATATTGCCACTATGAAAAAATGCCAGGCAGAGCAGCCTTGCTGTGGCAGTGGCTTTCAAATCAATAAGCAGTTGAAAAAAACCATCTGAAAACACAGTCTTTAAAACAAACATTCAAAAAGGCAAGACTGAAATCTACCATTTTTGAAAATTTAAGAAGGCTGCATGGCTCTGCATCTGCTACTTTTAGTCTAAATCAATACTCAGGTTTTTCATCACTTGTGAGAAGGAAAGATTTCATTCAGAGATTTTCCCTTTAATTACAGAAACTAAGATTTGAATCCAAAGCACTGTATTAGCTGAATTAGGTGATGAGAAACTCAGACTCACGATTACTTCTCCTCCCACCTGAGAATTAAGCATGCTACACACTCTGAGTGGGCTAGTACTGTCTATCAATCAAAAGGAAAAATAATGTAAAAATGAGCACAAAATGGTCCTACAATAAGGAAAAAGTTGGATGTATCAGTATGAACAATCTTACAGGATGCAAAATCTGGCAATGAAAAATTTCCAAGAAGTGTCTCATGTACATGTAGTTCTATACCTAATAAATAATGAATTCAAGGGATGTTGACAATGAGAGGAAAATAAAAAAGGTGATAAATATTTGAGTAAGATGCCATTCCTAGGTTTTTGTAAAATTCATAATTCTAATCAAGGGATATTATTGCATAGCAGTTCAATAAAACTGTAAGGTGTTTCAATGAAACCTGACCATTATCATGTACAATAAGATGTCTTGAGATGCAAACCCTGAGAACCACCAAGAAACCTAATGCACAGCACTTAAAATGCAAATGCAAATTCTACGTATCCAAAATGCACAGATTCAAGAAAATGTCAAACTCACGAAAACATTTCTAATATGTTGCATAAAGTATCAAAAAGATTGATTGAATTAGCAGAGGAGAATGTCGCATTCAGTGAGTATTGGAAAAGATGCTTATCAAAAATTTATCAGGCAAAGTAAGTCTGAGAAATGCTGATAACAGACGGGAGCTGTCTCAGAAAAAAAAAATTGATAGTTTGTCTATTTCTCTAGGTGAGGATAAAAGTGTTCTGGGAGGAAAAAAAAGTCTGATTTTTCTTACCTCTTCTTTCTCGGCACTTTGCAAGTCCCTCCATTCCTCAGTGACATGACCGAAGTCCACTGTGTTCATTGCAACTTTATATTCCCCAATGATATCATGTTTGGAGAAACGATCAAAGTCATAAACTGCCATCACTAAAGTTTTTCCACCCAGCTCAGAGTATGGCACCTGCAAAGACAAGAAAATGTCAAACTCTGCATCGGAGACAATAAAGATTGGTCCACTGCAATGCAAATCTATTTCTTTGGTTTATCAGCTGTCATCTCAGGTAAATTGAACTGCAGAGAAAATTATGAGGTGTATTTCTTTCAGTCACCAGATGCAGTATTTCTTGAGACAAGACTCTGGCACTCAGTAGAACAATGTGGCAGCTCACTCATCACTCCTGGATTTTTCTCATTCTACTTCAAATCATTTTGTGGGTGATGAAACTGAAACAAGAAGCCAAATTACTTGCACTGAAAACATATGAACTTTTCACACAATGGTGTTTTTCCCTCAATAAATCACCTGTCATCACTTAGAGATGGCTAGCTCCCAGACTGATGAAAAAACCAGCACTGGCTTACTATATATGACACAAAGTAATTAGACACTGGATAGGTCTTTTACAGTACCAATACCTATTAATTACCAAGGCATATTTTTCAGTACTACACCTTTCACATATTAGACACTAAGGTCCTTTTTAAGTCACAATGTGTAACTAGAAATTGTGATGGCAGAAGGCCAAGCTCTGACTAATTCTCCAGCTGTTCTCATGTGCTTCAGACAGATGCTGTGGTTTGGATGTTTATGAGCCACATTTTTAATATTCACAATTTAAATTTCAGGAAAGAGGCAGCTCAGGTAGGCTACACCTGAGTGGCTGTCTGAAAAGGTCTGATTTAGGAATTATTTGGATCTATGTGAACACATGGTCAATCTGAAAGTATTCTGCAAGTAAAAATAGTTTCCATGGGATCCAGTAAATACTTCATTATTAATTAGAAAGTGAAAGTGTGGCATTACCATTGGCCTTGTTAACCTCTATGTTCTTGTCTGCTTAAACCCTAGAACTGTCGTTACTGTTTGGCTTCACTTGCTTATTAAAATATTTACTAATAAGTAGTAATTTTTCCTTTACATAACATATTATATAATATTTTAAATAAGCTTCTTAAGTTGAGAGTCACATCTAACTTCCATTATTAAGTCAAATAGTTTCAGTAGTACATGGTTGCATATCTTAGTAAATTCTACAGCAAAATCTATTTTTTATTTTCTAAATTATCTGTAGGTTCTAAAAAGCTAGAAAGGGCAAATGTATGTGAAAGAAAAATTCTAAAGTTAGTTTTATTTTTACACAGCCTTGAAAACAGGAGAAGAAAAATGTTCTAAAGTTTACTTCTGTTAGTTTACAATACCACTTAATGGAGCCTGGTCACTTGGAATACAAAGACTACATTCATCATTATTTAGTTTTCTGTACTTGACCTCAGTAAAGCTCATTTTAGCTACCTCCCTTTCTAAATGTTTCCTTCATTTATTACTTCTAATGTAGCCTCAGTCTCCAGCTTTGTTCTGGACTATCAAGGATGGCCTCAGCCCTTGTGAAGGGTTGTTCCCTCTCCCTGCTTTCTGCTCAGACATAATCAGTCTCTTGACTTAAAGCAAGTGAGACCTTGGTAAAAGGACACGTATACAGGAGCTTTTTTTTCTGGCACAGATGTGTCACTCCTCTAGACATAAAAGCTGTTCCCACTTTGGATCTGAGGAGGAATGCCTCCTTTTGCCAGGCTTGTGTAGGGCACCTAGGATTTCTCGCTTCCTTTTGGCACTGCAGTGTGGGCATACAATTCAGACAGCCGCAGTCTGACAAACACTTGCACTCTGGAAAAACACTGTGGATGTCTGGGAAATACAAATGAAAAAGGGAAGGACTAAGGTTCATGCCTCAAGATGCAATACATCAGAAACTCAAGTCAACTCATTCCCATTAGCTGTACTTTGGGAGGAAGACAGGCAGCTCACAGCTGTGCCCTGCGAGAAGGCAACAGCATGGGCCTGGGCTGCCTGGTGAGCAGCACTGCCAGAGAGATGGGAAGGATGCCAAGAGAAGCTGTGCACCACCTGAAGTGGGTCACAGGAGCAAAGCTCTGTACAAGTAAATGAGATACTGTCAACAGTTCCCACGGAAGTTGCTATTATAGCTGCAGTTCCAGTTAAATGGTCACTGTAGTGCTCAGAACAATGACAGTACTTGGCATGCTCTGCAGGTTTTCTCTCAAGTACAGACCACAGACCACAGGGGTTGACCAGTACCATATTGAGATGCACCTAAACACTCTGTCAGGTTTGGCACAGAAAACAAACTATTTTCTGGAGCATAAAACTTAAACATTAAAACTGTGACTTAAAACAAGTGGACATTATAGTTCAGAAGTGGCCGATCTGATTTATAACTTGTGTCTTCATCTTAGATGACAGCATTATTTGTTTTTTTCTTTGCTTTTGTGAGCTGCATGGGAATATGTAATTTAGAACTCTGCATTCTCTTAAATACTCTCTTAGGAAAGCTCGAGAAAGAAATAACTCCCCACAAAAGATTACTACTTTTATGAACATCTTCAAGGAAAAAATAAGCTTATATATGCAGTAGTAGTTGTGGCCTACAGGGATATCTTTCTCATTGAATGATTTCATTGCCTGAGTCTTTCACTGTTCCTATTTTCAGTCTGTAGCTGTCATTATAAGATTGGGCACAAACAGAAAGGCCTGAAGTAACAGCAGAGAAATGTATATAAGGAGAAGCCCTGTGAAACATGCTGTACAGTATTCCTTTATTCTATTTAACTGGGCTTTGAATTCAGCTACGGTTTTAGAAAAACACTATTGGAATGATGTAAATACTGCAATGTAAGGCTTACCTGTATTTATGTAATTCATATTTTATCAAACCTGAGACAGAATTTCTTTTCACACATAGAGTAAAAGAACTGCTATGACAAAGCCTAACAAGATTAATCTGCAATATTATCCTTCACTAATTTACTTCCCTTGAGTTTTAATTTATATTTCAGGAAATGTTATCCTGAATTTCATAAATCAGACTACAAAGATATTTAAAGAAAAGAGTGGTCTAGTGAAATTAACATGATATTTTTCAAAGTGTCACTGTTTTCTCAATTTCTTGTATGCTTTATCCAGCCATAAAATATGGATCATATTGTCATCTATGAGGATAATCTAAGTGCCTAAAATCAAACTGTGCCTTTAAACCTATCAGACCCTCTATTAGCAAGACCAAGTATCACGGCTTTCTACAACACGGAAAATCATTTTGCTACAGTTATTGTTTAATTAAGACATCTAAATTCATAGCTAAGCATGAGACACAAAGTGGTTAAATAAAAAAGTATCAATAATTATCAAAAAACTACCTTGAATGTAAATTGCTCATTGAAAACAGGGTTAAGGGTCTTTCTGTGGACTTTTGTTTCATATTTCTTCTTCTTATCAGGCAGCAGGAAGACTTTCACATAGGGATCAGATGTACCACCCATATCTAATGCAGGCAGCTCAGCTGCTTGTATAATCCCAACCAGAAGCTGAAAAGAGAGAAAAACAGCAGAATGAAATTTCAAATAGATATTTATAAAAATACTGTAACAGAGGAATGCATATGCAGACTCTATTTCTGGTCTAGGAGAAACTATACTTCCCCCGCTTCTCCCCCCACTTAAGGAAGGCAAATGAAGCAACACTATTGACTTTAGAAAACCAATTATGGCAGATGCAGACTGTACAAAGGCTGTTTTAAAGCAGAAAAGAGGTTTTCAAAGGGCAGCTGATTACAGCTAAATACAGACTTCATCCTTTTAAAGACTGCAATCAAATAACTTGCAATTGCTCTCCCCTCTTGTGCATTATTTTTCTATGCTGAGCACCATGAATAGAAGTCATATTATTAAACAATCAAGAATGTCTAATTTTGACTGCAAAATTTTTGTATTCTAAACCCCCAACATGTAACCTTCCCCCAACCAAACACAAAAGGTAATAAAATCAAATGCCAATCCTTAGGCAGAGCTTTATTGAAAACAAATGAATCTTGCAGTCTTCCTCATATTTACGTTCCCTTGCTATGTATATGAATGGGCCCAGGCAGTAAACTAAGGACAGCATTTTCAAAAAATACCTTATGAAAATGAACCTTTGGTAACTAAATCCTAATAATAATTTGCAATTTCATTGTAAAACAGAAAAATTAGATTTTTAAATCTCTTATACATTTTAAAGATAAGACTGAAGCATAGATGGAAGTTGTAAATATCTTGGCTGCTTTTTATGTGTTAGAAGGGAAGGCTTATGCTGTGTTACATTATGTCATGTTATGTCATGTAATGTCATGTCATTTAGACACCCCAGACTGTATGAGGCCTCACCAGCATAATGGACCTGAGAAAAAGAAAATACTTTTAATCTTGTTTCATAGATACAAAACTAAAGTAAACATTGTAGTGTTCAAGGTCATTCTGAAGATATTAGGAACTGGGAATGAAATCTGAGAATACTTTCTTCTAAATCAGTGCTTCAGTCACAATATATTTTCTTCTCTCATGGATGAATTGTTTAAAATTGGAAACAGGAACTCTTAACAATTGGAATATAGAACAATATAGTCAATCTGTGAAAGAAACTTCTGGATTCTAAGAGACTCCTCAAAGCTGGACTTAAAAGTTGGACAGTTTTAAATTCACAGTATAGCCTGCATGCTTTCCCACTGATAGGACTCTTAAGTTCCATGAAACATTTTCCTTTTGCTGTATGAAACATTTCTCCTTTTGCATCTCATTTTTATTCTAGATGCATAACAGTTCATAAATACATGAACAGGTTCAGGATCTACATCAAGTTTTTCACATCAAAGAGTGAAAAACAAGTGTATGACTTAGTTAACAGAGAGGAAAAGCAATTCTATTGTCCTTTACATTTCTCTCTCTCTAAAACTGCAGCTGGAGAGGCTCTCCAGTGCTCTGGAGAGTTCATCGGTCATCTTGTATTCTTAACCCTATACAATATATTAGCCAAATTTTGGGACTGTAGTTTCATGCCATTGCACTATACTAACCTAACTGAATCCCCTATCCTACTCTTTTACGTCATCTCTCCTTTGACAAATTTTAAGCTGCAACATAGTTTAGACCAGCAAAACAAAATAGAAATCCCCAACTCAAGTAATTTATTATCTTAATTAAATACAATACAGACTTGCAGATTTGTGGCTCTTCCATCCTATATTCCTTTGTAAAATATGGTTCACAAAATCAACATTCTCTTTAATAATATTCACACAGAAAATTTGTTTTCATAGTCTAAGGAAACTAAAATCCATCTTTTCAGAACACATTTGCAGCTTTTCCTTTCCCCCCTCTTTAAATCTTCTGCTTCTGAAGGGTCTATACTTCACACTGATTTCATACTGATTTCAAGGGGGATCAGTGTGACTCATCACATGGCCTGGCAATTTGCTCTGGGAGTTAAGGAAAAGCTCCTTTAACGAGTCTCTTGAAAGGCTTCAGAACTCTTATTAGCTCTTGCATTGTAAAACAAGCACTGGTAGTCAGAAGATTGTGGAAAATACAGGCAAATACAGGCAAATACTACTTATTATGCCAGGTCATAGCCGTGCATAAATACCTTCCTGCTAATAGAAAAATTGTTTTTAACTTCTCTTATTGTCTTTGCCTTGCAACAAGAGCGCATGTAGAAGAGTACCGTGCTCTATGAACAGCAGCAAATAAAGAATATGAATGTGGAATTTATCACAAGTACATGTGGAAGGCAGTTCAGGTGATGAATAGAAATTAACTGGGAATTACCTTCTGTAGTAATTTCTTTCCATAAATACGAATTATGTGATTTTGACTGAAATTGTCAAAAAATTAAATGCAGCATATGTGTTCTCGAGTTACTGAAAGATACACAGTAGAAGTGAAGAACTCTGATGAGTTGATATGCTTTGGGCCCAAATTAAGTACAGTGAATTTTAATGCAAGGCTGTGAATTGGTTTAATTGACAAAACCGGCTAAGAGGCCAGGGAGGGGAATAAAATATGAACTAGTTCAGCATGTGGCCAGACCTGTTAATTTGGTCAATTCTAGGTCTACACGTTATAGTGTTTATTCTGAAAACTTGATAAGTATGCAAAAGTTTAGTCTAAAGTTTAGTTTAGTAGAGGAGTATCAGTCCTTAAATTCTTGTCCAACCTTCCTGTTTTTTTTGAGTGCAGACCTTTTTTTTGTACTTTTATTCCAGACTAGAACTTTAGGAAGTGTACTTTTATGGAGACCAACAGAATCCAATGCAGCTAGTTATTACAGCAAAGTGCACACCTGAGGTAGTGAGAGAAAGCAATCTTACCAACCTTCTAAAAGACCCAGTTAATCAACTTACCTTTATTTCCCTGTTTTTCCTACCATTTGTGTTTGCTTACATTTTAAATACTTGAAGGCTAAAGCTAAATTTTAGTGACTGCCTGCAAACTGTAGTTTATGTAGTTTGACATTGGTTAGTGATGCTTAAATTTAAGTTATTAATAATCATTAGATAAAACTGGATCTTCAGTTTTTGATTAAAGGTGTAATGTAAAGTCCAAGTGCATTCAATACCAATTTAGTAGTACCTCTGTAATGAATTTTCTGTCTTATTTTCTCCCTTTACTCCATGCAAGTAGTAAGGATTTCAGAAATATCTACTTTAACTAAATGCATTACTTCATTCTCCACTTGCACGCACAGAAATGTTACAGGTTGGTTGTTTCAAACCTGATTGTTCTGGAAGTCGTAATCCAAAGAATATTGTATTTTCCCTAGCTTCTCAACTTCTTTAGCTTCTTCCTTCTCTTCCCCATCAGTCAGCCCAGTCTCAGCATCATCATCCTTAAGAGCCTAGAAAAAAGAAATATAATATTCATAAATGAGGCAAATGGTTAAGTAGCAGTTTAAAATTGACATGATCCTCAAATCTATTTTAGAGCCATTAAAAGCAAGCATAACAGCAGAAATTCAAATATGCAGTTTTCATATATATATAAATATATATCTACTTTCTGAATTGCTCAATAACGTTATAAATCAGCAAGCAAGCAATGGAAGTAGGAAGAAAGCTCCTTGGACTATAACAAGCAAGGATTGTTATAAAACCTGTAAGCAGAAACAAAATATCATCTTGATGTGAAAAAATAGTTCTTCTGGGATCAGACTGGCTCTTAAAGAAGCACAAGGAGGCAAACATGCTATTAAATAAGCAAAGTCACGCATTCATTCAACTTAAGAATCTTGGCAATGTCAAACCTGGTTGTACATGCTGTGCATTGTTTGCATTTGGCAACACATTTCTGTAGGACTACTGTGATAAAGAGCATGTGCTGTGGATGAGCTCTCTCTACAATCATATGCCAAACATTTTTCATGTTTTTTAGAATGAATATGGAAGCAAAGTTTCCACCATGCCATTAGCAAATGCATGTTCCTCCTTTTCCCTCCCGAGACCAATTTCCTTTTATTCATTCTCACAATAAAGCTTGGCTGAACCAAATTGATTGCAAGTTGATTTTAGTTTGCTTAGAAAGAAACACAAAAATAAAGAAATACAGAATTGCTTGCAAGCTTTGTCTATTGAATAAAACTTATTTTTAAAGGATACAGAAGTTATCTTAGATTTTATACACAATTAAATTACTAAATAAAGTAATTTGTTTCCTGTACCAGAAAGCAAAAGTATTTTAACTGTGTAAAAGATAATCCACACAATTATTAAACCATATGAATCATAATTAACTATGCAGATCTTATTCCAGCAGATTCTTTCCTGGATAAGAAGTGAAAAATAGACAAAAGTGATGAGGCAAATAGTGAAAAATTGTGGAAAATGTGAAAGTAAAGTTGAGAGTGTGAAAATAAAGAATCAATACTGAGCATTCATCCAGAATTGTTATTTGCATGTTAAATAAACAGTATGCTTGTCTGTAAGAGCCCTATCTGAATGAAGTTTCTTTCTATATGAAGCTTCTGCTTGCATAGATGGACTAAGTGCCAGAATAAGACATATTCTTTGTTGTAATGTAATTTTTCTGCAATTGTGGTTTTTTGTGTTGTAGGAAATCTACAGCATTTCTTAACAATAGGTGGCTGCTGGAGCTCTCTGAAAAGGTAGCAAGACTAGAGAGTAGCTATAAACAATGATAGTGGTTAGGGAAAGAAGAAACATGAAAGCATTAACATTCTCACTCAGCCTTGAACACAGTGAGGGCCACGCAACAGTTGTGTGGGTTTGGAAAGAAGGAAGATTCATCTCTGAAGTAGAAAATGTTCTTCTCCAGAAGCCAGATCTCAATTCAAAAGGTCAGAATCAAAACTGTATGATACTAAGCAATTATTTCTCTACCTTTGAAATTAGCTAAAAATTCTGTTGGCATAGCTCAAATAAAACCAATCCAACAGCTTTGATTTTTGCAAGCTGAGGAACTGGGTCTCAGGTTAATATCTGAATGTTAGTGAATGATGGACTCTCTACTAGAAACATAAATTACATTGTACCTGGATGAGATTGGTGGGAAAGGTCAGTGATGGATACAATCACCTGTGAGACTGGAAGAGTAGTATTTTTTAAACTAAACCATTTCTATTTGGAAGGACTGAACTGCCTGAAATAAAATTTAGTTTGAGACATTTTATCACTGAGCTCTTAGTGAGTTCCCTGACGGTAGCATAACATTTTTGTTAGTGCAACAGGAAGTGTAACACTTGAAAACTGATAGGCTCTCTGGCAGACCATACATGGAATTTTCAGGATATGGAGTGATGTGATTATGCCAAACAGTCTTGCTTTTGGTAATAAAAATAAGCTTAAGGTCTTGCGATCACAAAAAAAGATGTGACTCAATCCACCTGAAGCAACCAGGTTTATTTGAGCCTGGAGAGAACAGGAGATAGTAAGTCAGACTGGGAAGTTAACTCTAAGATCCACTGCTCTGAATCATCCCAGTAAGGTTCTAAAAGAGGACTCCATGACAAAAGCGTGATATACAGCTCCAGTATATTATTGTTCCTGGGACAAGTACTGACTTTCTGCTTTTCCATCTACTTTTGACCTGGATTTTCTTTAAGAGGAAATAGCCTATGGACACTGCCCAGGGAGAAAAGTGAGAATGCAAAAAGAACCATACATGCTTATTTCCAAATAAGAGGGATTTGTAAACAGTCCATCAAGGTAATAGTTGGATATCTGTACTTTCTCTGGGAAAACTACATTCTCTTCTGCAAAGCTATTCAGTCCAGATGACAGAGTTGTAGGTAACTCAATGTGAAAAAAGTTCTTACTGTGACTACAAAACACATTATGGGAAGCTAACATCCCTCTTGTAAGGGAGTTTTGAAGCGTAGGCAGAAAACACTGTATGGTTAAGAAACTTGTCTCCACAGGTTATGAGATGCCTACTGGAATGGTGAAAGCTATTTCCATGAGAGACAGAAAACATTGTGCATTACTAATATCAGCTGAGGAGCTACATGATTCTTCTTGACCTTGACTCAGAAACACTAAACCATTAAGAAAAAAGCACTAGGAAAGGAACAGTGTTTGGATAGGGACAAGTTTGTGGCAGTGGAGGGATGAAAAAAAAAGATGAATTATCTCTGCAGCAGTCTCTAAATAATAGTTTTTACTGTTAAGAGAGGATTTTGCTTTCAAACTAGAGGCTAATGCTTTGAGAAGAAGCTGAGTCAAAAGAAGCACCAAAGTTTCTCATATTTGATTTAGCTGTTGAGGTCCAAAGAGGAAGAAGAAAGTACTTGAAACACCCCACAGGGATTTTAATTTTGTTCTGAGATTCTCTGAAAGTTCAATATTCAATGGAATACTACTACAACCCTCCATTTATAGCATACTGCATCAGACTGTATTGACTCTTACTGCTGCATTGCTAGAATCAATTAAAATAAGCAGCTATATTTAATTTGTTTTAAAAACAATAAAATATTTTAATTATAAGAAAGCTTTTTCATCAAGTCTTTTAAACTGATAAACTATAACCAGAAAGCCTGGATTTAGATGCAGAGGAATGTAAACCTTGTCTTCTCTATTATTTTAACTTCATGACATTTTACGTTTTCCCTGTGAAATATGTAACATAGAAATGGATAATTGCATTGTACGGGAAACTGGATTTATCTTTTCTAATTTGAGATTACCATGAATTTCACTCAAGCAGTTTCTTCATTTCAGCATTACATATGCAGAAACACACAACAGTGAAACATCTATGGCCTCTCAAATGTAAGTACCTGAAAAATAGTCTTATATGTAAGCAGGTGTACAAAGTGTTAATCCAGCACAAACATCTCAAGGTGATACATCTGTATCTACTGAAATCAGAACTGCTACTCTGCAGTGGTTCTTACAACAAAAAGAGCTAAATTACAGCAATTTGAGATCCACTGTTCAATCTGCTGGTTGCTTCTTCACTTCCATAATGTTATTAAGAGTGGTTTTGCAGTCTCCTCTTCTAAGTTGTTAAAGAAAATGCTTAATTTTCAATTCTTTTGAAACCCCACACCCTGTAGTGGGTTTTTACACTTCCTGGGTTTTTTCTCCCTCTCATTCCCCTAGCTGACAAAAGCCTCTCTCTGGTGACACAGTGTCCTGAACACTGCAAACATCCCTTGCTTTCAGCTCAGTTCCACCAAAACCCCTGCACCTTGTCACTTGTTTTGCCCTACTGCTATCAACCACAAATGAGATTCTGGGGCTTAAAACAATTTTAATCCCATCCTGAACTACATGTAGGAAATGAGAGGGTCTGCAAGGGCAGTTACTCTCCTGGTTGCACATATGCAGAAGCTTCAGGAAAGCAAAGTGGTAGGAGACATGTAACAAAGCTGCTAGGGCAGCAAGGGTACTTGCCTGCCTCTGTACTGAGAGGCAGAGGCCACAATCATGACTGAGTCACATCTTGTTAATGACTAGTTTATGTTGCAAACCATTTAAAATGGTGTCTTTCACTTTGGTATATGAAGAAATACTTCCATTAACAGAGTTTTTAGGGTTCCTCCTGTTCATGGGGTGGCCTACAGCCTCACTTTTAAGGAAACAAGTTACCATTAAGCAAGAAGGAGAGACATTGGGAAGAAAAACAAAACACTGACTGCAGCCTGTAAGTTGTTTGCTACATGGTGCATTCTCTGTCCTGATTTCCATCTCCACCTGCCCCTCCATCATATCTTTTGGAATGGTAAAGGAAATATTGTTTCAATGTTTGAATGATGCCCAGTCCTCAGGCTTTTGCAATGCCTGATAAGCTGAAAAAAGAAAACAATAAGGTTTTGTAGCAAGAATGTTTTGTGGCATGTCCAGCAATGTATTATTGGAAAGGCAGTTTTTCCTCCAGAACTAGAAATGACAGCTTTTCCACTAATGGTGGTGCACCTCTTACCAATACGTTTCCCATTCAAGAACACCGTAATTCTGATCTGGCCAATTTTTATCCCAAGGGAAAACAAAAGCCTTTCCTGTCTGGTTCCCTATAACAAAGCAGACAAGCCTGCAATTGTAACATGTTCTCTATCAGAGTCCCTCAGAAGGAAAGGCAACATTTCATTCATTCAGCATCTGTTTTCTCTCCATGAATTAATTTAAAGAGCATGTTGTGACTGGGTTTCCAGTGGCTGCGCCAGGCTTTGGTCATTGTGAAATCTACTTTGCCACTACTGCTGTAAAAATGTTGGCCTCACATACCAGCAGTGGGCCACACTGATGCACACAATGAGAAAAATCCTGCTGGGTTCAGCATGCGATGCCTTGTCTTGCTTGCTTACTTCCTCGTTTGTTATCCAGCTTTTATTAAAAAGGTTTTTAAAAAGGTTTTCTTTCTTTAGGAGCTCTATGACATGAGGTCATAATGGTCAGCTTAAGAGCTTGCTGAATCATTTGGGTACTAAAATACCATCTTAATCTAGTGCAAAGAAAAATACATAAAATGCTGAAGGTGTTCAGTGTAAAATATGAATACATTAATTTAAGCTGGATCTGTTAAGTTCATAAACCAACCTGGGTTTGATATTTTATAAACACCTATAGCCAGTGTTTATAGGCTGAAAACAGATGAATCTGATCTCAACCTGGAAGCCTATTTTGGAAGTTCATCCTCTGGGTCAGGGCTCTGCTTTGAAAGCAGGGTCCATGTGTGTGAACTAAAAGTGGCAGGCACTCCTGCAAGCACGCTGCCGTGCTCTGCCCCCACCTGCCATATGGCAGGCAGCGCTTGCTTGCACTGAGCAGCAGGCTGTGAGTGGGAGGCAGCTTTAGGCTGCTTGGCCAGTGCATGCTGCTCCATCAGTTGTTCTTCATCCTCCCCAAATGAATGGCAGTGGGCCAGATGGAAGCGTGCTCTGGGACAGAGCTGGCTCCTTGACCCGTGAGGACCAGTCAGAGTAATACATTTATTCCTGTTTGAAAGATCTGTCATACTATATAATTAGGACTACATGAATTTGATAGTGAAAGTTAACCAAAATACAGCCAGACATAATTTACTGAGTGCCACTTTGATCTACAGAGAAAAAGTTGGTACAGGCCTGTTCTACTGGCTTAATTCCTTGAAAAGAGATAAGATAATCCTCTGACCATCTTCTAAACAGGACTTTAACAAGTACCTGATATTCTCATGTTTGAAAGCTGTTTCCTATTGATATTTATTATTTAACAATTTGTAAAGAGTAATACCCTTGCTTAAAAAGAAGACAATTAAATATTCCCAAATACTTAGTTTTCATTTATTTCTTTAAAAATGTATACCTCATTAATATGAACGGCTGTTCTTGTTGTAGATTGTGCATACTCACTAACTTCAGACATAATGAAGGAGTTTAGCTCTCCATACAGTCTGTGAATATAGGTAAATGTCTTGAGAGTCTGATTCAAATCACTTAATTTAAGGACTAATTGCATATTTCTTGAATGCCACTCCATTAGGAACTTGCAGACTCTGGTCTTGAATAAAGAACTCAAAATTTGATCTGTTAATCAAGAAAATGCAAAAAACATCCTTGAAAATGGAAGCTTCCAGTGGTAAGACCTTCAATATACAAAACAAGATATGTAAGAGAATAAGTAGGGTCTGCATCTTTGTATCACCTGAACAGTACAGTAAGTTATAACAGAAGTAACAATTTAATTACTTTATAGAAAAAATAGTTTAATAAAGAAGGAAAACAAAACTCAGGAAGCATGCAAAGCAAGCTCCCATGTTTTCTTGGAAGTGACTGAGGGGAAGAGACAGGAATGCAAATAAGTCAGTCCAGTCTCGTGTCTCAGAGCTACTGCTGCCATATTTTCAGGCTTCTGAAGTCTAATATAATCTAAATTTTGAAAGAGTTTTACAGGAAACCTATTTATAGAAAACAAACACTCATCTATAGTATTTTATCTTCATAAACGTTATTCATATTTTTCAGGAAGTTTTATGCACACTGCACAGTTGTCTGAGGCAGGTGAAAAAGCAGGACAACGGGTAAAGGCTGAAATTGAATTAATGTGCAAACAGGACTCAACCAATTAATTTTGACTGCCACAGTAAACTTCTTGGGCTTGTTTTCTAAGAATACTCAGACCCATTGTTTCTGACTAACCCTCTCCACTGTAGTGGCTCTGCAGCACATCATCTTTCTGAGTGTGAATTAGGATGTCTCACTGCATTGTGGAAAAGTCACAGTGAGCATTAATGCCACCATGAGCTGAATGTGACAACAAATGGGAACTGGCATACTGACACCAAGACACTGTGGAATAACTACACTTACTATTCTTTAGGCAATCATCTGGGAAAACAAACAAGCATGTAACCAAATATTGCAGAAGAAAAGACCATTGCCAGTATCAGAGCTTCTCTCCCTTCTCCCCAGAAAGTTCCTCTTGGATTTTTTTTTTTCTGGGAATAGAGGCTTGAATTGCTTCAACTGAAATCCAAGCACTCTTGATGACAGTGTGGATTATCCTGACTTCATCTGGGCTATTGTCTTCATGCTGACAAGTCAATGAACTCTTTGAAATATCTCAGGGCACCTAACACTAAAAATCTTGTTCCGTCAGTATTTTGTCTACATGAGGGCAAGGGTGTTTGATGATCAACAGCTAGAATCATAAGTAGAATCAATCTTAAAAAGACAGTGTATGTTGAAGTTTGGCTGGGTGCAATTG
Organism: Aegithalos caudatus; assembly: GCA_013389925.1. Classification (NCBI taxonomy): domain Eukaryota; kingdom Metazoa; phylum Chordata; class Aves; order Passeriformes; family Aegithalidae; genus Aegithalos; species Aegithalos caudatus. The sequence continues at coordinate 108,806 of WEIU01007607.1, forward strand.
CAGCTCTCACTATCATGTCATTTTACAACACCAGCTATTCAGAGAGGAACATTAATCAGAATATTTGGATTAAGCTAGTGCATAACCCCAATGTAAAAGGAAGGCCTATGGTACTTATATATTTGTATACTATGGTATACAAATATATAAAGAAGTTAGGTGGCTGACTGAAGGATACAGTAACAGTAGCAGAGCTGAGAATATACTACTCATACTCCAGGATGTAGTACCTACACGTAGTACCAAATCTCCTGTTTCACCTAACACAGACTGTAAGCCAAAAAATTCTTCATGAGTTACTGTGTTTTAGCCTGATACAATGAGAAAGGGTGAACTACTAAATCTCATTTTCTACAAATGCTTTGGACCTAATAAAATGTTCAGACCACAACAATTACTATCCAGGTAATAGGGCTAAATTTTAGTAAGTTCTCAGTGCCACTGTTCGTGACTGAAATGATTATGTCTATTTCTTTTTTTAGCCCACAGGCTGAGCTTAATAAAGAATTTTGCTGTACCAATGCATTAATAAATCTGAAGCTATTATACCATCTCTGAAGCAGTCTTCAGGGCCTTTTTTCCCCCCTCAAAGAAAAAAAGTAGTGGGAGCCACCAGGGGCATTAGTAGAGACTTAAAGTTATGAAGATGAAAACCATGATCACAAAAACACTAGTGCCAGTTGTCACTAGGTTGCACCAACAGAAATCTGTACTAAGACCACGTAAAAAACTCTGGTATGGAACACTAAGAATTTAATGCCTGAGCACTGTACTGAGATGATGTGAGAGCCCACAGCAAGTTTCATGAGACAGCTGTAATTTTAGCAACACTTAGAAACTAAGACATTAAAAATACACATTTCTTCTGTCTACTTTTGATATTGTGACATTTATACAAAAAGGAAATATAATTAGCAAGTTATTTTTATGTGCCAATCAATTTTAAACTTGAGCTTTCTGGTACAGTTTGATTTAGTATTTTAACTATAGAAAGAATGACAACCTCTTTTCTTCCACCCTCCTCCAGCCTCCCCCCAAATATATATCCAACCAAAAAATACCCAATCAATTTAGTTCAGCCTCTTGATGTGTGTATCAAAGCTACTACATGTCCATCTCTGCTAAGGAGACAGAGCTGTCAGGAGACTATGCATGAGAGCTTAAGTCTAGGTGCGTCCAAATAGCAAAATAAACCTACCGCAAGTGACAATCCAGAACAGTCATGAGACACAACATAGACAAGGAGGACATAGGAGGAAGAAATAAAAATTAAAACATCCACACACAAACATTAGTAAAAAACATGGAGAAATGACCTTTTTTACAGTTGTACATTCATTAACAATTTTGCCTTCCCTAGAAGGAATCTAATCCTCCCACTAGCCCATGGTAGAGCTGTATACTAAACATGAAAAAGTAAGCCTTGCTTGCTCAACTTGAAAAAGTAAGCCTTGCTTGCAATGGAAATGGGTCTCAAGACTGAAAACCTGACCTTATTGTTAACTCATCTCCCATTCTACCTCAGCTACATTTTTTTGATAATCTTCATATAAAGACAGTTTCTCTTTTGTGTTTAGGGAAGTGGATATTTTGAAGAAAAATATTCCAAAAGAAACAAAAAATTTATTCCCCTTTCTGTAATATCTATCTATCATGTGTGACTTTTGAGCTGACTGTGTCTCTATGTGAAAAGGATCTTCAACTATGCCAAGTTACATGGCTCTGTAGTGGTTTGGCATGCATGGGCATGAACAAAAGTAGTTCAGAAGTTCTCCTCAACAAAAAAATCCAGACTAAGATAAAAATTGTATTTCCAGGAGCTGTTGCTTACAATTTACCAAACAGCACTCTCTTTCAACTTCATGTGCCTAGGGAACTAGGATCCAGCAATATGCCACATGACTAGGAACTGCTATTATGCACTCTTAGCTAAAGGCAGAAGTAATTAGCACTTGCAGGTTAAGACCTAACAATGACTGAAGTAGGTTTTTCAGTTCTTGACAACATTAGTACTGTATGTCACCCTTTATAATGGCATTAGATTTACCTCTTACTCTTCATTTACTTTTTAAACGATTTGCCTCTTTGAAAAGCTAAAAGGCATTCTTATTATTTCCCTTTCTGTTTTATGCCAAGGCCTCTAAAATGCTTCAATTCTCTTAACTGAAATATGCTAAATTTAGCATTGTCTTGGGTTCAGCTAGGTATATTAAAACCTGCACTGGTAAGTCAAGATTAATTGTTAAAATAAAAAACACATCTTACAGAAAAAAATGTGAGCCAAAATGTTGTCTTAGGAATAAAGTTAGCAAAAGTTACTGATTGCTAAGGACTTAAAATCTGTACACTATCAGACTGCTGGAAATTAATTTAAGGTGCTAATTTAAGAACCTTTTAGCCTGGGTTTGAACAGGAGTGAGGAGAGACAGTGAGGAGAAATGGCTGTAGAACTGGTGAACTATTTATTAAAGGTCTGACATTTACATCAACTGTGAATCTACCCTCCTTAGGTCTAACTGTTCAAAACAAAACATGCTAGTTAAATCCCAAAATATCCAGGCAAATGTAGGTTTAAATAAATATACCAAGTGTTTTGAATGGAATCATCTTAAAATATCTATCTGTGCAACATTTCAAAGTCTGAGCTCTTTTTGTAGACAGAAGATGCAGGATTCAGCTTTTTATTAAATTTTCCCATTAAAAAATACAAATGGAACTCAAAATTAATAAAATAATGTAATTTTGCATTTCAAATACTTATTTTCCAAGAATCCATGGTCATTTATCCAGGTCCTAATGAATATAATTAAAAACACTTAATAATACATTGCAAATACAACGAAGGCCTTACATGATACGGAACAAATTCCACATAAATATCAATCAACAAATTGCACGTTATTTATCCTATGACAAAGTATTACGTATGTTATCATTAGTAGGACATAACAAAGTTCTCAACAAATTTTTCCATCAGCATAATCAAAGCAGTTCTTCCAAATTATTTTGGGTTCAATGGGAGGAGCTAGCTAACAGTAGCCTAGGATAACCCAAAAACTGATCTGATTTTCCATACATTGAGGGGGAATTATCTCATAATTTCTCAGTATTAATACCTCAGAACAAAGTCTATAAATCAAATACAGGGACAAATGCTAAATCAAAGTGCTTTAAGGGAAGGAGTTTATTTTACATTCATTATACAGAGAAAAACACTCAGCATAATATCTTCTTCAAGGGAGAACCCAAAATTTCTGCTCTGATATTTTTTGAGCTCAGTCTCACTAATCTTTTTAGCCTTGGAATATCTCCATCTACACTAGTGATTTTGTGTACTGAGGATGTTTCTTTCAGGTGTGAATTTGTCTTCTGTTGGTGTCACACACTCCAGTACAGCAGTGTGGCACACGAAGCATTGTATCTCCAGGAGAAACCAAGGCTCAAACTGTGCACAAGTACAGCCTCCAAAGTACTCCACTTGCAATAGGGATGTAAGGGTCTCCAGCATTTGCCCTCTATCCTCTTGTCTCTGAAACTGAAACTAGAAACAGCTTGGATATCTCTACACTTATTCATTATTTTCCTCCCCTTACATGAGCTCCTTTCTGACTCCTCTCATGTGATCTATTGCAGTTGGTCATCAGACTTGTAAGGATTCCTCACTCACTGTCCTGATTTTACACCTCCCCTACTACATCCTACATGCCTGGAAAAGTATGCTAGCCTGTTCCAGGACTCTTAAGACTGGCTGATAAGCCACACTGGTGGCTGTTCCATCACTGAGCAGTGGCATTTCACTCATTGTTCTGGATTGGTCCCTGTGCCTCTTTAGCTATTGTGCTTTAAGATTCTCTTCTTGGATCTTGTCCCTAACCAGCTGGCCTTAGTTCTTGGCTTCCCAGCTTTGACATGAATTTCTGATTAACCTGCCTTCAGCTCAGTTTTCTTCTATGTTAGATCCCAACTTGTGGAATCATCTTATTCCTGAACATGCTTTCATCCTCTCCTTTTGACTGGGTAATCACTCCTGTTCTGCTCTAGCACAACTTCCCCAGGAGTCTTGGGAACACAGACTTGACTATGCAATACCTTTAAAGTTATTTGCTCCTACTTACGAGGGATTGCAAAGCAATTCTCTAAATTTCTTCAGTCCTCCCCGTTTGAAAAATCTAGTCCTTTGTCTTAGCTTAGGAAATATCTGAGCTTTTAGGACAAATAGATATTTCGTGTTTATTTCCTCATTCTGCTGCTTATTCCCAACAGTTTGCTCCATGAAGGGCAATACTAAAATCTTGTGAATAAAAAGCTTTGTTTTCTCTCAGAAAGGTATTACTTGAGTCTGTGGCCCTTAGTATTAAGCACTGCAACCTCTGCTTTTCTTCCACCAAGCAGATCTGGAGGACAAGCTTTTCTGCCCTTATGAAAATGATGCTGGTCTCAAAGGGCATTATATTAATCTTCTTCTCTAAGTTACTCAGTTGCCTAACAGCTCCAAGGGTAGCCTATTATCTTTAATCTTCTCCTCTCTAGCACAAAATGAATTCTCCAAACATCACTGTGTTGAATGTCCCTGTGGTTTTCCTTTTCCATTATTTCCCCTTGTTTCCAATTCATTTTTGCCTCTATACTACTGTTTCCTTCTCAGCTGAACTTCTGTGTAAAAAGAACTTTAGAGTTCACAACTACTTTTCTTTATCATGTAATCTCAGAAATACTGTTAGTAAGATATACAAACACTGTACTGGGTCTTGAAAAAAGTACGGTGAAAATTTCTCACAGTTGCTCCATTTTTGAAGCAAGCAGGATACCAGTGATAAACTCACCCCTTAAGGATGAGTCATTATATGCCTGCTCATGTTTTTTTAGCAGAGCAGGGAAATCGGCTGGCTGCTTCATCAGTGATGCCACACCCAGATTCATCCGTTGTGATACCACTGAGAAGGTGCTGTCAGTCAGTCCACTCTCCACAGAGCCACTACTGAGACAACAAGCACAGCTCTTTCTAGACATCAGAAACCTTCAAATGTAACCCAGAAGTTCAAGAAATGGAGAGGTACTTTACCTGGTCTTTCATGCTTTTCCCTAAATCTTTAACATCTTTCATGTTAATAGCATTCTTCCCTCCCTTCTCCTTTCCCTTCTTCTTGTTCTTCTTTTTGAACAAGCATTTCTTACAGAGACAAAAGCAGCAGGTGAGGATTAATAGGACTGCAACTATGGCTATGGCTATTAAGGCCCAAGGTGGCACTGGAAGAGAAAAAGACACACACACAAAAAGAAGGTGGTAAACTGTTAGTAGGGTTAAATTTAGAAACAAGCACATTTCTCTCACAGTTAAGCCTTTTTCAATGAAAATGCCTTTCAGAAATACTTGCAATCCTTTCAAAAATATCCTGTCATCATTTACATATTTCTCCCAACTGAGCATTTGCCCATACAATGCCAATTTAACACATCTATCTATATACAAGCCTGGTGACATATATCAAATTCACTTGCAGCTATTTTGATTCTTAACCATCTGAAAACAGTATATCCAAAATATTTACACTGTGCAATCTGTAAAATGCTCGGCACATTTAAGCAATTGGTTCTTTCTTTAATCATCTCCCCAACCCACCTGACATTGTGGCTGAATCGGGTGGAACTGACTGGAAATTTCCCTTTTCTGGAATGGTATCTGATCCAAGCAGTCAGTTCTAATGAACAGCCCTTTTCCTCTGCCCACTGCTGCACTTGACAGATTCGCAGATTCCTCGCAATAGCTGCAGGTCAAGGTCACCAGTGAAGACAGACCAAGGACAAAAGGCTGTCCAATCCACGGGCGTTTGCCCCATTTGGCATCATAACACTAGCAAAGTTTCAGCACACAGCTATATTCTCACCTATACTCTCCTATAAACAAAAGGTTGTGTCACATTTTTTCATTAAGTTCAGGATGCAGGACATGGCATGAAACATGAATAAATAAGAGAGAACACTTACTAACATAAAGTGTTCTTGTTAAAGATCAGAATTTTGGGAAGAAAGCAATTCGGATGACACTTAAACACAAGTACTCCAGAAGGCAATTATCTTCACACAAATCAGCTTAATGACCACTGATTCCCACATTTAAGCAGAACACCTGACAAAATTTTAAATCTCGTAAACTGTCATTTTCTAAAAATCTTGAAATGCACTCAGTTGGTCTGCAAGATACTCAGTGCATTACCTAAAGGTCTCTAATATGATACAGAGCTACAGAGCAAAGCCAAAAAGTGAATCAAATTTGACATGTTGACGTCAGTGAATCACAAAAGGGAATGGACAGTATAAATAGAGAAAATTAACTGCCTAAGGAGCTAAGAGGAGTGCAAAGCATAGTCACTGGAACTTCCACTACAAATTACCAGTTCAGGAAGATGACAGAGCATCTACACCTTCCTTACTCTATATTTAATGAACATATTTTCTAAATTTTATTCAGACGACCCTAATGACAGATAAAAATGCAGGAGAATAGTTAAACAATATTTTCTGTAATATTTTTGTGACTCCAATTGTTCATTAAATGCAACTGCTATAAAAGGAAAGCTGTACCATATGTAGAACAAATGAGAGCTGATTACTAAACAAATGAATGGTAAGAGACAAATAGTGAACAGATTAACAGCTGTTTATGGGATGTATTTTATGAAGTCAGCAGCAATTTTGCAGTTAAAGCTGCAATAGATATGCACTTATCACAACTTATAATCTGTATTTCATGCATTAATTTTGTCTTCAAATCTGGTGTAGTACCATTTTGTAGCACAACTGATTCTTCTACATTGTTTTCACCTAGGACTTGGGAATGTAAACCTATCATCTTCCACAAGAACTATGTGCTCTACTCAATTTTGTAACTTCACACGTGTACTTGGATGCTTAGCACCTGAAACAGCATTTACTTAACACTGTATCTAAGATAATCCACAGGAGTTATGCCAAAAGGAAATTAATGATATGCCTGAATTTATCATAATTTATTTATGCATTTTGTTTCATTGATTTGTCAGCAGTGCCTGAAGCATGAATATGGGGAGCAGCAAGATTATGGGATGGGGTTCTGACAGAAGGATGCCACTCTGTGAGGTAAAAGAAGAGGAATACATCAAGCTAACTGTGAGAATCAATGGCTGAGGAGGCAGGAAATGTAGGCATTAATAGAATAAACACATATGCATCCTGCAGATGAAAAAGCTTGTGTAGTTAGTGAATTCAAGTGCCTTTGTGCTGAAAATGCATCAGGTGGTATTCTGGAACTGCTGCTCTGGAGCATGAGCAATGTAGGGTACCTTGGAGAACATTTGAAACACTTGCAGATACCTCAGCTTCTTTTTTACAATGTGTTGTCTGCTCTCATCTGTTTGTAATTTAATTTCACCCAATAGCTCTTTTGATGCAATTAAATGATCACTGAATTAATATGTGGGACACCAAGAGTTATGCAGAATTCCTTACTTATCTCTTCAGAGAAAATATGTTTACTTTTTTTATTAAACAAAGCATAAGCACTAAAGTAAAAAAATGTGGGCAGCACAAAATCTGTACATTTCCAGAGAGAAATCACTGCAAAATTCAAGCTTGAAATATCAAAAAGGAATGGATTATTTTTCCCAACAGAAGTATTATCTCTGTCAAGGAAATGGCTCATTTAAACACTTTTGTTGACAGAGATGGCCCAGTTAATGCATGTAAACAATAGGTTTAAGACAAGTGAAACATACAGTTATTGGCTTTGAAGAGATGTTTGTTTCCTTTCAAATGCATGATACAAATATTTTAAAATGTTAATCACTTTACATAATATTGACAAAATTTTCCAGAATTACTAAAGACTGAGAGTTTTTCTACCTGTGCTCCCCAACTTAGGATGCTGCCAAAGAACCCTTAAATTTTGAAAAAGATAAGGTTTCAAAAGCTACTCCTGATGATAAAGTCATCTCCAAGTAGACAGACTGAAGTCACTAGCCAGTTTGGAAGAGTCAAGTTGGCAGCCTTTTATTTTTCAGGCTGCTGTTTACCAATTGTGAATAGTATCTATAAAAATCTTATCAACAGCGTAAGAAATTTCTGTTTATGCAGTGGCTCATTTTGAAGATCCATATGATTAATTTCAGTTAGACTTTACCCATGTTTATACCAGATTTTCAAAGAATTATATTTTACCCGTGGACAACAGTGGAAACCTGCAATTTGAAGACTACCTCCATCCATATAATACTAGGTTGACCAGGCTCAGCAGTTTGAAACCTCAGGAGGTCTCTGGATATGAACCATTAAACAAAAGACCTCTGTGGCAGATGAAGCAGGGTGGGTGATTTGGAAAATGCAGATCTTGACCCAGGGATTAAGGTGTCATGGAGCCAGAAGCTTCTTTGTAAAACTTGTCTTACCAACTACCTGCACAAGGGGGTGCTTTGAAACAAGCAATACCTACCTACCCAACTAAGCAAAAGCTATTGGTTTAAGGATAATTAATATGTGTGTAAACTTTCTGGTGTTTCGGTGCTATTTTCTTTGCTCTACTCCTCTGGGAAAATACAGAATACTTATTTTGAAGAAGCTGTCATGAATGTCTACGTGATTTGGTAATTCTACAAATCTTGTAAAGACAAATCTATAAGAGGGGATTTGCTAAGTAGCAGTTAGTAAATAAGGTCTTGAATTAGTGTTATTGATCCAATCCAGAGTATGCTATAGGACTTTAGTCAGAAATGCAGGAATGAAGCCTATTTGCAAAAGGAGAGTGTAGAGAAAAAAAATGCATGGCTTACTCCCAGGCAATAGCAGGGCACTGAAGGGAGTAAGCTCTAGGAATGTGTCGAATCAAGGCTTTTTGGGTGCCAATTTTGTATACTTCACTCATGCTGAACAACAGTCAGACATGGATACATGTGAGTTCTCTTATCCCTCTCTGTTGCTTCCTTCCACTAATACCAGCCAGAGCTGTGTGCATGTTCTGGGTCATTTGATGCACTTGATACATTTCACAAAAGGCAGCTGTGATGCTCTTAGATTATCATTTAAGTTTGTGTTTAGGAGTCTGTGTACAAGGCTTATCTCCAGACCATACCCATAGATCATGCTTGTACTCATGTTTCGCAGCGATCTGTGAGGACACAATGGACACAGTGGGAATATATGTTCCCAGAGGTCACCCAGTGATGCTCCAACTGCAAGAGGCAATTTGCCCATGAGAGTGAATCTAATCCAAAGCACTGCCCCAAAAAACCTTGAGTCCTCAGGACTGACTGCTTCATTTCACTGACTTGCTTCTACTGAGCTGCACTAGGTACAGCTTGTGTCCCAACTTGTCATTAAATCTTGGTCCTTTGAGCATGCTAGATTCAAAGGGAAGGATGTATTACTGAGTTATTCAATTTAAGAGCTACAAATTTTGTCCTTTATATAAAGACATCCTTACTTGGCTTTACACAAAATACTTGGAGAGGTACAGGCCTTGGGTCTAAAACTGACATTTCCATTAGATGATCTAAAATTATCAAATGCCTCGGAGGACATTTGACTGCAGAGAAAAAACTTTAAAGGGGAAGTCACAAAATGTGTAACAGCAACAAAGTGCTGCAGTCTGGGATCGAGAATAAAATTCTTAATCCTAATGATTTTCTTCCCTTTCTGAGTACAATGTCAGAGGAAACTTTACTAACTTAGAACACAAATAGAGGGAAGGTCAATGAACAACTGAAGAGATGAGCTGAATTAAAAACTGAAGATTCCCATACCAAAAATACTATTCACCAAAAATTCCCAATTAAGCAATTAAGCAGTCCCATTTAAACTGTGACAGCAAAGGACTATCAGATGATGGCAGTTTCCATATTATTCTGCACAAGAGGCCCATAGTATGTCGGAATTGATAAATACTAATAATCTATGTTTCAGAGGGGGCATGATGCTTAACAGGAAGCTGCAACTGCCAAATAGCCGTGTGTGAAGTACATTGCTGTAACCTAAAGCTCTGGTAGTCTGAACATGGATGCACTGGCAGTTTTAGTTTACTTAATTTTATCTTAGCTTTTTGCACTTACAGCTTCTAATCATGGAGCAGATTACATATATAGCCATATTCAGACTTTTTGTATAGAAATTCCCTAGGGACCATCTTCTGGAAATCAATTTGACACTCATTAGAAGTTAGTTACAGAAAATGTCCTGAAAGCAGGGACTCAGGTAAAAGATACCAATACCATAGCAGAAGGAATACAAAGGTGATCAACGCAACAAAAAGAAAATGCTGATACATGGTAAAATGACTCACGAAAGACAAAACCTGAAAATACATACTTGCATATACTGATGATTTAAATACTAGCATTCAGGATTATACAGCTACATTTCCACCCCAGACACTCTTATGTGCGACCTCTTGTTTTAACAGCACGTTTACAAAATACTACTTTTACTTTCTTATATTTACTGAAACTTCTTTTTTTCTGGTTAAAGTTCATGCTGCTGTCTTTGACCCATCACTAGAAAGGACGGTTATTAAATAACTTCAAGAATTCACTTATGCTTGTATTTCTCGACTTCATTTTTAGAGCATGTGCAGTATAAGATTCTCTCCGTGAATAGCTTACGGAAGTTACTGAAGCCCTAACTCTGCTAAAAGAGGTATATTCTGCCAGCGAAAGATCCCCACAAAAAAAAACCAAAACAACAGTCCGTGGAAGAGCATTGATCAGGTGAGTTCACTGACTGAATATACCCCTGCCTATAGCTTTTTAGACATTATTATGCAAAATTTCTATGACTGAACATTCCATTCTTTGCAAATAAACCCACACTGAATTTAGGAGTAATCCTTGATACAGCTACAAATTTAGCCAAGGTGCTCAGGCTGTTTGAGAATATGATGTGCCTAATGTATGCTCAAAATCTGGAAATCAAAATGCATAAAAGAACTAAGATATTTACTTGAGGGCAAACCCACACCTACTGTTGTAATTTGCAAGTCATCTATGTTTATTACTGCTGGTATTAATTCACATTTTACAGCATGAGATATGTTCTGTCAAAGTAAAACACAATTACCCAACACTGCATCTTTTTCCAGCAGAGTACAACTATTTGTCTGTGTTCCTCTCTCCCTCTTTAACGTGTTTAGCTCCATCTCTCCTCCAGTTCCTCACTGCTCAGTCTCATCAGCTCCTCTGCTCGTCTCTGGAGACACATGGGGGAGTAAGCAAGATGGGAGAGCCCAGATGAGACAGAATGGTGAAGCAGACAGAGAGAGGAAGTAAAGCTGCTGAGAGGTCTCCTTCTTGAAGGAAGTACCTCAGAAAGGTTGCAAAGGCCCTCAAGCTTAAATGTCAGGTTTCGTCTGTATAAACATTACAATGAAAACAGCTCCTCTGTTAACCTCCACATTCCCCTCCACCCCCAATCAAAATGAGACAGAATAGGAGCACAGGAGCATTAGCACAGCCCTGAGCTCTGGCACTGTGGCTCAGGGCTGCTCTCTTGGGCTCAGCCAAGGCACCACCTCTTTGGTGGCCACATGGCTCCTCGGCAAGGTCCTTCCTGTGGTCTCTGGCACCTGGTTGCCCTCCCCAGAAGTGCCATGCTCCTTTAGGGATGTCAGCTTTCCTCTTACCCTCTCATAGCTGTCAGCCCTGCTGCCTGTTCCTGCTTCCCATTCCCTCCAGAAAATACAGCAATTTCTTCTATTGCCCTCTATGAAGGATGGTACACAGCACCTGGCACACAATGATCCAGAGGAGGAACCTGCAGGCCAGCTTCCTGCTGCAAACATGACCCTTGGGAATGACTGTAATGCTGTCAAACAAAACAGCCCCCTTTCCAGCAAAACCTCTAGGTCACTTCATACAGAAAACAGTGTAGGGAAAGGAATGACTTCAGTGAAAGATATTTTTTAATCCAGTTGGGTGGTTGTAGCCAGGTGAGGGTCAGTCTCTTCTCCCAGGTGGCCAGTGATAGGATGAGAGGACACAGCCTCAAGCTGCATCAGGAGAAGTTTAGGCTAGATATTGGAAAAAAATTCTTAACAGAAAGAGTGGTTCAACAGTGGAATAGGCTTCACAGGGAAGTGGTTGAGTCACAATCCCTGGAGGTGTTTAAAGAAGACTTGATGAGCCACTCAGTGCCACAGTTTAGCTGATAAGGTAATGTTGGGTCACAGGTTGGACTTGATGATCTCAAAGGTCTTTTCCAACCTCATTTATACTGTGATTCTGTGAGGTAATATTTTTAGAATGATGACTCTTACCGGTTCCTGCATCTGTCACCATAAAACTTTTAAATTAAAAAATGAGTTCAGGATTTAGAAAATTGCCAGAGAGACTGCTGGGGCACCATGGGCAGCTGGGAACCTACAACCATATCTGGAAGACAGAGTGGGCTGAATACTTTTCAAAAGCTCTATGTACCAACAACAGTTGAGGCCAAGTAGTTCCTTGAGAAGGGACAAAACAATCCATGAGGCTAATATTCAACTATGACAAACAAATACATAGAAGTCTGAGATGACTGCTTTGCATCACATGAACAATTCTATTTTGTGGTTAAAATGATGCCTTAAGTTTAAGCTTTCATATTTTCCAGATTCTGTACTGCATTATTATATAATTCTGAACTTCATATAAAGTGTTAGCAAGTTGTCCTCACAGTTTAGTTAGACAAAATAGTCCTTTTCCAGACTGAGAACCAAGGACACTGTTGCAGCTTCAGGCCCAAAAAGGATAAACAACATCAAATTGAAGAGAGCAAACTGGGAGGATGGCATTTCATAACCTGAAGCTGTAATTGGACAATTGAGCCCAATATGTAAAAGGACCAAAACTTATAAATGTGGGAAAACGTGTGACCCATCATCCATCCTGAGCATAGCCTCGGCTGGGCTCTGGTACTGCTCAAGGTGTATTCTGGAAAGGTCTTTTTAATAAGTACCTACTTTAATCCTTTATCACTGTCTAGCCTCTGTGGCAGACTCTCAAGGCATCAAAAACACCTTTCACTTTTCTTGTGATATCCACAATATATTGCACCTCTAACCTCAACTGTTAGGCTGTAGGAAAAAAAAATCTGACTTGGATACAGAAGTTTCAAAGGGACAAAATACTCCAGCCATATCAATCCCAGGACTCAAAAATCAAGAGAATAAGCCTCAAAAATAATGAAACTGGTGGGAAAAAATAATTTTGCTTATGTATGTTTGACTTGCTTGTTTATTCTTTCTTGCCTATACATCTTTGATTTCATTGTATGCAATGAACACTAGTCTTATACTCCTTTTAAGTTTTTGGACATTTGGGTAGATTGTACCACATTTTCCAGGTTTGTCCTGTGAACATGACAGTCAGTCATGTATTTCAATGTTTGAAAGTGGAATCACATTTCTTGCATTCTAGAATTACTCATGCATACTATGTATGAATATTATAAATTCCCTTATTAAGTATGAACTCCACTGAGTAGGAAGAAAGAGCTAATTTGCATGCCTTTTTTATAAAATACTATACAGGGGTAAAGTCCTTTGAAAGAGGAACAGATTTGTGGATTCTGAAAACATGAACTTAGACAGAAACTCTGTGTTTGCCACTGTTCTGTTAACATATATAATCTTAACACAGGATGTTATTACATAATGACTTAGGATTTAAAGGACAATAGCTACTATTAAAAGATAAACATTGGAGTAGTACATCAATTTCCCAGCAAGATTAAGAACCAGCTTTATTTCTTTCTGGTATTTAATATTAACTTAAAAGTTCTCAAATAGGAACAGCTCATATATAGCAATTTTCAGCAGTAGATCACGAAGTATCTTATAAAGGCAGTAGGTATCTGAACTTCACAGGTGGAGACACTCATACATACAAAATAAGATTACTTTGGTTAGAACACAGAAAACACTGTGGGAGCAAAGTTCATGTCAACTGCAGGTGCTGGGCACCCACCCACAAGTACAGGGAGCTAAGGGCTGGAGGATGTTGTGCACATGGTGCAAGCAAGGGCCTGGGGTGCAGTGGCAACCTTGGATATCACCAGAGGAGGCACCCCCAGTGCCACCCTGAGGTGCATGCACACTGCTTGGGGCCCTGGTAGCACAGAGGCAACACAAACTCACAGCCAGAAGGAACCCCTTCAGCACCAAACCCCTTTCAGAACCCCATTCAAACCAAATCATCAGCATCATGTGCTATGTAAGACAGCAAACATCAGAGGTGCCCTGCATCCTAGCATCAGGCTCCTTAAGATTGTAATCTTTCCAACACATCTCACTGGCACCTCAGCTGCTGCTGTGCCAGGAGCATTGTTCAGCCCTTAGGGCATCTATTTTTCTCTGCTTCTTCCCAAGCAGCAAATCAGAGGACCACTGTCAGATTTTCTGCATGGATGTTTCATACAAAAGAGTGATGCTGTTGAGAAGGACAGGAACGTGGCACTTCCCACCCCGGTGTGAAACAGTTACTATCTGTAGGGTCCTTACTGTGCCACAGAGAATGCAATGACACGCTTTGCTCTGAAAATGTTCCAGCCTTGTGGAAGCCTTTGGGACCTTAAAACTTACTTTTATCATTACAGATCTGTAGCACAAACAAAGAGACTTCAGTTTTATCTGTCATGCTCTGATACTGTGGTGCATTAACCCTGAATAGGTTCTAGGTGCCTGCCAAAGCTGCTCTATCCCTCCTCTCCTCAGCTGGGCAGAGGAAAGTAAATACCACCAAAGGTCCTGGATCAACAAAAGGACATGGAAAGATCACACACCCATTACTGCTGTAAAACAGACTCAGCTTGGGGAAATTAGCTTAATTTAGTCAAGCTTAATTTAGTCAAGTAAGGTGTGAGAAGTAAAACCGAATATTAAAACACCTTCCCTCCACCTCTCCCTTCTTCCTGGGATCAACGTTTTTCCTAACATTCTCTAACTTCAGTGATGCAGGGGGACAGAGAATGGGATTTGCAGTCAGTCTATCACACGTCTCTACCCCTCCTTCCCACTCCTGGAGTGGGAGGACTCCTCACACTTTTCCCTTGTTACAGCGTGGGGTCCCTGCCATGGGAGACAGTCCTCCACAGCCTTCTCCAATATGTGTGCTTCCCACAGGCTGCAGCTGTTCACAAACTGCTCCAGCATGGTCCCTCCCTCGGGGTGCAGTCCTTCAAGAACTGCTCCCGAATGGGTCCTCCATGGGGTCACCTGTTCTGTCAACAAACCTGCTCAGTGTGGGCTTAGTTCCCCACAGGGCCACAGGTCCTGCCAGAAGCCTGCTGAAGCCTGGGCTTCCCATGGGGTCACAACCTCCTTCAGGCCTTCACCTTCTCCACTATGGGGTCCTCAATGGGCTGCAGATGGAACTCTGCATTCCTGTGGACTTCCAGGGGCTGTAGGGTCACATCCTGCCTCACCACGAGCTGCACCACGGGCTGCAGGAGAATCTCTGCTGCAGTGCCTGAAGCATTTCCTCTCTACCCTCTGGTCAGGGTCTACTTCTTATTTGAAGCTTTAGAAACAATTTTTTTTCTTTCCTGATTCTTGATTGCCATTTTATTATCCAGACAACAATACTGTAACCAGAATCCATACACTCAGATGAAGCACTGAATCAAAGGATACCACAGAGTAAACAGAATTCCCTCCTCATACATACTAAACCGATGAACCTGCCCATTGAAAAGGTTCTGCTGTTCCTTAGCCTTGTTGCCAGTTCAGATTTCAATTTCCCACCTCATTTAAAAAATATTCTCAGTGAAATTTACTGCCTCTCCATGTGAAATCAGGTCAAATGTAAAAACGTAAAGAACTTCTATTTTGTAAACAATAAAATTCTCTTCATAAAGGTATGACAGCCTTTCCTTTAAAACTGTATTTTTTACTTCTATCCATTGCACATGGATATATGTGGAATGGATAGAAGAGAGAGCTATAGTACTGACTTTGAACAGATACTAAGCAGGTTCTTATGTCTGCTTTTATCCAGCCCTTGAAAAGGCCTGTGATTAACTTGTTTCTTTGTCCCTCTGAAATGTAAGACAGATACAGATTAAAAAGACTCTTCTACAGCCTAGAATGTAATATATATATACACACATTGTACATGCCTTCTGCTCATTAAAGAAACAGATGTATTCTGCAGTTAAAGATTTTGGGAACAGTTAATTTCAAAAATTAATACTTTCAGACATAAAAGCCTTTGTTGGTGTTTTTCTTTTTTTTTTTCAAATTGGTTCAACAGGAAGCATTCACATATTTAAGAATACTAAACAGTGAGAAAGACCAATTTTTAATAGACTGTGGACTTTTAAAATATCTTCAGTGTCCAGAATGATTTACCAAAAATTAATTGCATGCCTGTAGTACTGATAAATCAATTATGAAAACAATCAAGGAGCAAAGCAAAACCAATCTCCTTCCTCCAGAGAGAATTATGTTAGTACAACTGCAGTACATAGGCAGCAATTGACCATATAAGAAGCCATATTTCTTTCTATGACAGGAATGTATCTCAAAAAGTTATTTCTTCCACTGGGCAGTAGTGTATGCTCAGTAAAATCAACCAAATATTTGCATTTTTCGATCTGCTATTTTAAATGTACAGCTAAAACTTTGAACAAGATTCTTTCATTAAATACTATCATTATTAATAGACATTCATTTGTGTGTGGGTAGTGCCTACAGGCACTGACTCAGAAAAAATGCCTCACCAGATCAGACACTGCACACAGATTAAATAAAAGGACAATCCTGCCTGAGAGGCTTTTCAGTGAAAGGTCCCAAGCCTGGGTGGTGGGCACGTGCCCATCTTGGTCTACCCACAACAGTTGTGCCCTTGCCCAACCATCAGCCTATAAGAATGCACCAGGCATACCCACAGCCAGATCCACTGTGTCCAAGCACACAAACACCCTCTTTCTGGAGGGAACCCACCCAGACAGCTCCATATCTCACCAGTGACCAAGCTTATGGCTATGGCTGGGCCCTGAAACAAAGGACACAGGAAACAAAGCAGCTCTCTTTGCCAGGACCCTCCAAAAGAAGTGCCTCAGCTGATTGTGCTATTGAGGCACTTGTAGTTTGTCCCAGATAAGACTACATAGTGTCATCTATATTTTTGCAGAAATGGTTGTATTGCAAGCACTTTCACACTGAACCTCCACTGAACCTCCAGAGATTAAATTCCCTGTCCCTAGTCACCATGACTGAAACATCACACACGTCATCATTTTTGCTTATGGGCCATCTGTAATACCAACATTGGTCCTATAATACTTACGTGCCACTGTTGCACGTACAATTAGCATGAGCCACACACATGTTCATGGGGATCATCAATAAGATGCACTTTTTTGGTTCAGTGTCCTCTCAAATCTGAATGCAAGTGGGTGCTAAGACTGCCAGGTAACCATGGTCTCAGTGCATGGCCAGCAATGCCTGAGGTGCACCACACAAGAGCTCAGACCACGTATCAGTCATAGAAAGAGGGAGAGCAGGGTGCTGGAGTTGTGACTGAGCTATTCCACCTCAGGATGGCTCAGCTTACTGCAGTAGAACTAAGCAAGGCTGGTCATGGGTGTATGTATGCATTTTTCCAAGGGACATCAGATTATATATAAACAGCATCAATCATGCAGGGGTATGCAGGAGTGAATTCCTGGCAGGCACTCTGCTCAGCTTATGGACACGACACTGGTTCATGAGACTGGGGGAATAATACTGTGTGTTCTGCTGCCCTGGTTTATGGTATATGCCTGGCTGGTCAGGGCAGCTGGGCCATCTGTTCTGCAGTGTGGTCTACCAGACTGCCTGGGGGTGTGTGCTCAAGGACTCAATGGTCCCAGGTTGGCACCCCAGGCATTCAAACTAAAATCTATCACAACCTCTATCTATTAAGCAGAGGTGCTGCTTGGGATATTTATACCAGTTTTGCAAATTTTGAGAGAATATGTACCAACAGACCAGCTATCCTAAGCCTCATCCCATTGCTAGGATGCAAAGACAAACCCATTCTTGCATGACACCTCACCTCTGCCTCAAAAAAGCACCACAGAAGACAATCTCTTTGCTCCTTCCCTGCCAAGATAAACTTGCCAAGAAAGCACCACTGGCACAAATGCACACAGAAGCTTTTGCAGCTGTCTGCTCCATTCCACCAGCACAGAGCTATCACCATGATGTGTATAAGAATACATATAAAAATACAGTTTTTTGGAATCTGCACATTATTAGACACTTAAACTGCTAATACAGAAAAATGAAATTTCATATGGTTACAGACTCACAGACTGCATACAACTCAAACCCCCTCAGACAAAATGTTTTCACCTGCTATTTAATAAAAGAGCAGGCTGTGACCTTTCTTTCTCTTTTTATGTGCTCTGTTTCATTTATAAAGACTGAAGCAAATAATCTAAACATGAGTTGGGCTCTTGCCTTGTATTTTGACCTCCTTTATTTTGCAAGAAGCTATCAAGGTTGCAAGTTTTTATCAGCAGTGGCCTTTGTCAGAAAAAAATCTGTTTTCAAGGTATGGTTAAGGTTAATAGCCATGTTGCTTTTCTTTTTCAGAAGCTCATTTAGCAGCACAATTATGATGAGGATGTGATGATTGATTACTAACTTGTGTCTTTTTGCACTGAAAGCACCATTCAAGAGTGGATAACCATAAATGCTGTAATGATCATTAATGCTGTTGCAGGAACCACTGCCAAAGTGATAAATAGATTTGGTTTACATTAGCTACCAGTCTAAAAGCATTATTTGACCTCTTTAATCGATCTAATAAAATCTGGAGTCATGCTCCACAAGAAGGAAGATTGTCCTTTTTAGAACAAGAACTCCATGGCTTTTTTTCTGATCTCCCTAAATATAAGAGCTGAAATTTTGTACCATTGTGAGGTCACAATTCTCTCCAAAACACTCAGTGTAAATGCTGGGCATTCAAGTTTGTCTTACTTGTTCAGTCTGGAAGAAATTTAAATTGTTCCTGAGGAGCATTTAAAGATACCTGTACAAGACCAGTGAATCTGCATTTCTTGGAAAAGTGGTCAGTTTGCTGAAGGAACCACAGACACATTTATGCATAGAGGTCTTTAAATTTCATGTTAGCACACTGAAATTGCCTACATTTCTGACATGCCACAGTTTCTTTTTCTCGTTCATCTTTACTTCTGTAAGGTACATGCATAACACATTCCTGCTGCTGTACTTCTCCCTCTGCCTACCTAGCAATGTTTGAAGTTCATAATTTAGCATGCCTGTAATATGTTTTCTTTCATACTGTGCTTTAGCCTTCTACTAATTAGGGTAAATAATTAATTTACATGAGCTCTAGTCAGGCCTTACATTCAGCTGGGCCATGAGAGTGTGTTATACTGTTGTAGCTGTAAGCCAAAGTGATAGTTTTAGTTTCACATTCAGATGACGGGGATCTGAAAGAAGCCTGGGAAAGACTTTTATAGCTCACATATCATCCTGAAGGACAGCACAACATGTTCTCGTACAGTGTGGATTAATAGAGCTAGTTTGTACCACTACTTTTTTGGTGGACTTGTCAAGCACAAACAACTATCAGTGTGTCGCTTCAGAGAGCAACTCTCCCTAAAAATCTCATCTACTATTTTGATCACCCTTTAAAAAAATGATGTAATGTAGAGGGTGAAGTATGACTATGCAAAGGATAGCAGAAGAATTATGAAAAAGATGACTTTTCTTCAACTTCTGCATTTTATTTGGTGATTATTTGGTGATTGCTGCTGATTCTAAAATTCAGCAATGTTGATAATGGGAACCAGAAATCTGTTCTCCCCTTTGATTTTGGTCTATAGTTTGAATTATTTCCTACACAATGCCATGACTTATAGCATGACTTAGAAGTGTTGTCATAAATTAAAGCTTCTGAATGGATGAAGAAATTTAATCTAAGTCTCTCCATTTCCTGGAGGAATACTCCAACAATAAGATTAATATATAAAGTTTATATGTATTAAGAGTGGTAAGCACTGTGCTACCAGCTTAATATCAGAAGACCCAGACTTGGGGGTACTCCTTGAGGGTAGACTCCCAGCGTCATTCACCCAAAGCAAAGACTGTAGGCATTTGTCCTTCAAAGGGATATTTTAATTCTCTACTGTGAAGTGGACAGATGAACCAGTCTGCTGCTTTGAGACAAGTGTTAGGGATTTCAGATGAAAAACCTCCATTTTAAATCCCTGCACCTAGCTTGCTGCTGGACAGGCAGCCTGGCAGGATTTTCATTGTTCCAAGACCAAATGACTCCCACCTATGCTGAGTCTGAAGCCCAGCCATGTAATACTAAATGCAGGCTGAGAGGTTTTCTTAAATTATGTCAGTCATTCTTCCTAGATATGATAGAAATAAATAAATTCCCTCTCTCAGTACCAGACTTCACCTTTGATTATCTACATTAGGTGTCAGTTTTGCCTTATGCTGCCCAAATGAAAAGCAGACACATTCTGGGCACTTACATGCCTTATGGGATCTAGTTGTATGAGCTCAGTTCACAGAAGGAGCATCCTTTCCTCCATCCTATTGACCCTGACTGTGCTCAGCACGGATTGGTCCTACAAGCACGCCCAGACCAGACTCTTTGCACTAAGTGAAGCATTCCTGTAAGGGCACATTGAAAACTCAATGCTGAAATGTCACAGCTTCTTCTAATTGGGAAGGGAATAGGAAATGGAGCCATATACTAGGTCTGAAAGTCAATTATTAGACATTCTTGTTTGATTTTGCCACAGAAAAGAGTTATCAGGGTCTGACTCTGAATGTCTATACTAGACTTGAATCTACAGTCCTCTGGTTGACACCACTCCATGTTCACTGCTTATCTTTGAATTGCTTTCTGAATGATTTGTTAGTGGCATAATCAGAGAATAGTGTTATGTTCCTTTTAAAAATGAGAAGCCAGCAGGCTTAAAGATCACAAAGAATGCCACTAAACCTCAATAGCTATGAATTTAACACCACACCCTATGAACATTCCTCTCCTGAGAGTGGCATACGTTTAATTACAATAAATTTTTTGCTCCAGTATTTACAGCCAACCTTAGAAGCTGCTCTTGATGAACATATTTTCTTACTGCTATTTAAAAGCCACTGCATCCCCTCATTTTCAAGAGTTCATCCTGCTTACTAAAATCATTTAATTAAACCCTGTTCTTCTTACTGGATTAATTTCATTGCTGCTAATCAAAAAGACTGGAAAAATCATCAAATCTTAACATTAGAAGCGCACAGCAGAGTTCTTGCTACTGTCTCTATGTAAATACATTTTTAATGGATTTGAAGTGATTAACCTGTGGTTTGGCCAGAAAGGGAAAAAGAGAAATTAGAAAGGAATGCCAGGGAATGCCTAAGAAAAATAATCACTCCTGGAAATGAAAGTCAATCTGCTGAACTCAGGGGTGTGTTTCTGATGACTTCTGTCCAGTGAGTTTTCTGTCCCAGGCTTCCAATTCCTTTGGCAAGTACTCTGCCATTAACTAAAAAAGCTCTCTCTTAATAAGAACTTTGCAATAGCTAATCAACCATTCTTTCAAACCTATAGCACCACCAGTAATGAACAATTAATCCTCCGCCTCCTCAGAACTGAATTAAACTTGGAACAGAAAAAGAATAGCAGCAAAAGAAAGCAGGCTCTATGAAGCATAAAGAAATTAAAATAAAAAGATGATAAAGAAAATAAACATTAATGGTAGACGAGCAATCAATAAAGTCCAAAGCTTGCAACGATTGCCTTGGAAACTAAGTGCTCTAAAGGAATTTAAATAAGTATAAATGGAATCTCAGAAAGATTTATTTAAGAGTGAATTAATTCCTCAGCGCATTTTCCTTTTTCTCTTTCCTTGCATGATTGTCTCTTAGGCTACTTCATTTTCTACATATGGTACCACAGTACAATTAAGAGATTTATCTCTAAGTTATATATGTTCTTCCATAGTGATTATTCCAGCGAACAAAATGTTAACACATTTAAATTAATGAAAATGAGATAGTGGTTCGTTATTGGCTGAAAGTGCTTCAAAAAAACCTAACAGTGATACACAGATGCAACTATGCGTCTGCAGGCTAATTAAAGCGAATCTAATTAAATATGGTGCATCTGCAAAGCTGCTTGAGCACTGCAGAGAACACACTAAATTCCTTTTATAGTTGGACAGAGCTTCCAAGAGCCAGTGTATCTGCCATTTCACTTCATCTGGAACCACTTTAATAGCAGGTGAGTAATCAGCAAATAAATTTTCCATGGCTGCCTTGGAATTGTTCACTCAGAGAGGCAGTGATAATGTATCCATAGATACAACACAACAGCAATGGAGGCCACATGGAGGCAATGTCCTTTCATTATGCAACACGATACAGCTGGAAAAAAGAAAAAAGCTTGAAGCCATAAGTCATCCTTTAGCCTCACTTATTAAGGAAGAATTCTGCAAAAAATACATTTGCAAATGTGTTTCATTACTAATGTGAGTTGTTCACAGAAAAATCAGGCATCATCAAAACTTCTTCCTGTCTAGAGAACCTTTTAAAATATTTTTCCCCTGGCAAATAAACATTCCAAAGACATTGTATTCAGTAAGAAAACTAACTGTTCTCAACTGAAATTCTGCCATAAGCTATTCTACCACTGATATCTAAAATGGCAACAAGGTAATAAAATAATGTCTTCCCCTCTCAAAAAATCCAGGTAAGAAATCTCATTTTGGAAAACTGTCTTAAAATGGGTAAACTAGCTATAGTCACAGAAAAGAAGGTCAAAGGAGGACAAATCCCAATGAAAAGAAATTGTCATCACAACAGACTTCTATAAGGTATTCTAGTAGGAAAAAAATACTCTGCATTCCCACCTTAGAGGAACAGATAGTATTTTAGATAACAGAGAACTGTTTTGACCTATTACAATCTAAAGTAACTATGTTTGTTGAAGGCCAAAGAGAGAAATGTATAGTGCTTGGCATACTTGCTTACCACGCATAGTAAAGAGGCTCACCAGATCTCATAATTTTTCGTCTTTAATCCTTTTTCAAGGCTCACTAGATTACCAAAATGTTAAATATTCATATTAATATCCATAATATTGAATTTCAATATGTCCTTCACTCATTAGGCATGGCTCTATATTCCTGGACAATTCTCCATATCAGGCCACACTTTGTGTTAGAACAAATTAATGGAATGAGAGCATGCAAAAAACTATACTGCGGATATGACACTCCTCTCTTAGAGGTCAGCAAATTGAGTCTTCCAAACATTTTAGATGAAACATTCACTGCATGAAAAATGAAAATATGGTTAAGAGTAGAACTCTGAAGACTTCTCTTTCCTTGGCTGGAACCTTCCCCAGTGCATATAAGCCAGAGGCTAAGCCACCTCTCTCACAGAACAGTGTTTTTGAGTCCCCGGCTCTCTCACGGAGGATTTCTGTGCCACCCTCAGTGAGACAGATGAGTAATGCATTCTCCATGCAGTCTAACCTTGAGGCTATAGGTACTCTCTCTAATCTGTGGGGTGAGATACATGGGTTTAAACTTGTTTAGGCTAAGATGCTAGCCACGTTCTTCCTCATCTCCTGGCAGTGCGTTAGCAACTACTACTATTACAAAATAAAATTGGTGACAGCACTTGGCACTTCCCTTTCCTTCTTCAGCCCCACTGTAGTCCCACTAGCTCCAAGGATATAAAAACAATCTCCAAGTAAAAGATATGACAGATAATAGATACGACAAGTAAATCCCATAGTGAAAATTGAGTTTGCTGTTTGAAAAAACATATACAGAAAGCTCTGTTAGGAAAAAAGAAATCATAAATGATGAAAAGTCTCCAAAATGGCCCATTAAAGTAATTTTCTTTGCTGCCTGGTAAGTAAAGCTGCAATTTGAGTCCTTTCAGTTATAAATAATTACATTAATTTCAGCAAAACTATGCTGAACAATGTTTGTAGGATTATGTCTTGAGGAGAAGTTACTAATACACAGGAAAAAAGCACTGCATTTGAGAGAGCATTCCTTTAACCTAGGAATGGTAAGTATGGTGATTTGTAGAAAAGGGATACTTCGCTAAGTCATAATTAATTTTCAGACTGAAATTGGTAATCAAATAGTAATTTTCATGGTATTTTTATATATTCCAGTGTGAAATCTACTCCACTTTAGAAGCTTGCAAAAGGCATTTTTCACAACGCAAAACCTGCATTAAGGTGAGGTTTGTGTTGCACAGGTTGTCACAGAGGCCCATGCAACAGAATGAGTATTCCCCCCTGTGAATATGTGCACTGAAGGTTAGCAGCACCATGCACTACACTAAAAAGCCTCAGGGTAACAGACACTTCTAAAATAAAGAATTTCTTTTTCTCCTAAATATATAATATGAAGAAAAGTTGAAAATAAAAAGTGTTTATACGAGGGAAATTGATGTACTTGAGGTACTGCACCAGTGACACCACACCTCAAGAACTGTGTTCTTTCGGTGTTCTTTTTTGAGTCCCTCACTTCAAGTCAAGTAAGACATTGAGATGCTGGAGAGAAGTGTAACAAGGCTGCTGAAGGGTCTGGAATACAAGTCCTGTGAGGAGTGGCTGAGGGAGCTGGGGTTGTTCAGTCTACAGGAAAGGAGGCTCAGAGAGACCCTATCACTCTCTACAACCACCTGAAAGGAGGCTGTAGCCAGGTGAAGGTTTGCCTCATCTCCCAGGTCACCAGAATGATGCAAGAGGAAATGGCCTCAAGCTGAGCCAGGGGAGGTTCAGGACAGGTTCAGAAGAATTTCTTCACTGGAAGGGCTGTCAAGCATTGGAAGGGGCTGCCGGGAGGTGGTGGAGTCACCACCCCTGGAAGTCTTTAAGAAACAACCTGGCACTTAGTGCTGTGGTTTAGTTGACAAGATGGAGATTGGTCAAATGTTGGACTTGATGATCTTAGAGGTCTTTTCCAACCTAAACAATTCTGTGATTTGGTGATTTTACCATGGTATCATATATTGCCTAAGGAATGGAAAGTGAACTGTCAAATACTTTGTTATTTTTAAAATACATTATCATTTATACATATTTTAATATATTTTAATATACTTCTATATATTTTGATTTCAGTGCAATTTGGAGCTTTTAGAGTGTGGTACATACATGAGGCTGTAACTATATCACATTAATGACATTGCATTTAGTTTTTTATTCTTTTAATGCATTATTTAGTTTACTAATTAGTCATTATTTATTATTTTTATTAATTATCTTTAGTTTTACTCTTGTATTACTTTGATCTCACATTTCTCTTGTGTTCACTCAATGTACAATATTCATAAGACAACCTGCTTTTATAATATATGAAGGCCTTATCATGGGCTCAGCAACCTGTAAATTGTCTTTTAATCAGCACAGAGTTTTAAGCCACCACAAATATAGAAATGTATTTTGTATATGGCAAAAACCAGTAAAGACACAAGATACATCAAGATAGAGATTATTTTGAAAAACAACATAGGACATCTGATGTAAAGTTTCTTACTTCTGGAGTTCAAGTCAACTATACTGGTGAGCACCACACAATAAAATTTGAATCTTAACCTTGTGCTGCCTTTTCAATAATTTTAGTAATTAAGGAACGAAGCAAAACAATATTGTCTTGCCAAAATTATCTCAGGAAGAAATATGCCAAAATTTGCCTTACTTTCTGATTGCTGACATTAGCATATTAGTCTACAATACAGCAAAATTAGGGTTTGTTGGGTGAAATCTCAAAAAGGGTTTCCAGAAATCAGAAGATAACTTCTGCTTATTTTGAGATGACTCTTTCTAATATGACTTGTCACGAACTCCTGGATCAGCTAGGTGATGAGGGTCCTGTCTTTGAGCTGAGGGAAAGGAAGTCCTCATTAATATTCCTTTTCAGTGGAGCTTCAAAGCCATAGTTGTGCCTACATACAGGAACACTATACTATATAGGAAGTGCAGTTGGCAGAGGTAAAAAGAGGGTGATAGATTTTATTGTTATGGTGAAAAATAATCCTTTAATAAAGATAAAGTTTTTTTGTCTCTGTCACCTGCAATAGGCAGTCATTCTGGAAGGTAGTATTTTTTTCCGCTGTGACTAGAATTTTATCTGTCTCAAATTATAAATAATTTATGTTGGTAGTGTTGTCCCAGGAGAGACCACTAATGTAAGCAAAGCTAGTTATATTTATTCAGGCACATCATGATAGACGTGACACTTGATGAAAGAATAAATCCTTCCCTGGAGCAAAACTAAATGCCATTTACCTCCCTGCCAATGGCTCAGAGACCTAGTATCTCTGCAGTGGTTTCCAAAAACTCAACCACTGAAGAGATCAAAATACCACCCCAAAATAAACCTTATTAAAGAACTCTCTAGTCATAGTATTTTAACTATGGCAAACATGAAGGCTGTATTTTTTGATCAATAGCCCTTTTATCCCTTCATGAAAGCTGGCTCTGACAGATATGCCCCTCACAAGTGGCTAGGAGTTATTTAATTGGTCTCACATGCCTTCAAGTTGAGCCAGCTCCTGCCTGGGAACAACCTCCTGTGAGCCAGCATTGCAACCAGTTTTCCTTTGGCTTCTCTCTAAACTTGGCAATGCTGCAATTTATCCTGGCTTGTCTCAATTGTTGATCCTTATCTGAGGTCACACACAATTTTGATGACTGCCACTGACATCACAGGGTCATCACAACACACTTTCTGTCTCTTCTTCTGAAAATGTTTCTTGTCCAACTAGTAGCAAAACCAGCAGCAGTTAGAAGATGCTTGAGCAGGGATGTGACATTCCTAGATCATTATTCAGTGCAGGGAACATTCAGCATATTCAAGGAATAAAGAACTACCCCTTACTGGAACCCTTTTAGTCTCAAGCAAAAAAAAAATAGTTAGTCCTTTCCTTATAATGTCTGTACATTTATTTTTATTTATAACTTCTGTACATTATTCCTGAAGCTACTAAAAAATACACATCAGTATTCAGTTTGCTTTGCTACAGTGTTAGCTGAAGGCTTTCCAGTCCTTCTTAGCAAGCTTTGTGTGAAGTAGAGGGAAAGGTAGGCAAATATTGGTTTATGTTTATTCTTTTTCATCAAAAGTATCCTATGGCAGACAGCCTAGAAAATAGAGCAGAGACTAGCATTGTAAGGAAGCCTTAAACCTCTCAGCCATATGTCAAAAAACATTTCAGAGGCTTTAACTCTCCTTGTTCCTCCTGTAATGGTATTTTCCACAGAAGTCACAGGCAAAACTGGGCTTTTTTTCTGGGGAAGCAGGAAGTGTAAATGAGATGAGAAGAGACTGTGTGATGAGTGAACCAAAGAAAAGAAAAGAAAAGAAAAGAGGCAGCAGATGAAAGAGACTGAAAAGAACTGGAGATGTAAGTAACAAATTGGTTATCATTTACTTTCAGACCACAGACATGACCTCTAATACTTACAAGTCATACATCCTGTCAACATGCTCTGCAATAGTAATTTTCAGAGTTATCAGACATATTGATGTGGAGATTGTGAAGATGTACACTGACTGTCATTAATGGTCACCTGTCTGGTGGAAGCAAATACTGCACCTTCTTGGAGATATCACTGATTATTACTTTCTTTTAGAAAAGGCAATTTTACATTCACCTAGCATCAGGACAGGAACAGAGATATGTTATAGCTCTCAGTCCTCTACTCCCAAAGTGTCAGTACAATCCCCTTATTTTCCTTGCCTCATAAAATATTGTGGGAAAGCAGAGAATATCAGCATTGCTTTGCTATATCAGGAGTTCACTGACACTTCAGTCTGCTACTGGTTCCCAACTTGCATGATGACAATGCTGTATGAGTAACAAGCTTCTGTAATAAAACATCCTGACAATTTAGGTCTATTAAGTCTGAGAAGTGGATGGTAAGGCCACACCCCAACAATATTTATTTATTTTAGTCCTATGTCGATGTAAGTATATTACAGCGTGTCTTCACCTCTTACAAACAACAAACCAAAATAAAATCAACTCTGAAACAGAGAGGCATTGAAACATCTGCTAATCTATGAAAAGTGATCCATCTTAGCATATAGGACTGATATAAAGTATGCTCCTAGCACTTTGATTCCCCTGATATCAGGGGGAAGATTACAGAAGTCTTCCCAAACAGAGGTACTATCAGTACTGTTGGAGGCAATCCTGTAATTTTGTCTGCAAGGAGCAAAGCACTGCTAAGGTTCAGTGAAAAGATCTTGAACCCTGTAACAGTATGATGCTAACTTTGAAACGCTTCTGAGTGCCACTCAATACTGAAAGGAGGGAGGTATGAGTGAAGGGATCACATCCACTCCCTACTCATTGCTACAGCACTCCCGTACACCCACCAAGGAAGTGAACTGAGCAAATGAATACTCATGGATGACCTAAACACAGAAGGAAGCTAAACGACATCATCTGCCAGTATCTTGGATCCCTCTCAGGCACAGAAAGTGGCATCATGGTGGCCTGCTTCCCCCTGAGTAATGCTGGGGAACAGCAGTGGTGACATGCTGATGCAAGGGCTGCTGCACTTTGGGGGAAACATAAAATGAACATCCTCAGCTTTTTTGGTGATTAGAGATCCCCTGGGATTTTCCCTAAAGGATTTTAATGCCTTACAGCCCCATCCAACTCTCATTAAACTAAATGGAAACAACCTCAATCACATCTGTGGAAATTGGATGTTTGCTGGGTTGGCTCAAGTCCCAAGTGAGGTAATTACATTCTTCCAACAGCTTCCATTGGAAAATTTCAGCGTGTGTGTCCCCTTCCCAAATGATCTCAAAGTAGCACTCTACTGATCATTTAAACTAAACAACTGCCCTAAATGCTATTTTTTTGACAACAATCATGAAAATGTGTACTGTGATAATAGGCCATGTGAAAAGTGGGTACAATTCTCAGCAAGCAGCCCACTAAAATGGAAGGTAAAAGAACTACACTGGTATTTAGGAAGGTCTGAAAAGAAATTTGTTACTACCACTCTAAGTGTGTGTGACATGTCTCTAAAATTACATTACATGTAGAGTTACAAACTTTTAATAAAATAAATATTTTATACTAAAATAACCATAGCAAAAGTAAAAATAATTTAAATTAAAATAAGAATCAACGTAGCAATTCATCAGGTAAATTAAAGGATGCATTCATTAGAAGTGTTATTTACAATTTTGATCCTCCAAACCATTTGTGTGTAACAAATTTAATTTGATGCACCATTCAGGAGCTTAAAGGTTAGTAGACATTTAAATACTTTACCAGACTAAACCTTTTGAGACTCTGAAACCTGCTGTGCATCATTCCAATACCTGGACTCAGCCTGCATACCCATGCTACACTTACTGGCTGGCTCTATCAAATAAGAATGCAATCCTATTGTCTTTTAAGTTATTTACAGGAGAGGTGCAGGTCAGTCAAGAAAAAAGAGCTGAAAACAAGAAAAAACTTATTCACCAATTTGCAGTTGTGCTGCACTTCAGGGCTCAGCTGGCTTTGCTAAGCCTTTAGGGATTTGGTATCACAAATTATTTTATGTAATTGGGATGCAATTTAGGAGTTTGGTTGGTTGTTTTTAGAGAGGATATATTTTCTCTTCTTTTTCTAACAGGATATACCAGGATAAGTATTTGTTTCAACAGAATAAAATGCTTCTTGTCATTATTATTACAAAATCATAGACAGTTTTCTGAGACATAGTAGTGGTGTTGGACAGATCTGTGCATTCTGCAGAATGAAAGCCCATTTATCAGTAGAACCCTAACAAAAATGAGCTGTTGAAAATCAAGGATGTTGCACAGTTTAAACACTTTAGTTCATGCATTAACTGAATAGAGAAGAGATTGTTGTAATCAGTTTCTCTTTTCCATTTTGTCTCTTCCTATACATATTCCTCTTGCATGCCTATATTTATATCAAGAAGAGGATTGTACAGAATATTTTTGTCACTGTTAAATAAATGCATGGCTGTTTCAGAGTAGTCAAGTCCATGTCGACATTTCTTCATCCTATGTTATCACTATGCCCTGAGTTCAGAGAGTATCTTTTGTCCATTGGTCCTCTCCACCCATCATATTATTTCCCATTGTCCTGGCTACCTCACTGTATTAAGACTTAAAACTCATCAATAAATATTTCATGAGACAAGCAGATTTATAAATTGGTATTCTGGAATAGTTTCCTATAAAGTGATCACTATCACTGACTTGTAATTTAAAATGCTATGCTAGGCTGAAATTTGTAAACAGTAAGCTTGCCTTATCTTTGTCTGTCCTCCTTCCCTTGCTCATGGTGAAAGTAAATTTGTACCCATGGCATATATGAAGAAACAGACAAACAACTCCAGGGTTGAGACCTGAAATGCCATATTCCAGCTTAAAGCACGATTGATGAAAATTGAATCTTGAGGTCTTAGGAAACATGATAAAATAGCTATTTTGGGAAGAAATGTGAGTTTGATACCTAAAGAATAAACAAGACTGAATGCTGGGTTAGCAAGTATTTTGCTTGTGATTATTTTTCATGTGAGTTCTGGCTAGGAGAAAAGTGTCAATAAATACATAAATGAAACAACAGAGAGAAAATAAAAAAATCTATTGAAATCTGGTAAGGAAGAAAGGACCATAAAAGCATCTATAAGAAAGGTGTAAAAATACTGAACCTTGTTAACTATGTGAAGAATTTATTTCTCTCTAAGAACTGTTTCCAGTTAAAAAAAAATAAAATCTGATGCCAGTCCTAGTCCTGGAGGTTTCCTCCCCACTGGGGTACAGCTATATAGGTTATGGTCCTGACAGAGGTCTAGGAGAAAGAAAGCTTGTGTGGAAATGACTTCCAAACCAACTGGAAGCTCACCAGCTTTCACATACTCCTTCTCCCTTCTCCTTCCCCTTCAAGGAGCTGACACCCCTACTCCCCTGCGTCAAATAGATGGTTTGTGTGGCTGCTCCAAACCAAAAATAAAGGAACTTCCAGCCAAGACTCAGGAGTATCATTCACGCTGCAGCCTAAAATACCTGAGCCTC
The DNA here is from genome assembly GCA_013389925.1 of Aegithalos caudatus. NCBI lineage: Eukaryota > Metazoa > Chordata > Aves > Passeriformes > Aegithalidae > Aegithalos > Aegithalos caudatus. The sequence goes on from WEIU01007607.1 coordinate 139,862, forward strand.
TGGTCTTCCTGAGACTAAAGGAAACCAAGGGATGAAGCTGGAAATTTTGGATCTGCCTTTCCTACATGAATAGCTAAAAAAGAAATGTGGGATTCATGTTGTCATATTCTGTAAGCTTCTGTGTGAGGCATATTCTGTGTGAAGCATTTGTTTAAGTGCAAGGAGCCCTAAATACCTGATGTTATTTGCTCATTTTGTCCAAAGGCATTTCACAGCAAAATGCATATGCTGTCCTTCAGCCAGGCCTCTAGCTCAGTGAGTTAAATCAGGTCTCTAAGCTCAGTGAAAGTGTTTTAAGGCTGTGAATCTTTCTGTTAAAAGGGCTTAACCTAGAGGTCTTCATAAATATCAAAGTATGTGGTGTATTGCATAGACCAGTTTTTCCTTCTGGATGTCATTCTGATGAGGGCCAACGCATTTAACTCCTATCTGTAAATTCAGCTTCTAGAGTCTGATTCTTAGAAGCTAAGTGCAGAAAGCCTAATAACTTCTGGATTCCCTTTTTAAGATGTGGGTGGAAATGCTTTTCCCATCTGAAATGATAAACTTCATCTTTCATTTTGGTGGCTTTCACTGCACTAGGAAAGCAGTGCCAGCTACAATACTGAAACATGCCCCCACCACATGATACAGGGGCTGTGAGCGAATTAGGGAGCTCTCGCTGAAGTTGGTAATTAAGAGTAGATTCAGATTCTGAAATCTGCACAGGAGTAGGCAGATGGCTTGTTCAGCTGCCAGCTGGAGGAATTCAGCCTTCATGAGGCATTCAAGTTCAGCACCACAGCTTCTTTCTATGGAGTCAGAGCTAAGTCCTCCCATACCAAGATTCTTATGAATATTTGAGGCCACTTCCACAGCTCTTGCAAAGTGGCTGCATGTTCTGGAAGCAGTAGTGATGTTCATATCTAGAACCATTCAAGAGCTTAGCTTCCTTGACATAAAAACCAAGACTAAGAAAGATAAAATGAATGCATGAAAAGATGCTGTGTATTCACAGTATTCCTGAGAGCTCCTCTTGGTGGTCAGTCTTAGTTTTTCACCCACCTTGGCATACGGCACTGATAACCAAGTATTTTAATTAATGTATCAGTAAAAGCATTCTTGTGTCTTTTAAAAAATGTTAAACACTTAAAAAAACCCCATATTAACCAAAGTAAGGAGGGTATTATATATTTATAATCCCTCAGAGAAGGCTTTAGTTTGGACAGTTCTCAGGAGCAAACTCACTCAGTACTAAGCAGAATAGTTAACAACAACAACAAAAATGGCATTCTGTTCTTCAGCTGTGCCAACTTACAACGATTTTTCAGAATAACAGTGGCATTATCTACTCTTGGTTCTCATAAAAATATGAGAGAATATATTCTAGCTTGCCACAGTGCCTAGGCACAAGTGGCTGAGTTAAGGATGTGTATGGCCCCCAGGAGCTCGCCCTCCCTTGGAGGATTGATAGCATGTTAGCTGTTTGTAAGCTTCAAGCTCTCTCTAAGAGACTTCCCTGTCGCTCATGATGAGCAAGAAACTTTCCAATCCCGTGAGCCTTTGCAGGTATGCTAATCCTTTCTTTGTGATTTGTCATTACCCTAGTTCCTGGTTTTTGCCTTCTCCTGATTGGACAATTTTGGATCCCTTCCCCGATTGGTTATTTTCCCAATACTTTCCCTCATTGGTCCAAGTTTCTGACCTCCGCACACTCCAAACCCTATAAAACCCCATGTTTCTGAGACCTCGGGGTCTTTCCGTGGCCAGTTCCTGTTCTAATAAAGAAGCCCCTGATACTGGAAGATGGCCTCCTACTCCTTCTACCCTGTGTCGCCTGAGAAGAGCTTTGCTGCCCAGCTGCCCCCGCAGCCCTCACAACTGAGCTGTATCACTGTGGTGTGCCTGTGTGCCAGACACCGGCAGTGTCTTTTTAAAGACGCTTCACCGAGAAGGTCAGGGCACCCAGAGGAGCCTGTGACAAGGATGGAATATAAATCTAACAGTAATTCCTATATTTTCACTGTGCATTTAAACCATACTTTTTAAAAGAAAATCCACTAACCACAGTAACAGGTGCCTTTTATATCTTATTCCATATATTGCTGAGAATCAATCTTTATATGTATTCTCAGTTTTAAATTTGGAACAATTGTTCCATGAACACTTATTTTTACAGCAAGATTACAAACAATTATAACAGATAATGTGTAATTCTGTAGGCACTTTATATGCAGGTAAGTTTGAAAAAGGCTAACCAAGATTGTGTTTCTTTTATGCATGTAAGCACAATTTTAGTGCACTTTCTCTTACACAAAGTAATAAAATTTTAAGATACATTCCCAGAACTGAAAGTGAGCCAGTAACCATGTTCAGTTTTCTGTTTGTAAACTGAATCCTATACTCAATTTATAAGGCAGTGGCACAATTTGACATATCTATAGTGCAATAAAATACCTACCAGAGTAGTTGTAACATATAAAATAATAATCACAGTGATGTGCTAGACGAGACTGCTGGGGGTAGTCTGATACCCCTTGTTAAAATGTCGTCACCAAACCAAAGTTAGGTGCTAACCCCTGTTTTTGCTATAGATGAATTTCATCCCCATGGTTTACGAAGTTAACCTAAATGTGTTTTTTGTTTTCTTATATTTTGCTGAAATGTTTTTAGCATCATGTGTTTTATAGGAGAACTTGCTTCTCCTTCCCTTTCTTTCAGATTATACAATTCAAAATCAACTGCTGTTGCTGAAAAGGGTGTTCCAGACACATGCAATCAATAATGTGTAATTCTGTTTGACACTGAGATTACCTTCCCCAGTGTGCTACTGCCTTAGAGACAGCATTTCCTTTCTGGCAGGACAGTGCATTCTCAAGGTGAGGCAGAGGAGGACATGGGTTTAGCCTGTGACAGGCTCTGCCTGTGCTGGGGATGGAGAGTGCTGCAGCTGCTGCTCTAGTTCAGACTGTAGGAGCCTGCTCTTCTGATTTCTCCTATCGTCCTTGGTTTGTCCAAGGAATCAAGATAATGGTCACTGTAGGTGATGCCTTAAGTTTTAGCTTCTGTGTTTTTCAGATTCTGTGGTACCTAGGGGTGTAGTTCTGAGCCTCATATTAAGTGTTAGTAAGCTCTCTTCACAAAGTAGGTAGACAAATCCTTTCCCAGATGGTGACCAAGGATGATGAGTAAATTTCAGAACCAAAAGCATAAATGGTGGACTGAAGAGAGAAAACAAGAAGGATAGGACTTCACAACCTGAAGCTGTAATAGGAAAATTAAACCCCAATATGCAAATGGACCAAAACTTATAAAGTGTAAGATCTCATGATAGGTTGTCATTTTGTGACCATTTTAAGTCCACCTTGGGTGTAGCCCTGGTCAGGCTCTCCTACTTCACAAGTTGTACCTTTAAAGGCCTTCCAATAAATATCCCATATCTATCTACTCTATTCTTTATCTCTGTCCAGTCTGTGTTCAAGTCAGGAATAGGGATCTCCTCCGGACATAAGTGCATCAGATGCATGAGTTTGCTTTGATTGGAGGAGATTATTTCCCTGCCCATATCTGGGGCGTTGCAACTACATGATCTTTAAGGTCCCTTCCAACCAAAACCATTTAATGATTTTATGTAATCTCCTGGAAAGCATGTGTGCTTGCCAGCGCTTGATCCGCTCCAGTCTGCAGCAGCAGCACTTCTAGGTCACGCTAGAGCAGCCTGTACTTCTAACAGCCTGAGGTTCCTCGCTCAGTCCTGTATGAGGATCAAACTGGCAGCTGTCATGAACCCAGAAGCTTAAGAAGAGGACATGTTAAGGGGAGCCTATCAGAAGGCATATGAAAATAACTCATGGATTGTAAACTGTAATAATATAAAAATATAAATAAATTCTGCATGACAGAATCAATCATTAAAATACTGATGGAGTATAGCTCAGTGGGATCTCAGACCACATGCTATTCCTTCCAGACAAGGATTTTCATCTGCTTCATGAGTTTTTACTTCCATTCTTCCATCCCTCAGTATCTATTTTGACATTTGGGATTTAAAAGCTGAATTTTCAGGATTCCTCATTTAAAGCAATGGACCTCTAGAACTAATCACAGCATTTTCATATTACAAGTTTATAAAATAACAGAGTTGAACTGTTTTTGTCTTACAATATTTGTGTCTTCTGGATGTGTGTTGGCAGTATTTTCAAGATTTTTCCTATAATCAGGAGATCTAGAATTTTTATTTAACATTAAAAAACAGATTAAGTTTTCATCTACACTCTGGGACTGGGGGGTTAAGAGAGAAAACAAATAATCTGATATTTGCATTTAAGTTGCTATATTTAGAAATATTTTTCCCCATCTACTATTGTACTGTAAGAGCTGTCTTGTACTTCTGTGTTCCAAAATGAATTCTTATTTCTGATTTTCTCTCTTTCTTCTGCAGTGTAAAGGTGAATGTATTTGCTTGGCATGAGTAGCTGTGAATGATTTTACGACAGGGAGGGAGACAAGAAGACTTGAATTCATGCCATTCCACTTCCTCCAGCACTGTTCTTCAGATTTCCCTGAATATCAAGAAACTTCTTTATCTTCTCTGAATCTCTCAATACAAACATATTTTGCCAAGATACCTAAGTGGAGTCTGCCATAGTCTGACTGCTCCTAAGCTGAGAACTCTGCTTATTGTTTTGATAAATCTATGTCTGTACACATATAAACAGATGTATACAGAGTCCTCATTTCTACAGGCAGTCAGCTACTACTCAAGATGACCTCTGAAGCAGAAATTCATTTTTTTCCTGGCTAACCTCAGATATTAGGCAAAGACTAACACTGGCATGTGGTATGAAAATATAAATCATAGCTATTGCTGCAAAATTCATTCTGATTTTATGGTATGTCTACACTATTAATCCAGTTTCTAAATCTGAAAGCGTTCTATTATCAGCATTTTGTATCTTTCGTATGAACTTAGAAAATAATGTGTCATCTCTTCCCTGTACCAGTGACACCTGTGCTCCGGGAACCATTAGGAGAAGCCTAATGAGTTCATTTTCTGCAAATGATCAAGCTGTCAGCTTATAAAAATTAAGTTTCAGAAAGATCCCATGAACAAAATCCTCAATTTTCTAATAATAGACATAAACTGGTAGTAACTCGGTGATAATCTTGATGCCACATACAAATGAAAAATTATGAAATTAACTTTACTGTCATTTATAGAGGGCAAAAAGCACTCTTCATACACCTCAGTTGGTCAATCAAGAAAGGCAGAAGGGCAAAATAGCAGAGACCAGCAGGGAGAAAGAAATGATGATGTGTCTGACTGCTGAATGCTGAAATTTTGACTTAAACGGCTAAATATATAAATCCAGAATTACATTATTTGCTAAATTACCCAAATATATCTACAATTTTGTAGTCAGCTTACTGAGATATTATTTAGAATTAAACCAGACCTGAGACTAACAGTTAGTTTTACATTTTTTGTTACAATTCTCTCTACAGCCTCGAGTGCCATTTTGTTTTGACAGTCACTAGTCCAAGGAGAGGGAATCTCTGCAAACAGAATGTGAAACAAGTCTGCACAGAACATCAGGTTTTACCCTGAATTATCACAGAGATTTGAGCTTCTGGGTTTGGGGGATTATCAGTCAGTTGGACAAGATGAATCAAATGTAGGGCTTTTGAGCAGCAGCTACTGAGGCCAAACAGAGTGGCAAGCCAGCCAAACATTTCAGAATATGGTTTGTAAAGAAATATAACTTTTTATATAATTACAATGTAAGACAGCAAAGAGCATTGGAAAATTGCAATATCTTCCTACTATAGAGGTAATGATAATATCCTGAATTCAATGCAATCAGCTATTATAGCTGTTCCAGATTTTGCCATGAGCATTAACAGCACACCACTATTCAATAAGATGTATGCTGGAATTTTATTGGACTTTTGTTGTCTCGTTTACTGGTAGAATGAGGTCTTCTGTTCATACAGGAATGTGCCATTAGGAAACACATCAACATCACTTTGATTTTAAAATTATTAAGTAAACTAATGGTAGTTTATGTCAATTTTTGTGTATCAGTATCTTGACATTTAAAGTTGCCTTCTAAAAGCTGTTGCTGCCCTTACCCCAGGCTTGCTACAACACACTTACTGTAATTGTATGGCAGATATTTTCCTAGCTTTAGACAAAGATCCAGAGGTAAGAGCACTGAGAAGGAAGAAGGAAAGAACTAATAAATCTTATCAAATCTTTTAATGCATTTTGTTTTCAGAAGAGTAAGTGCTGTTTTATCTGCTTTATTTCTCCCTTTTTTCAGTTGTTGGATTTACTATATTCAAAATGCAGAATGTAAAAGCAGAGATGGTGCCTTTTTTCACCTTCTGGTAAACAGGGACTGAAAGCATAAGAATCAATTAAGTTAGAATGACATTTACACACAGTTCAGTTATGGTAAAAAAACTGTACTGTGATTATGCAAATCAGCCACTCACAACCAAAATGCAGGGATTTACATAACGGAGAAAAAAAATCCTCACAGTTATGCCTCAGTAACTTACTGGGTTCTTGCACTTTAATTGTATGACTCATTGTAATAAAATTATTCCACTTGCTTTACCCAGAGTGAAATGTATGTTAGGACATTGCCATTCTGAGTGATTTGTGTGCTTTTGGAAGCCTACATTCTCCTGTCATAAAATGTGGTGTATGTTCTATTTCAAAGAGATACAAATCAAGAAAAACCTCCAGATTCTCTGCTTGTACCAATGAAAATTTTAACCTGGTTTACATACTGCATCACTATTCTTGAAATAAATGTATACTGATACAAGTAAGTCCTTTCTTTTTCTTGGAACTTTTATTTCCTCCTTCTATTTAATTTTTTTTTTTTAACTAAGACTTGTCTTATGCATATGTCACAGAAGAAAGAACCAGTATAATTTAAACCTGCATCAGTTTAAATTGATTTGTATCTTGTGGTTTTACAAAGTGAACTTTTAATGGGAATATTTTTAGTTAGTTGGTGTGTCTAGACTATTTAACTTCTGACATCTGTGTGCTCGACATAACATAATATTTTAAAAAATGAATCTTCTATTACAAGCTATATAGAAGGAACTGTATTTATTCAGCTGGATGTAGTTTGATGTACCTTTGTTATCATGTATTCCCTGATTAGAATATTGTAATTTATTTTTTTTAATGATACTTTATAATTTCTAAGATAAAATAGAAAGAGAAGAATACATAAATTAGGCCAATATGACTTGGCTTTTTTAGCACTCAAGCCAAGTTGATTGCAGGTGAGCTTTTTCACAACACTCTATCCTATTATATATACATCCACTAAATCATGATGGCTTACTTTCCATCTGCAGATATCTTAGGCAGAGGTAACTGAAACATTTAATTATTTATCTCACGCATAAAAAACAGAGCACTGAAAAAACAATAAATAATAAACAATGAGATTTCAAAGTCTTTCCTGTCATGTGGGGATGAACACAAGAACTTTGGAAGTAAAAATGATAAAGCACATGAGCTAAAAAAAAAAGGCTTGTCCCTCATCTGAAAAGATTAGAGAACTTGCTGACTATGACATTTCAGTGTCATGTGTAAGACTCAGATCAGGTCTTCAGTTTGAATCTACTGGAGGAAAACCTGGTCCATGGTCTTGGGAATGTCCTTAGACTTCCAAGCATCTGTGCTGTCCCAGTGGGGCCCATGCACCATATTGCTTCTCACTCACAGAGCAAGAAATTCCTGAAAAGGCACTATACAATTTGGTTTGGACTAATTTACATACTTCTCTGTTTTAAGCGACATTAAAAAAAAATTGCAGCCATCTGTAAGAGGTAAATCCTGAGAACTTTTCTACCACAATTATACATTTTTTGTAATGGGCTGGAAACACCAAACTGACAGCTCCCCACTAGTATAAACAACACATGAGAAAATGCTATAATCTTCCAACAGGGAAATTAGGTCTCCTCTGCCCTCTTGTCCCCAGTATTTTGTAGACAGCCCAATTAAACTTACTTGTTTTGTGTTTATGTTATTTTATAAATTAAAAATACATGCAGACCTGTGTATAATGTGGTCCATTCTTGTAGGATTTATTATTGAGGAAAACAGGCAAAAGAAAGTTATTTGGAATATAAAATGCTCAAACATGTCAGTGGCAGTAATTCTTATTTAGTAATTCAAAAACACCCCACACAACTCCCTCGCCCCTCTGTAGCACAATGAACATTCAGCTTTCATCTTAAAGTGGCAAAACCCTTCCAGTATAGCAGAACTCAATACTAAATAGCCCCAGCATTTAATAAAGATCCTTGGAAGATCTAGTATCTGCAGCCTCTATAATAAGAGCAGACAATTGGCATAGGATTTGTAACTACCTTAGCTTCATTTCTCCAGGACAATATTACTGCATGATCTTGGATAAGAGATCAGATTTCTAACATGGAGGTAATATGTTCTGGTATCACTATCAGCATTAGGTACCATATTTTATAAATAACTATCGTGGGTTAAAAGTGTAATATGACCTTGCAAGGACCTTGGAGCTTTTAGGGGGTCCGGCCCTTGGCGATTGACGTTTGGTTTCAGCCATTGAGGGGACAGGAAAAACAACTCTTTGGAGAAACCATGTAAATTGTGAATCATAAGACCCTCGCTCTCTTTCTGCCCTGGGATTTCAAGAAGAAACACTGTGCCGAGGTTGCTGCGTGCCCCGGCTGGGTCTGGTCCCCGCTGCCCCTGGGTGGCCGGGCCAGGCCTGGCCGGGCTCTGGGAGCCGCATTCCCCATGGGGGGAGCAGCCCAGCCATGCCAGCGGGCCCGGCCAGGTGAGCAGCGGGAGAGGAGAAGGAAAGCCCCGGCAGCTGCTGCTGTCTCCAGCCGGGATGGGGGGGATGTCTCTCTCTCTCTCTCCCCACCCCTCCCTCCTTCAGGCCTCTGGCAGCCGCAGCCGCGCAGGGGAGCGGCCACGCCATGAGACCGAGGGGTGGAGAAGGAAACATCCACCAGCTCCCCAGCAGCATGGCCTGGAATTCTTCACAGCTCCCGCGTGAGAGACCTCGTGATCAGCGCAGGCCCGGGCATGTGTAACTCTTTCCTTGCCAGCAGGTGAACTTTTCAAAGCACTGACCCTTTTCCCCAGAGTGAAGACAAGGCAAAGTGATTGAACCATAAAAAGGCATAGCATGAAATGGAGTCAGAGAAGGAGGAGAGAGAGACTGAGAGAAGAAAAGGAGTAGCCCACATGGCTGTAACGTTTCTGTATTAATGGAGAATGGACCTTCTTTTCCTGTAACATATAAATGCTGTTTTGGGGAGAGAATGCATGGCTCTGTTTGGAAGTGATGTGAGGCCCTTTGCTCCTAGGGAAAAAGGAGATTTTGCAGTTTGATGATAGAAGAGGCATTCTTAATACCCCAATAATCAGTTTATGACCTATGTGCAGTGATCGGGCAGCAGCCATAGGTAGGATCTGTAGAAGTGTAATCTCCATAAGACTCAGAAAGACTCTTTTCCTAAAGGAATGGATGGAAGATTATTTCTAAATGGTAACGCTGACTGAAGTTACATGTTTTGTCTTTTTATGTTGTAAGTAAGAAGGTGAATATTTGTGGGGGAGAAGGGAAAATGTTTTGAAGGTTTTTAATTTGCTTCTTTATTTTTTCCTTATTCCTTTTTTTTTTTTATAAGGTGTGTGAATAAACTATCTTTTGTAATTTTAAGGTAAGCCTGCTTCGTTTTTTGAGTTCCCCATGTCATATATAAAATAATAGTAAACACTAAACCGTTATAATAAAATGATGTATCTCAGTATTACTTAAGTAAGATCTGTCTTATGACCTAATACACTATTCTAAGTAAGCATTTTCATTATCTAACAGGGGCTTTTTTCTTTCATGAAGAGATAATAGATGTTTTAGTCAGTTCAGCTTGAAAAGATTCTCCAGATTGGACTTTCCACTTGTTTTTGTTGTGGTTTTATAAAACTATGTAGCAGGGCTTTCCAAATTTCTCTCTATCTACAAACTTGTTGCTACTCCTACCAATTACAGAGTTCCTTATACTGGAAGCCACTCATGCCTTTGCAAAGTTTAAAAATAAAAGGATATTTACATAAAAGACTCATTTACATTATTTACATAGCATGGTGAAACATTAATTACAAGATAAATGTTTCAAATTCTGACTATTTTTCCCTCAATGTCTTGCCTTTTAATTTTTCCCTTTTTTTTCTTTTTATTCTCGTATTTTGTATTTTTATTCTTTAGTTTTCCCACAACATCATCAGACAATTTCATTTCAGTATGGTCTGCACTGGACTGCATAGGTCACCAAAATAATGGCACACAAACTTACTACATCTGTAACACCTTAATTCTTGCAAATGAGAATTCTGAGTGACAGAGCAAAGCTGTTTGCTTTCAATTTTGCAAAAACTGCATCCGCCACATTGCCAAGATCCATTTACAGATTTTAAAAAAATCGATTAATATTCTAATTTTTTATCTGACTTTATCACTCACAGAACATTTCTCTACACAAAGGATAGCTTTCTAAAATGAAAATTCTTACATATGTTAAAATACTTCCCTGGAAGTATTTTACATTTATTTTTTGTTGTAAAGAAGAAGTTATTAAAGATTGAATGACTCTCTAATGCTTGCTACTAAAACACACACACAGAGCCTTCACCTCCTTGTCTATAAAAGTGCCAAAATGATCCGCTGTATCCTTTGGTAATTTTTCTGTCAAAAAGGATTTTTTATGTATTATATGAAATGCCATTGACAATATTGAATCAGTCCTATATTTGGTACCATGGTATGCATGGTAAAACACATCACATTCAAGAACCCCAGTATTATCATAAACAACAGCAAAGTTAATGCTCGTATTCTTTTTTTTTTTTTTTTTTAACGTGAACAAATTGAGGCCTCAACTTTGCATCAATACTTTCCAGCATCAAAGACCAAAAGAACCCTGCTGACTTTAGTTCCATTAACTTCACAGAAATATACATTTACACTTTTAAGTTTTCAGCTTAGGTACATGAACTTGCGCAAACAGCATTCAGTGGCTGATCTACTAGCAGTGGAAAAGCACAGCCAGCTTCATACATTACAGATGTATTAGCTGTTTTCTTGTTAAAACTCAATTTTCACATTTCTTTCTACATTTTCTAATCTCCAAGGATGCAAAGTTTTCTTGTTTTCTCAATATGCATGAGTTCTGGCCAAATATTGCTTTAAGGCAATATGGGCACACACATTTGTCATAAACATGAAACATTAAGTGTTACTGATAAGAAACATTTTACTTATTGGGCCCACAGCCACAGTGAAGTTCTCTAGTTTCAGTTTCAATTTCAATGATTCAGTAGTAATTAATCAGTAAAAATTACCAAACTAATCTGACATAACAAGAATAGACATAAATTAAAATTGAGTTGGACTCTATTTTTTTCTACTTCAGTTAACTTTGAGGAACTTACAGAACCAGTTTAATCTTGTGATTTTTCCAGCTTTGACTAGAAAACATTTAGTATGCTGTCTAAATAAATGTCAAAGAAGAAAATGTTAAATTAAATCTAGTCTGCAAAGAAATGTTTTTTCATCAATCAAGTTTTACTTACATGGAATTTTGTTCAGTTCATTCATGAACTTCTCTTTTAGCTTAGAAAATGCATCTTCTTTTCCTCCCCCTCCTCCTGGACTGGCTGGCTCGGTGACATTACTTGGAAGGGCTGCTGCCACTGTGGTTGCTGGCGGTGCTGCCAGGGCCTCATGATGACTTTCACTCACCATTTTAACTCCTGGGTAAGCTGTTGGAATTAAAAAAAAAAAAAA
>WEIU01007607.1:151750-168175 GCA_013389925.1 Aegithalos caudatus
AAAAGTAATATAATTAAAATATATCTCTCATCAATAAATGAATAAATAGGCAAAAAATCACTTGGTTCTCATGCTTATTTCGTAAATATGACTGCCTTTGCATATAGTTTCAGATTCTTCAAAAAATATTTATTAGACAAGAGAGAAAAGTATTTTGCAGGGTTAATTTCAGCCAGAATGATTTTATTTTATTGCTTAGTGCACTTTTCCAATGGTTTGCATTTTGGAAATAATAAATTTGAAACCTCAAAATTCCTGTAAAAATTTCATACATATTTACATTTGCTCTTCAGTTTGAAAGTATAAGCAAAATGGGTAATAAATGCTCCCTATGTGCAAATTTCAATGTATTTACATAATTATTTTTATGTGATAATTACAGAGGTGTGGCTCATGGACAGACTTTCTATATACGAAATAAATGAGGTGATAAGGACATAAAAACAGTCTGTGACTTCCTGTCAAAGTAATAACCTATTGTTTCCTATTTAAAGCTGTGTATTAAACAGACATTGATTTGCATGCATTTTTATCTTCAGTAAGTGAAGACAATTTTCCTTCCAGTTATTTTGTGTGACACTTGCCACTGACAACATTCTCTTAAATTATTCAGATGTCTTACTGTATTCATGAAAATACAACATCTATAGGGAATCTAAACGCATCCATTTTGAAATATCTATAAGGCGGCCACCAGCATAATCCCACATCAGTATTTTTTAAATTTCATGTTTTTTAACGGGCATTTTGAAAAACCATTATTTGAGTGTATATTACTGTATTGGGTGTGCATCACCAGGTGTTAGTATTGGGGTGGCCACTGGCTGGCATGTGTAAGAAGCTTCCAGGAGCCTCCCCCATGTCCCACAGAGCCAATTCCAGACAGCTCCTGGATGGAGCCATCAGCAATGATGGTGGCACCTCTAGGATAACAGATTTAAGAAGGGAAAATACTGCAGGACAACAGCTACTGGGAAAGTGGAGTGAGAGTATGTGAGAGGAACAGCCGGGCTGACACTGTGGTCAGGGCAGGAGGAGGGGCAGGAAGCATTCCATGCACTGGAGCAGAGATTTCCCTGCAGCTCATGGTGCAGTCCAGGGTGAGGCAGGATGGGACCCTCCAGTCTGTGGAGGTCCATGGAGGAACAGAGATCCAACTGCAGCCTGTGGAGGACCCCACACTGGAGCAGGTGGAGGCCTGAAGGGGGCTGTGACCCTGTGGGAAGCCTGTGCTGGAGCAGGACCCTGGCAGGACCTGTGGCCCCATGGAGAGAGGAGCCTGCACTGAGCAGGTTGGGTGACAGAACAGGTGACCCCATGGAGGATCCACTCTGGAGCAGTTCCTGAAGGACTGCACCCCGAGGGAGGGACCATGCTGGAGCAGTTCCTGAAGAGCTATGCCCCATGAGGAGGACTCAAATTAGAGAAGTTCATGGGATACCGTCTCCTGTGGGAGGAACCCCACACTGGAGCAGAGAAATGCATGAGGAGTCCTCCCCCTGGGGAGGAGGGAGAGCAGAGACAATGTGTGATAGACTGACTGCTACCACCATTTCTCCTTCCCCTTCACTGCTGAAGAAATCCAGAGTGAAGTTATGCCCTGGAAGAAGGGAGTGGGGAGGAAAGCTGTTTCAAGATTTGGTTTTCTTTCTCAATATCCTATCCTACTCTGATAAATTAAGCCAATTTCCCTAATTCAAATCTGTTTTGACTTGACTGTGCCAGCAATGGGTGACTTATCTTGATCTATGGGCCTTTGGTTGTATTCTCCCTCCACTGTCCAGCTGAGGAGAGGAGGGATAGAACAGCTTTGCTGGGAACCTGGCACCCAGACAGGCTCAGGCTACCACAGTCATGTAGCAAAGAATTTTGGGCTAGTGGGGATGAAGATGAGAAAATATGAAAGAAATTTCAGCAACATAGGAGGGCTAGCTGAGATGTTTATTCAGGTTTTGAAAGCATTGTTCTGATTTTCTGCTGCATCATAAATATCACTGATCTAAATTATTTCAGAAAACAGAGGGAGAAAGGGCTTGAAAAATAACAAACATTCATTATTGCACTGAGTGGACAATTGTTCTCTGTGCCAAAAGACATTTGGCCTTTGAGCTTTTCCTGAGATATTTAAACATCAACATAGGAATAAAACACAACACATCAAAACTGAAGGGCCATAAGAGCACCTGACTGCATGAAATATGATGAATCATGACCTATCTTGTCTTACATGATTGGTCTTTCATGGATGTTGCTAAGAGTGCTCAAATCACTAAATCAAGAGGAGAATTGTCCTTCATCTTGAGTTCTGCGAGTCCGCAGTCATGAAGACCTGCAGATATAGATCTGACTGCAAGCAGAATGAACTTTGAAATCAGCCTCACAATTCCTATCATTAAACAGGGGTTTGCACACTAGTGTAGTCTGGAACACAAAAGCCATTCTCCAATATTGCTGTGTGATGAAAAATATTTTAACAAAATAGGGGTTGGTCTTGCACAATTTGGTGAATATTTTGTAGCAATTCTATTGATGCAGCAGTGAATAAAGTGGTATTCACTGTCTGCCCACCACTTCTATCCTTGCCCTCAAGTCCCTAGACTAATATAAAATCATGTCGATGTTGACACAGAATATGTACACAATACAGCTCCATAAAAATTTCATATGCATGTGGTCTTCCCTGCAACAACATGGGAGCAGTTCACAATCAAAAGCAGACCAATGTTGATGGAAAGATTCCAGTTAATATTCATAAATTTGGCTCAAGCCCAAGATATCTGTATTTCCCCAACTGCCTCACAAAACAACAACAAAAAAACAAGTAGTACATAATTTGGGTAGTATGAAATAACATGCCAGCTATTCCAGACTAAGAGACTTTTTCCATATGCTCAGATGAATGCCAAGTACTATGAAGGAAAATATGCAGAGTCATAAGCTGTAAACATTCATGCTGTTTTATGTTACAGCATTTTGTCAATGAATGTCAGTTAAATCAGAAGGAAAGTTGCATATCATAATTAAATCAAAATTAAATTACTTAATTATAATATATTGCTTAATTATTTCAGGCCTGGCAGTTGACTATTTTGTTTAGCAATGGAAGACACAATTTGCAATGACGACTTTCAGCTAATTAAAAATTAAGGCAAATGTGATTTATTTGCTTCTAGTTTTGGAGCTGTATTTTGAAAATATATTCAAAGAACAAAATTGAGTCATTACATTTCGATTTACTTAAAAGGAGGAAAAACCAACAAAACAGACTATTCCTGTAGTCTCCAGGAACAATCCTCAGTAGATTCCTAGTGCAGTTAGAGGTCACTGTGTCTAATGAGGCATGCAAAAATGGTGTGAGGCTTGCCACAGAACCTTTGACCTTTACATGCCAATGACACAGTCCTGACATTTTTAAAAGGTGTGAAGGGGCTGACGAAGAATCTTGACTCAGAAAAAGCTTTCTGCAAAGAGCACATGCCCACTTGCTCATAATACCTGATGGCTTTTGTAACTGTAATGCTGCAGCTTTCCACAATAATGGTATAAACACCATTGTAGTATTAGAGACTGCAGAATACAGAATAATTAGATTTAAACTGGGCTTTAAAAAAATGGGGGGTTACTACTTGAAAGCTGCAGTGCATCGCTGAAGGTAAAGATCTACAAATCACTAGCAGATTGTCTGCCATTTATGAAATGGTAGTTGCAAGCAAGAATTTAGTTTAAGTTAAAAAATTATGTCATTCCACTCAACTATGACTTTTAGTTCAATGTTCACTACAATGTTTATAGTGCTATGTATGAAACATGATGTATTTCATGTGCAATGTCCAGTCATAAATAAGAGTACATTTGTAATTGTAGATAAAAGTACAGTTTAACTTACATGCTTCTATAAAATGTAGCATAGACGATATTTCCATTTTTTGCATACCACTTCCCATTCACCACCCAGTAGTGCCATATAGTCATTATAAGACGTAAAATGAAACAATGGGCAAACACATGGAATACTTCAAAGTAATGCTTGTCTCTGTTTAGAAGTAGGTATGCGTTTACTGAAAATCCAGTTGAACCCTTGAGTAGACCAGGCATTTAGAGCTTTACTGTTTCCTATGCCAGAATAACTCTAACAAACATGAATTATCAGCTCAAACTTCTACATAATTTCAACATAATTTCCTCCAAAAATGAAGCATTTGAGAAATACACATATACACACTGGAGATTTGTAAGAAGCAAGTGATTTTGTTATGGAGGTACGAAGTGTTGGCTGACTGCCTTCGTAAGCGCTGGTATGGCTCCTGGTGGGAAGAGTCCCATTGGAAAACACCTCTTAAGAAAATTGTAAAGCAGCAATGTCTCTGAGGAGAGGACTAAAGAGATGTAAAACTTCAGACATGGATGAATACAGAGCATTGAATAGATTGTGGAAATCAGAGTTGAAAGAATGTGTTCGAAGGGCAACAGTCTGAAAACATTCTGGCATATGCACAGTAAGATATGGACAACTTGGGAAGACTAATCTTATGGGAAATTCAAACTTTTTAAAAAAGTATACTGAATAGTCAGAAAATTAATGAGAACTCTGTGGGATGTCCACGGTGATTCACAGAAAAGGGGGATTTTTTGGAATAAGCAAAACTCAAGAATAGTGTATCACCTTCTGGAAAATCATGGGTAGAATGATGATAGCTTTACAAAAAATATAAAAATAATAAAACGTCAAAGGGCAGCAAAGTTAATTGGTGTGTTTCTATGTGGTTAAATTACAGTAGGTGTACCACAGCAGCTGCTAAATACATAATCTTATAGGTGTAAAATCAGCAACATTCTTTCTACATGGTGGATTTCAGACAATTTCTATTTGCTCATTTCTCCTCTTATCTGCTGAATCCAAACTGCGTGCAGTGAGACACTAAATGGTCGGACATTCCATATTTACCAAGTAATTTCCTCCCAATGAGAAATTTCCTGGGAAGTCCTTATACTCTACTGACTCTCTTTCTTTTGCCATACTAAAAATTAGAATTAAGGAAACTATTAAAAACATACAACTTAGTGTTGCTATGAGTAGTTGCTTAAGTTTTCAGAAGTAATTGTCATCATTCTTTCAATGTTTAATGCTGCAACTGTAGTAGAGCTATTGACTATACTCAAGATGTAAATAGGGATCTATGTGGTTAAATGTTATTTCCTGGAAAGCTTATCTTTTCAGCATACAAAAGATGTTCAGCTCAGCAGCTTCATCCATTGTAATGCATATAATGTAATAACAAAACTTATCCAGGAAAGAAGAAGAAAAATCACACAGTTGTGTCCCTTGATCATTTTTGTTTACAGCACCTGAGCAAAGAAAGAGAAAGCAACTATTAGCTTTCAGTGTCGGTATACCCAAGTAGGTATGAAGTACTGCCAGAGAAAGGTTTGCACCATGTTGAAAATACACCTCATTCCATTAGAGTGTTTTTGATGAAATTAATTCATCAGAAGATGGGATCATTAGCAGAATGCTTAAAGGTATCTACAATAAAGGATATCTTCTTAGATTTAAGCATTCTGGGATGTTAACAATACATTTTTTACTAATTCATTTTCCTACTAATGAAAGAGGTTATCTTTGTAACTGCAGTAAAGGACAGTTATTTTAAAAAACCTCAGAAAAGAGACTTTCTTGGCCTTTTATAAAGATGGGACTGTAAGTACATTTTCAAAAGAATGGAAGGTCATGGTAAAGACGTATCAAAACAGTCTTTCATGACTACCACACAGGTTTACAATGCAATCCAGATTTAGTACTACTTTAGAGAAGGCATATGAAAGGCCAACAGTTCATGGGGAAAAAAGTTCTGATGAAGAACCTTGGAGTGGTCATTTAGGTGCCCTCTCTGTGCTTCTACCAAGGCACAAGAAATGTCCCAGCAACATCCCCACCTACCCCAGAGTGATCTCTGCACCTCTTTCAGTGGACAAGAGACACTTCTCCTGCTGCCATTTGTGAAACATGAACTAGCACTTTCCATACACCATCCATCCATCAGCTCTTTAATACTGCCTTCCAAAGCTTGCTAGCATCGCACCAATACTTTCACCAGCTGAATGAACTGAATAAACAAGGTAAGCACCTAAAGCTCTTCCCCAAAGCCTATGGCTACTTTATTGCTCACTTCTATTAATTTCCATGCCTGCATGTCCTGCCAAAGGAGTATCACTGGAGCAGGCTGGAGGAACACAGTGCTGCAGACAGAAGCAGAATCATCAGCTGGTGATCCAGGGGTGATGAGGACCCCAGTACATGGAGGGGGAGACATCTGAGCCCAAGCTTAAGCAAGTGTGGTGGATCAACAGCATTCAAATACCAGGTCAGGCAGAAGTGCTGCAACCTCAAAGCAGCAAAGAGAAGGAGAGCTTGGCAGAAATACTTTTTGCCACTTAGCAAAAAATTTTCTTTTAAGGGCCAATAGCAAGGCTGACTGTTATTTACAGCACATTCCTGGACTAGGCAACAAATCTTCCCACTATTAGACATGAGCTTCATATCAGTCTCCAGAATTTACTTAAAGTAGGAACAAATATTTTTAGAAAAACATTGAAAGACAGTTACTTGATGGCCAAATATAAATTAATTATCATGAGAAAGAGAAATATTCTCAGATTTCCAATCTAACATTCACACTGAAAACCTATTATCTGAGTAAGAGTTATATGAAAATAATAGCCAAGTCTCTGTGTACTCTTCCTATCCTAATTCACTTTTTTAGTATATCTGATAAATCTAGAAAATATGAAGAATAAGAATAGAATAGTTTGCAGTTCTCTCTTTTTATCATATGATAAAAACATTTTATTTAGTTGAAAATATTATAATGGAGCATTTCATGTCTAAGCATGTTTCAAAGCTAACCATATAATGTCACAGAAAACAATTTGTCCAGGGACAGCAAATCACCTGCGGATTTTTGGGAGGGATATGGACACCATGAACACTGAAGAAAGACAAATTCTTCAGTCTACAGCACAAACTTTATGCTTCTCTTTCAGCTACCTACTTACCCATTTATTGAATACAGCAGAAGTATAAGGCTCTGAAATACCTTACACTAAAGTCTGCAGAAGAGAAACTGTCTCAAATTTTCAGGAAGCACCAGAGTCTGGTATGTAATCTATGAACAGCTTATCACCATCTTTTGCTGGACCAAACTATGCAAGATGGTATTTTCAGACTGAATCCTTAGGCTATTGATAAGACCACAATTAATTTAACTGAGAACAGTGAAGTTGACACTATTTTCTTTCCAGCTAAAAGCCGTAATTTTTTGACTGCCATTCAAACTTCTGCTCCCGCAATGCAAAAGAACACATGGGAGCCAGAGAATTCCCAGCAGTTACAAAGAAACATCTCTGTTTAGGTCATATTACAAAGTAAGTCAAGAGTGGTGGGTCCCTTGCATAAATGCCTGACCATGTTCTGAAACTTTTATTAACCCCCAAGTATATGATATTTCTTAGTCATGTTTTTCCTTTGTTATTTAGAGGTAATGGGGATAAAGACAGCCCTGTGTCTCTGGATGTTGATGTTATTGTTATGTTTCAGCAGCAGTGAGGTTACCTGTCAAAGCTTCACGATATGTATAATCTAAACCCTCTGTCTTCGTCTACTACAGCAATTGCTGCTTTAAAATGTCTGAGCTCCTTGAAAATAGCTAATTATTAATAGGAAGGAAGGAAGGAAGGAAGGAAAAGAAAGAACAGTAATTTCCTCCCACATGATCATTCTGTCATCTTTCACACTTGCATCTCATTTCCTGAAGCTGCAATATGTGTTTCTACACCCCTGGTATTTACTTCCAGACTTCCTTTATACAGCAGTATAAGACAAAAGAATTTATATAAAAATTAGTGTTCAACTGAATTTAAGCATGAAATTCTAATGCTGTCCACAGAGTGTTCTTGCTGTTCCAAAATAATTTTAGAGTAATCTTACAAATAATGAAGCCCTTTATATCAATAATTTTCTTTTGTGTACAGTGCATAAAATCAATTTATATTCCCATATGTGGCTCTTGTGCAATCAATGGCTCTAGTAAAGACTATAAACTAGTGAAGTTCCACAGAGTTTAACAATGACAGTAAAATTCATAAAGAACCACATAACAGATATTGTAAAATAATACAGAGAAATGTTATTAATATTCTTGCTTTGGCACAGCCTTAAATTCACTATTTCCCTTTTGAATTTTCTCTTATTAGTATTTCTTATATGTCCCAATTTCTGCAGTCAGTAACCATGGGACTAGCAAAATTAATTAGGTACATGCACTGAGGAACCAAACATGGGGAGCTGAGATGTGCAGTTCAGGGCTACCTCTCACATTAGCTCAGTCTTGGACTTAGGTTGTGAAGTAATGTGATTCTGAAAATTGACTATATAAAAATGGCACCTTCTTCCTGAAAAGGATCTGCTCTCTACATATATTCAGTCATATATGCTGAATTTAATGAGTACCACATTTAACTTCATCATCGAGTGTTTTTTCACCATTACATCTGCAGTATTATAAAGCTAAGAAAGCAAGGAGAATGCAGTAAGATTGTATTCCTTACTTGCCTCATGAATGCAATTACAAAGTGAACCAAAGGTTCAAGGACCTTTGAGAACTTAGTACAAATCACACAGTAAGCTCATGAGAGTTGGGCTACATCACTTGGTGGTAGGTGGAAGGAGGCAACAGCTCAGCTAGTTTTTCAGATCCTATGATAAAATTATGTTTATGGCATTTAGAAAAATGTAAATAGTTGGTATTTGGCATTAACGCTTTAGATGCACTACCCAAGTGTATTAATGGGAAAAATACCACTATGGGTCTGATTTTCTGCATCTGTGGAGTTTTCAGCCTGTTAGTAGCTGATTTCTTCTTCCCTTGAGAGAATTCATTCCTCTCAAGGACAGTGAATGTAAACAAGTATTCTATTTTTTCATAACACAGCCAGGGTTCTCATACAACCCTCTCACAGGTGTTGTTTCTATTATTTAACTGATGAAGAGAAGTGTTGTCTTTACTGACCAATTACACAGTTCCTCAGTGCTGTATGTTATAAAAAGGGCTGAGCAAAACTGTAAATAAAGCCTTCTGATGTTTCTTCTACCTGGAGTCCAGCTCCTCATTTTGTGTCCAATAGCGACATACCACGAGTGAATTTTGTACATCAAACTTTGCAAATTCTGTATGATCAAGATTCAGAGTTTTCAGGTACATTCATTCTAGTTTTAAACAATCTCAGTAGGTCATCACACAGACCACAATGACGTGTAAAGTACCCATGTGTGCACAAATACATCTTTCTCTAAATATATATCACAGGTATATTCCTCCCAATTGTGCAATATACTGCTATTATTGCAAGAAAGCAAACAACAGCAGTTTGAGTCCAAGACTTTTCATGTGAATAGATGCGGGGGCGAGGCTGTAGGGAAATACACAAATTTTGTAAATTGTGATGCTGTCAAAAGATTTTTCAGGGTTTTCTTCAGCCACATCATAGCAGTACTGAAATCAGGATCAATGATACAAAACCATGAACAGAAGGTGACTGATCGTGACAGGTTCTGTTAATTGCAGCTACATTAAAATTACTGTTTCTTGAATGTTACCAGTGCAGGAAAACATGGGGACACTGGAAGCATCTCTACTTAGATTTGGTTTATAAGTTAAAATATTCTCTAAAAAAAGTTATTTAATATTTATAGTTAATTACTATACATAGATTTTTAAGACAGTCTTATTGGTACTTTGAAGTAAAATGGTGAAAATTGAAACTAATTGTCCCATAATGACTGATAGTTTTTCCTCCTGTTGAGAATGATACGCCATCATCCAATAGCCTTCTGCACACAGCAGGAGGGAAAATTACCAATCAATTACATGACATTTAATTTCCAACTTGAAACATTTTTCTATTGAAAGAAAGCAAGCAAAAAATCCTAATTTGAGATTAATAATCATGCATTCCCTACAGTGTTTTGGAAAGACATCTTTTAAAAGATGCCCTTATGCATATCTGAAGTTTTTTTAATAACTGATAACCTTAAAATAAGGCAGCTTATAAAGTAGTATAAGCATTGATTTCTGCTGTTAGTACTTCTATTGCTTGTTCTGCAATTATTTTTTCAGATGATCATTTTAGCAAGGATCCCAACCAAAAAAATGTTGTATCCAGCTAACATATGAGCAACACTAGAAAACAGAACTCCAGAATAAAGACGAGGAAGTAACAAAACAAAAAAGAAAACTACTTGGTTTATTGTTGCTGTTGAAATAAAGTTAAGGATACATGATAATTCAGGGATTTTCATAGGTTTAAAAATTTTAAGGTTTTTTGCACACAGAAATGCTTGATGCGGTCATATTTCCCTCTCTTCTGTAGACCAGAGAAAGCTTGTATGATAAAGCTTTGAATTCCCTTGGAAAGATGACAGACTAAGCCTTAGGTTATCTTCAGTGAGTGAGTTCCCATCACCTGGGTTTTCAACCCTCTTCCCTTGTTGCTACCTCCAAGGGAAGAGTCATTACTGTTCAGCTTTTGCAAAAAAGGACTTGCATGCCTGTCTTCAGGCACCACCTCTAAGAAGGTGCTGGAGACAGTTCAGAGAAGAATGAAGATTTATGATTCAATTCTGTTTTTAGCACATCCTGCTGACTAAACAGCTTCTCACTCAGCATGCTGGCTGCTGAGCAACCCAATTTGAGGTACTCACATATTCCAGATATTGTACAAGAAGCTTACTCTGAAGCTGTGACACAGTTCAAGGATGGATGGAACAGGGGTATTTATAAGCACAGCATCAGGAATTCTCTAACCTAACCTACAACCTCAATTTGCTCTGCTTTCATAAATAGGATGACAAAAGCAGTCTGGTGTCTCTGCCGGATGGTATGGCTCTTCTGCGTCATGAATATTCCTCACCTCCATCAGGAGGTTCTGCACTGGTTTGAAAGAAACTTGGTGGACTGAGGCCAACTGAGATGCCTGGGCTGAATTCTGAAAGCAGCCCTTCTGCATGCCTCTTCCAGGATGGCAGGTCCCAGAGCATCATGCCCTTTTAGACTGAGGGATGGATTTACCTTAGATCTGGACAACAGTCTGCAGCAGCATTCTGACTGAGGCAGTGATTGATAGACAATTCTGCCTCATTAGCCACTTACTGCTGCAGGAGGGCAACTAAGGTTAGTGCCATTGCCAAAACAACCTGAGGGAGCTAGAAATCCTACTTAATAGGCAAGGCTGATTTATTGTTATTGTTGGCTTTCCCAGTTTTATTCTGGGCACTTCTTTCTTCTGACCCAGTACAGTGCTCTTTGTTTTAAACCAGTGATTCAGTACATGTTCAGGGGAAAGTGTTGTTCATCAAAAGTGTTTAAGTAGGATAATGCAGTTTTTCAAGTTTGTAGATGGAAACTTGAGCAAATTTTACTTAACCTATGGGCAATTGCACTTGGAACACTGAACAGCTGACTGGTTACAGAATAGTTACAGGAAAGTTATTTTTAATGCAGCCCAGCAGATACTGCTATTGCAGTTAAGTCTCTAACAGCTAAAACACCTTGGAGCATGTTGTCACACATTCTAAGTTTTCCTGTAGATTTAGCTGATTGAGTTAATTGTCCAACTGAGACATCAGAAGGGCTGAGTATACACTAAATGCTATACAGTTAACATTCATGCAGGAAGAAAGAAGTTTTGAATAAACAAATGAACATGAACGAACCTAAGAGTTCTACTTTGTATAGACATCTTATTGATATAATTAAAAAAAACAATCTGTTATGTTTCAGTTCTTATTTTCTTGATGGTCATGTTGTCTTACGGAATGCTTGCTTCAACTTCTGTGACAATGCTGTTTTTTTTTTTGTTTTTTTTTTTTTTTTTTTTTTTTTTTCCCTATTTTGTTTACCTCTCTATTCAGATATGGAATTACAATCATTTATTGGTCAACAGCACTGATCTATAACCATGATCCATTTAAAATGGAAAATAAAAAAAAAAATTAATGATCATATTTGCATAGGAAAGTAGGATTATCTATTTTCACAGAGTGAAGACAGTTATGTCTTCAGTTCCCACTTTTTTTTACATCACCATAGCTAGTGTAAAACTATGCATCTTTATCCAACCTTTAGCTGAAAAATGTGACTTTTGGTATTATGTGATCTGTGGCCTTCTGACAGTGACAGAGCAGACTTGAAGCTGGGGAGAGTTCTAGCATTAAGGGTACAGCTCTGAGATCATGCACTACCCAGTGTTTGGCTGGTGAACCTGGCCTACAAGGAGGATGATACACAGCAAGAGGTTCATGCCTTCTACTGCTCAAGAGGAGTGGCCAGGATAAACAAGTGATAATTTTAACTTCATTTAAATCTTCTTGTAGCTGGTTTGGTTGTTTTGGGGTTTTTTTTCTTCTCCTCTGCAATCTCTAAATCAAAGTAAATTGCTCTGGAAAAGGATGAAGATACTGAGCCAAACAGGAGGATGTAGGGAGGCTAGCATGACCCTTAAGCTCCCTTCAGTACATATGTTTCTGCTTTGTGACATGGGCATTTTGTCTTCATGAAAGCAAGTAAACACAGGACTGGACTCAAACAATAATGGCAGCACTACCAGCACTACTTGCCAGAGCCTGGTCCTCTATAATGAATGTAGAACTAATAATTAAAGAAAACCTTGGCTTCCTCTGAAAAACTTGCAGCTAAGAGCTTTCTAGCTACCTACATGATAAAAAATGAGAACAAAATAATTCAACATGATTGATGAAACTGTTTGCGTTATCTTTAGAAGAAAGTAATAAATAACTCAGCATTTCCAAGTTCTGTGAAGAGAAAAGCTATTTGAGAGAAAGCACATGGATGCATTGTTCTGTAGCAGGGGCATTTGATGAGCTCCAAAAATCTCTTTGGAAGAGAAAAGATGTATTATAGTGTGTGAAGAAATCTTCAGTAACAGGCTGTTATCTAGTTGCTAAGGGCTGGTTCTCAATGAAAACAGAGCAGAATAGAATGGATAGTTTAAGCACTGTGAGGTAAAAGCAGAAAATTGGACTTAGAGCACAAGGGACATTCACAATGGAATGAAAGTGGATGCAGTAAAGTGTTAAGAATGTGACAAGAAGAAGATTATCATAAATACGAAGAGACAAAAGTCAAAGTTATGCCATCACTTCAACAAAGCCCTTGGAGAAAAAAAAAAAGGGATTTACCTCTGCTGGAATGTACATTAGCAAAGAGAAAAGAAAGATGAAAAGAAGAATACCACTTCAAGGTCATTTTAAACTAAGCAGCAACTACTAAACCTCTAATTATAAGCCTGCAATTCTTGTTTATTTATTAGCAATTGCTAGCAAAAAAAGAGATAAAAGCTTTGTTCAACATAGTTTTGAAGTTCATTCTGTTCATATTTTTGCTGCCAAAAAGCAAATAGAGTAATTCAAAATTATTTAAACCTAGAAAACAAGGACAAGTTTGTAAACAGAAAAGTGTATTAACTAATTCTTCTACCTAACATTAAATAGCACATTTTTCTTGTCTTCTGCCCTTTACAAAAAACCTAACAGCTTTAACTTCACCGAACATTTAAATAAATGAAAGCCAAGGCATCTCCTCAGAACTTAGGAACAAGAACAGCTTCCATTCTGTACAAACATGCAGTCCACCTTTCGTTGAAGAATTTAACGAGCCTGGAGGCAAATTGAGAGGTTCCCACAAAAGCCCCTTCCCACTAAGATCCGAGCTAATGCAGCAACTGTGTTTCAGCCATTATCAGCTTTCATAGTAGGAGAGAGAAGCAGCATTTACAGCAAGGAGTGATATTTGTTTTTAATCCACAGGCATAAGCTGTATCTGGAATTTTCATCACCTTTCTAACCATTTGAAAGCAGTAACTATTATCTCTGTTAAATGCCTTCTCTTTCTAAACCAGTACTCTCCAAATGCAAACTGTAGTCACAGCTGCAAAGGAAATCTACTGCCAAAATACACCACCGGGAGAGAAGAAAATATAGTGGCAAGTGGCTCTCTCCCAAGTGGAGAGTGCCATCTCCCTGAAACACTGTTGGCTCTTGTAGAAGAATTGCTAAAGAGCAAAGAACTGCAGTATCAGCCAGGCATTACCTGTCAGTGGATGCTATTAATGGGAACAAACTGAAGGCTGTATCTTTAGAAAATAAAAAGATGGAAAGGCTCAGGAGGGCTGAAGCACTGGGATGCGTTTGCCTGCACACAAGGTGAAAGTAGTCAAAATTTTGTAAACACTTTTTTAGTTTGGTTGGAACTCAGCAGTACTCTAATTCCCTCACACATTTCTTACTCTTTCTGTTTGCAGATTCCAGACTAAAGCCAAGTGATTGCTTCACTAGATGTCTGTCTATCCCACATTCCAGTCCCATGAGTTTATATCATCAGTAGGGGACAGTTTAAAGAATCAAGCTCAGGGAGGTATTGTAACCCCTTACTGCAGCTCCAAGCAAACCGTGATGGCACACTTCCACAATGCCTGTAACATGCGAACAGCTCAACACAGCTTTTTTTTGCTGATAGAGAGGACTCAATTAAAAGTGGGGATCTACAAGGTGAGACAGTGCAGCTGAGAACTGCCCTATAGCACAAAGTCCTCTGGTCAGAGCTCACTTCAGAGGGGACTTACCTACAGCTGTGCCAAGAGAACACTGAAGTTATCATCTGAAGCTCTCAAAAGACACTCCCAAAGCCTTTATATTTCTACCTTTTTATCTAGCATAACAAGAACCTGTAGTTATATGCTCATTATATATTTTACTGGGTCCTTTGCAATGCTCAAATCAAGAACTTTTCGATTTGCAGTACAGCCACTTTCCAGCTCATTTTAGGATTAGCAGTAGTAGATTCTGAATCTAGCCTTGTTACAAAACCACTCGTAAGACAGCAGGGAAATGGATACTGGAGTCTTAAGTATCTGTATTCTCCTTATAAAAAGCAACTACTGCCTAGCATTTACAGCAGGGATTACAAACATGACAGTTAGGTACATTCATTTCTCCTCTACGTAATTATTTCTAGCAGACAAATTTGAACTTTGCTTCTTTTTGTCGAAGCTTACTCACACTCCCTGTGATAAACCATCGCGGAACAAAATGGGCAAGTGACACCTGCTGTGAAATGAGAATCTGATCAATCATAAAGGTTGTGAGTTATGTTGAAATATACTGACTAGCCTAAAAGGTTTTTAGGGCTGCCTTTACACCTTTAGATGCAGCCCCACTGACATGTTTTAACAGGCCTTCAGTCTGGATATCAGAACTAACATACTGTGGTGCATCGAAGGACCATTTACATGCAGGAGAGGTTAGACATGTACACTCACTTTTTATCACCTAATATCTCAGCACAACCTGCATTAACATTTGGTTTTTCTTCTGCTTATTTGGTGGTTTTAGCTTCTTCCTCTTGCTCACAGCAGCTTTTTCACTCTTCTCTCCTCTTCTGCATGCTGGTGTGTGACTCATGCTATCCTAAGAATCACATTTCTCTGCTTCATTAACCAACTTTATTCAATCCTTTTAGATCCCTTCTCTAGAAGTTTTTCTGTTCTCTATATTCTTCCCCTCTATCTGTATCTCTATCCCTGTAGTCACCGTGCAATCTTAATAGATTTAGCTATTCATGCATTTGAAAAATCTCCTCCTACACCTTCATAATTCTCCTGCTATGCAGCAAAACTTTTCTTACTTTTAACTCCCCTTCCTCTCATCACCTCTCCCTTCCTGCCTCTGTTCTATTTATTCAGTTTCGCTTATCTAACTGAGGCCATAGTTATGTCAGCAGATCTCTGCAGAGCAGACATGTCAGCAGAACTTCTAAGCTATGTCGCTATTCTGATAGAAACAGTTTTTGTCAGCCAATATTACCCAGTTTCAGGAGATGGTGTAACTGCTCCAGCAAATGTGCCTCCTCTTCAGCACTTGTTCTTCCTACACTCGTGGTGCTAATGGGTCAGCAGTTACAGAACAGTCAGGCTGTTCAGCCACACTCGTCAGACAGTCCTTGATACAGAGACTTTACTTTTAGAACAACAACAACAACAAAAACCAACAAAGAATGGTATTTCTGGTGCAGGAAGAATACCTGCTTGAATGCATGCACAGATCCTGATATACTCTGTATGTATCTAAATGGGCTAAGGAAGGGCCTCAGCTTGCAGAGTACAACATAACCTGCTCAACACTTCAGCAGAAGCAAATAAATACATTAATTTAGCACAGCCGGAGTGAACAATAACCAACTATTCTCAGATTCCTTTTCATAAGTCACAACTGCTTAGGAGTGATGGAAATTTTAATTTTAAATGGCTCTCATTAGAACACAGGACTGTAAAAAGATTTGTGTAAGAAAAGACATT
>WEIU01007608.1:7384-17589 GCA_013389925.1 Aegithalos caudatus
TGAGGTATTGACATGGAAGTGGAATGGGGAGTGCAGTTTGAGGTTTGTTTTGTTCCTAATGATGAGATATCAAATATTTACACCAAAAGCTTGGCACAAAGTAACCTCAGTGGAGCAAATAACACCACTGTGTTTGTTTTTCTTTTGATATTGCTGAAGATATTGTTAGTTTTTAAGGGAATTCTGGCATCTTCTGAAGTAGGTCTTTGAGTTTCTGAACCAAATCCCCAGGATACAGATGGCAAAAACTTACCTTTTTCTTTGTTTATACAAGTTAAACATTTAAATATATTTTCATTTTCCCACTCTTCTATATAGTTTTTCCTCAGAGCAATGATATCTATGACACTAATTTTTTTTTTTGTGTAGTTTTCTTTATTCTCCTCTACCAACAATAGTGTTTGTTTTTATCTATCCATTTATGCCTTTAAAAAGTGAGATCTAAAAATACTTTTATTTTATTATTTGCTTTTGCTGACATAATTATGAAATCTCATCACTCTACCCTATAAGATTTCACAGAAAAAGTTTTACAAACACTTAGGGAAGATGTTCAGCAATAACAAATGGTATGCATATATAAATGAAAGAGAAGCAGGTGAATGAGATACTAAAGTGGACTAAAAAAAAAAAAATAGATGCCAAAAAGCTGACTACTGACAGACAGCTTTGTGCATTTAAGAAATTGAATGTTTTCCATCCCAGTATTTTTCTGCTCTAGTAAAATAACTTGAATTTGAACTTTAGATAAAATTACTCTAGTTCTCCAAGTTATGCTTAATTTAGTGGAGAAATAAATCTTCACAAAACCAAGATAGTGCCAAATTCCAGAGCAAATTATGTCTGAACAGCTTGTATTCAATTCCCAGTGTAGTTGCTTCTTTCACTACTTTTTTCCAGTCTCACTCTCCATCAGATTGTATTAAATAGGGAGCTGTGGGCAGCTGGCATTTAAATGTCAGATATGAGCAGCAAAGATTCCTCCTGGACCTCAGACTCTTTTATAGTGGTGTTTTCTAGTTTAGTCTGGTAAAAAGCTATCACATCATGGGCAAGCCTCTCACCTGTTATCCAGTTGTGTGGCTGTTATTGAAGATTTTTCAGTTTATTTCAGTAAGAATTTTGTCTGTATAGAAAACAGGCTATAAAGCTTTATCAATTACTTAATTTCTGACCCACACACTTCCCCATTCTCGTACCCTGCCTAATACTTTTCAGATTTCATTATTGCATTGTGGAAATATTGTTATTAATTATTCCTGTAGACAAATTATATTTCCTACTCCATACAACATTTTCAAGTATCATCTGAGATGACATCAATTTGTCTCTAAATGGTTACAGGCAAGAAATACAATGTCAAGATCTTTACTGAGAGAGTCATTATTTCTATTTTTTTGGTAGCTGCAATTAATTCTTTGCCCTTTCTGGTGCAAATAAGTTTCAAGAATGGGCATAAAAAGCCAGTACTATCAAGCAAGGTTTAAATCTGAAAATTATTTTTAGTTATTATTATATTTCTGTGAATATAAGTTGCTTTCTTCTGTTTTGTGTTTTGGTTTTTGTTTTCAAAATTTCTGAGATAAAGGGAAAAAAGAGACCAATAACAAACAGAATTAAGTGTTCTAAAAATAAAACCAAACCAATGCCATCCCCCAGCCCCCCCAAAACTGTCTTATTACATTTTTTGAATAAGTTTCACACAGCCTCTAAGGTTTTGAGCTACAATTCAATGTCAAGTCTCCTGAAGCAGTCACAGGGTGAGTCTACTACATTCTGCTAATTGTATCACATTAGGCATACTGTTAGTGCTATTAATAAGCGTGTCGAGCAATTCCTCTTGACAGATTGCACCCAAGGCAGAGAAATGCCAGTGAAAGCTAAAAGAGATCAACAGAAAATGTTTTTTTATTAGAAAATCACTGAAACATTATTCATTTTAGTAACAGAATGAAACAACTGTGAGATGCCTCTGAGAATGTTTACACTGCTAATATAATCCATAATTTTAATGTATATATAGTACAATTAAAACATCCTCAATAACAATAATAATAGCAACAACAATAATAATAATAGCAACACTGCTACTACTGCTACTACTGCTACTACTACTACTATTATTTTGATGTCCGAGGCTAGTTAATTACAAAGGTTTCGGTTCATAATACATGTAATACACTCTTTGTAGGTCCAAAAGGGAAAAATTCTCTGTACTGGACAAGAAGTAGAATAGAATAGAATAGAATAGAATAGAATAGAATAGAATAGAATAGAATAGAATAGAATATAGAATACAAGATTTAAAAGATTTAAAAGATTTAACCTTCAAGGCTGGCATTACATCTTTGACACATAAATTTAGGTGTCAACAATCTTTGTATATGCAAATAAGATAACTCTAAACTCTTGCAGAGTAGATTCAGTTGATCAAAAGCCTCCTGCCTCCTGCCATAACAATTTGCACCATCTGCATGAGGCTATAAACTATTACACTGGACGTCAGAGAGATCATCAATCTTCTTAAGTAATGATTGGATTCTAGGTAAGATACCCCAGGATATTTCAAATATTATGAGAGGACTTCTTGTGAGCAACTTAATGATATTTTTAGTTAAAACAGAGCAAATCACAGAATCACAGAATGGTAAGGTGACGAGGGACCACAGTAGGTCATCTGAGCCAACCTCCCTGATCATCCTGGAGCACATGTCACAGAACTGTGTCCATATGGTTCTTGGCTATCTCCTGTAAGGGAGACTCCCCAGCCTCTCTGGGCAATCTGTTCCAGTGGGTGGTTACTTACACAGTAAAGTTCTTCCTCATGCTCAGATGGGGGTTTCTGCCCATTGCCTCTTGTCCTATTGCTTGCCACCACCAAGAAGATCCCAACCATTCCCTTGACACCCTCCATTCAGATATTCATTTAGATATTGCTGAGGTCCCCCCTTAACAATCTTGGCATTCTCATGTCTTGAGAATGAATAGGCCCAGCTCCCTCAGCCTATCCACAAGAAAAGATGCTCATAAGAGAGATGGTTCAGTTCCTTAATCATTGCTGTGCTCCACTGGACCTATTCCAGAAGTTCCATTCGGTCTCTCTTGTACTGAGCAACCAGGATAGACCAGCAGATGGACATCACTCCATATGTGGCCTCACTAGGGCCGAGTAGAGTGACAGAATCACGCCTCTTGACCTGCTGGCAAAATTCTACCTAAAGTACTCTAGGACACCTTTGGTCTTTTTGGCTACAAGGTCACCCTGCTGCCTCATGGACAGCTTGTTTTCCACCAGAACACCTAGGTCCTTCTCTGCAGAGTTGTTTTCCAGCAGGTTAGCTCCCAGCCTGTGGTGTTGTATGGGGTTATTCTTCACGTGCAGGACCTTGCATTTGCCTTTGTTGATTTTAAATTCTTTTCTGCCCATCTCTCAAAAATGTTGAGGTCCCTCTGAAGGGCTACACAGCTCTCTGGGGAATTGGCCACTCTTCACAGGTTTGTGTCATTAGAGAAATTGCTGAGGAGGCACCTGCCCTTTCATCCAAGTAATTTATGGATAAGTTGAATGGTACTGGACTCCACTAGTGACAGGCCTCCAACACAGTGACACTGATTACAACCTCCTGAGACCTGCCATTAATCCAGTTCTCAATTCACCTCACTGTCCACTCATCTAGTCCAGAAGATATATGGGATGCCTATGCTCTTGTAGAGTGTTAATTGGATGTCAGGTTGCTCATTAAGGTGGTGTCTATAGTGTATCACACTGCAAGGCATCAAGTTACTGTTATGACTGGTAAAGATTTAGGACAATTCAGTTCTTTAAGAATAGGAGTACAGTTTCATTTAATTTCCTATACCTACTTCTATATCTTTCAGCTGCTGATTCAGAAGGGCATGGGTCTCCATAAATGCTGTCAATACTCAAAGCCTCATACAGATTCCTCAGACAACCAATAGAGTTTCAAATTACACTACAAACCTCTGACAAATGAATTGATCTCTTAGTCAGTAAAGTCAATGGAGAGCTACACATTTGTTTTAAAATAGCTGTTTATTTTAGGGTGAGGTGAGTCAATTGAGTGTATTGATTAGCTCATCTCTGTGGGAGTTTACACAGCTAACTCATCTGTAGTCACTTACACAGTGACAGTTATCTGTACATAGGTACTTGATGTATCCTAGCACACATTTTTTTATGTTTAGCTGTTGCTTCCAGAAAGTAAGAGTCTATCACAGATCCTGTGTCATATCTTTCATAGCTGTGATGGTGCTCTAGATGTCTAGGGTTGAGCTGTTGTTAGATGCCTATGTGTGGATGAGTGAAACAAATTCTTTAAGCCCATGAAGGCTAACTCCCATGCCATCTGTCTGATATTTTTGGTCTCAAGATCTTCTTTAATGAAAAGTTCATTTCTTTACATTTGATAAGCTCTCCTTTCTTTCTTTTCAAATCTTTTGAAATGCTTTCACTTAACTGTCCTCTGTTGGGCGGTTCTGCTTAACAGAAAGGGAGCAGCAAGAGCAGGATTGCTCCATGAAATGAGCCAGAGGCAAGTCTTTTCACAACACAGGCATGAACAGCAATCTTGCCAACAGAGGTATTGTCCCTGAGTTTTAAAAAGC
The DNA here is from genome assembly GCA_013389925.1 of Aegithalos caudatus. Taxonomy (NCBI): domain Eukaryota; kingdom Metazoa; phylum Chordata; class Aves; order Passeriformes; family Aegithalidae; genus Aegithalos; species Aegithalos caudatus. The sequence continues at coordinate 12,011 of WEIU01007608.1, forward strand.
TCCAGAGCCGAAAAGGTATTTTCAGGTGAGACTTATCATGGCATGTAAGGCCTGTATAGTTGAAGTGAGGCCTATAGAGGTGGACATAAGAATCAGAAGTTCCTGACAGCAACAATGAATAAATATTTCTCTATCTACTCCATCCAGAGTACACAAAATTTATAAAAACATTCAATGTTTTTAAGGTGAGAATTTTTGAAAAATATGTAACAAATTATTTTTTCACATGTTTTGATTTAAATTTGTTGATCTAGAGTATTATCTTTGGAAAATTCAACTCCAATATTCAGAGTTTGAAATAATGACACATAATCTATTTTATAATTTACTCATAACATTTTGTGACTCGCTTGTAATTACAATCTCTGTGTCATCTGTCAACTGAATAGATGTGCAAGTTCCTCCTCTGTACAGGCAGACTACCCCAACTCAGCAAAAATTGCACTACATGTATGCCCTTAGGCAACTACTTCATTAATTGAATACATAAACATCTAGCACAATTGCACAGTAGGTAAGTCTCATATTGACATCCATTATTTCATATCTCTATATTGAAACTTATGCTGATATGGAGCAAAAGTGACTCCCTAAAATCTTACTAATACTCACCAATAACAGCTACATTTGTTTATAGTTCCTATAACCTCGTTGCATTTTTTATGAAGTTCTCATTTTCTTATGAATTGTGTTGTGCTTCATTTTCTCTTATAGGAAATAAGGTCATGGAAGGTTATTAAAGCAGTAATTCTCCATGAAAAACTAATTTTGTCACTGAAAAATTCCTTATCTAGGGATTTAATGGTAATTTTCTGTATTTTTCTGAGAAAAAAAAAAAAAAAAGAAAAAAANNNATAAGGATTTATGTGGAATTTTTTTGTTTTTTTTAAAAAAAAAAAAAAAAAAAAAAGAAAAAAAAAAAGAGAAAAGCAGGTAAGGGGAAAGTTTATGGGAGTAAGTTCAAGGAAAATATATTCTCTATGGGTATAATCAAGCAGTGAAAGATTCCTTGCAGCTTCCAGTCTTGAAAGTTATCAAGACCCAGATGCACTCTGAGAAAACTCTGAGCTCTGAGCTGAGAGCTGACTACTCAAGTTTTTCCTGGAAATCTAATACTTATCCAATTTAAAATATTTCAGGCATGATTTTTTGCTGTTGTTGTTTTGTTGTTTGTTTTTTTTGGTATTTTTTGATAAAATTGTCACAGCAGTCAGCCCATATTTAATTTGTAGAAGTTTCATGGTTTCTAAATGTAATTTTTCATTATTCATATATGTAAAAAAATATTAAGCCTCTATTAGTTTTGCTTTTGTATTATAGAAATGCTAGAAATTATCAATACATCTCTGGATTTCAACTATTTTTCACACTTTTTATACAATAGTAAAAGCTTTCTGGAGTAATGACCTTAAGTTTACATTTCTTCCAGGTATAAAAACAAAAACATTTGAAATAATATTTAATATGAAAGAGTGTTGGATTCAATTAAGTTCCTTGAGAATTATATGGACTATGTGACACCTTTAAGTCAGAATAAAGATATGAAATACCCAATTGTGGTGCTGAAGTATATTTGTGAACTATTTTATTACTACTAAGAACACGACAAGAATTCTCTCAAGTTTATTTATAAGGGTATGCTATAAAGAAAATAATGTAAAGGAATAAACAAATGAAGGTGTGATCATGCTTTTAACAGTTATCTAAGTAATGAAATTAGGATTAAAAATATAGGCTGCATGGTCTTTATAACAAAAGATCATCTCTAAAAAAACTGTCATGAACCCTTCCTATCAAAGTTATGGAGGAGATAGAAACAAAATTACTGAAAATATAAAAACTAAATTAACCCTTTAACTATAATACCATTCTTTGGCCCATTTGCTTTTTGCTTTCAAAACGAAGCAATTTTAAGTGTATGGCATCTGATGATGATCTTCATGGTAGTCTATATAGTTCTCTGGTTTTAAACGTGTCTATAAAATTGAAAGTTGATAGCACACAAATGTTTTGGATATTGTTGCATTATTCTTGCTCAAAGTTTTATGTTTTTCTCAGAGAGGAGTCTGGGGATGGGCAGGTTAGGAGGGGACAGAGCTAGGACTGTGACCTGAATTGTCCCAAGGGATGCTCCATAACATATGTAATGATCAGTAGTAAAACCTAATGCAGAGAAAGAAGAAGAGGAAGTAGGGATCAGGGTGTAAAAGTTTTCTCATGTGTCTCACAGGATATAGTGAGCAAGGAACTGTGTGGCTGTTTGGCAACTGGCTTGTGTCAACCCATCACAATGAGGATAAAATTTAATTTTACAATGAATAATTTATAAAGGTTTCACTAATTATTGTCTGAAAAAAATCTAGCAACATGCATACATGTTGAGATATCTATGTGAGTATGTATATATAAATACATATTTGTTCCTCTTTCTGTTTCCTAGAAATTGTTTTCTCTTATGTCTTCCCATAAAAATTAGAAAGAAAAATGCTGTTTCAGATTTTGACACATTTCTTTCACAATTGATGAAGCATGGTACAAAATTTAGACTGATGAATTTAACACTAACTCTGACTTTTGAGACACTGATAACTTGTACAATAAGAGGCAAATGTGGCTGGTTAAGATTGAGTTAATGCACTGTTCTGGTTTGGGCTAGTGTAAATTCTCACAATGGCTAGAATGGACTGTGGTTTTGATTTGTGCTGAACATGAGACTAACAACATGGAGATGCTTTTGTTATTGCTGAGCAGGGCTTGCTCAGACAAGGCTTTTTCTGCTTTCCACACTGTCACGCTGGTTGTGTGGGAGGTTGGGGCAACCAGGACAGGGGACAAACTAATCAAAGGGATATTCCAGACCATATGACATTGTGTTCAGTATATAAAACTGGGGAGAAGAAGGAGGAAATGTGTGGGACCTTTGGAGTGATGGCATTTGTTTCCCCAAGCACTGCTACTTGTGATGTGGCCCAGCTCTCGTGGAGAAGGCTGAACACCTGGGGGTTCGGGTTTATACAGCGAACAGCAAGTCATGTTCGCACTCAGAGAACAGCAGTGAATAAAGGCATCTCTGATTTCAGTGAGATTGGGATTTCAGTCTCACCCATCATTTCAGCCAGTGTTTTCTATTCAGGTAGAGGTATTTTGAGTTTTCTTAAAAAACAGTAATAAAAGCTTCAGTTAAAATGTGAGACTTCATATTTACTCAAATGTGTGTTGACCTCCTGATATTTGAATGACTTTTTTCATGTTTATATGCTGTTTTAAACAAAGTAAAATTCTTTAGACCCTGTTTTACACATGCTGTGCTTTTACCTATTAATTTTGAGAATTTCTGAAAATAGACCATCTGTGTTTTCTGCATATATCTTTTCTGCTTCAAATTGTCTTGTTGCCATGGAGTCTCTGTTCTGCATCAGGAAAATAAATTATGTTTTAAAAGAGAAGGTACTTGTGAAAGTACACAGCAAAATTAACCATATATCTAATATCATTAGATCAGAAAACTTTAAAGCAAAAGTGAGAGTTTTAAAAAAATATTTCTGGTGTTTATCTAAAAGCTGGACTTTGTCATTAACTAAATAATTGCACTCACATGGTTCTGCCCACACTGGATACCTGGGCAGCCTCTGCAGTAATACAAACAGTCTCAGGCTTTGGTATTAATGCCCAGTGGAACTGGGTTCAGGAATTCAATGTGTGTGGTTTGCGCTGACAACATAGGTGTACCAACCATGAATCAGAGAAAATAAAATCCATGTTGTTCAGAGAAAAGCTTTGTAGAGCAGTATGCATGACCAAGACAAGAGCAAGCAAAGGAATTATTTCTCTATTTGGCCAAGAAGTTTCAAATTAAATGCTTTAGAGTGCCTAGGAAGACTTCAGGTCTCTGGAGAACGGCAGGGCACATCTGAAAATGGTAGTTCTGGATCCTGTAAGCCATATTTCAAATGCCCAAGCTGTTCATTTTAAAGGCCACCAGTCTCCAAAGTGGCACAGTCATATGTAATTTAGGTCATATGTATGCAGATAATCTCACACATACTGAAAACAGCTACAAGTCTGTAGATCTCAGTTTACAGAATGATTGGTGGTTCCCTGGGATACCTTCAAGGGTGTAATGCAAAGTGCTACATCTAGATAACAGATATCATATTCTTAATTTCAAGAAGATGATGACATTCGGAAGAACAAAATGCTAACTCAGATTTTAAAAAAAGATATTTATTATATTGGACAACAACTATTGTGAAATTGCAAAATAAAAATTTCAGGGCCTGTGGGTTTGTTTTTTGTTTGTTTTTCTTATAACTAAAGGTTATGAAAATTGTTAATGACAACAGCAGGTATTAAATATAAACTCAAAATTATATTTATCACAGTCAAAAGCCAGTACATTTTTAAACTTGTACAAAGCAAAGATCATTAAATTTGATCTACAGTAACTTTCTTTTATTATACTAAATTGACTGGTTTATTTTATTGCTTTCACCAATTGCCTTTTATTAAGTATTTATATTTCAACAATTCTCTATCCAATAAAAATACAGTTGCAGATGACGATTCCTAAAAGCTTAAACAGCACATCATAAATAAGAAATATTTCAAAGAATGAGAAGAAGGTACAGTTACTTAGATGTTAATGATGTCCCCAAAATACTTAGGTCAGGTAGTTTTAAGCTAAAAACNTGAAACAAGGGTAAAGTAATGGAAAGTAACAGTGGGCTGTCTACTAGATACGATGAAGTCCTTCATGAGAAACAAGAAAATATTTCTAATATAGAATGAGATAAAAAAATAAAAAAGGAGATTATCACCTAAATATTGAAGAAAAAAGTACCAGGGCCTTGTATAGACTAAACTTAATATACAGTAAAACTAGCTAAATAGTATGCTCTTCATTCTGCTTATTCATTTTGCTTTGTAATAAATGTAATGCTTTTTGAAATCTGTTACTTGCCTTGTACTGTTCTATTGGTAAAGGAATTAAGTAGTTGATATATACTCTTTTGTAAAATGTTTATAGTATTTTGGAGATTTTTTTGAGGAAAATATATAGCATACTTGATTAATATTCATGTTAACATTTACACCCACAAAGAGAATGTACAGAAGAAGAGAGACAAAGAGAGACTGTAACTGAATAAACAAGCATTTTGATATTCCTTCCCAGTGATTAAGTAAATACCACTAAACTTATGATTGTAGTGCCAGAGCAAAAGGATAAGTCAAGGTGCAATTGAGTTTTAAGGGATTTTTTACCGGGTAGAAATCAAAGCAGTGTTTCACATACTATGACACTTCAGAAGTTGAAATTTTGTCATCTATCAGATCAGCCTGGTAATTAAGATTCAATTTGAGCCCTGCATTAGGAAATCTCATGGAATTTATTGGCTAAAATGAAACTGCTTCAAGGCAGAACAAAATTAGAATGTCTCAAATCACTTGCAAAAGTTGGGATTCTAAATTGTGAAATACCATTATAATTAAGAGCTGCTGGTGATCTTGCTTGCTGATGCATCCACCAATTTCATTTCCTCATGACTGATGTAGTATACTCACTTAATTGCAAGTCCTGA
>WEIU01007609.1:3906-50534 GCA_013389925.1 Aegithalos caudatus
AAAAAAAAAAAACAAAAAAAACCCACCACCACATAGTTCTAGCTTATTTAATAAAATTTTGGAACATACCTATGCATCAAAAGCTTATACTAAACATTCAGTTTAGAAAACTTCATTCTCAGCATATTTCTCTGAATAGAATTCCATTTCATCTCCCAAGGGCTGAAGGATGAATCTGATATCCTTTAGGTTTTTCATGAAACTAAGACATTATTTTGGAATTTTGCTAGCTTTCTTTCTGTGTATGTTGATTCAGCAGAGCCCAATTTAAAATGTGGAACTTTAACAATATCAGCTGTAAGTATGAAACAAAAACAATGTCAGATGGCTTAGGCAAACTTTCCCCTGCCTATTTTTTCTCTGTGTGTCATTCACCTTTTTTGACTCATTCTTTTGAGCTCAAAATCTATTCTTAACTCTCCCTAACTCCTGACATTATCACAGTTCTTCTCATTTACAAAGAGACAAGTTCCAAGACTGCCAAATTCATTGCAGCATGAACAGCAGACAGGACACCTCTTTTTTTGTGTCTCTGAACTTACCCACATCTAATCAGTACCACCAACTACCATCAAGAAAGAACAGCAGCAATAGCAACAAACAAGGAGAAAAGACAGTGAGAAATATCTTCATACACTTTCTTCAGTTCTTCATGTTAAGGAGATTTACCAAATTCCAGTCTTTGACTAGACAGGTGGCTATAAATGCTTGCAGTTAAAATTTTAGCAAATAGGCTTTAAAGATTATTATTCAATATATATTGATAAGTTTTCTTCATGTATGCTATATGAACCCCAAATTGTTATAATATGAACAGCGATAAGAATAATGCAATTCTGCAGAAATAATACAAACAGAGGCATGATTATCACTTCGAGAAAGTTTCAAGAGTGGTTTTTAATGATTTAATATTTGATTCACTAGCTCTTAAATGTCCAAAATAACATTGTATTTTCCCATATAGCCTTCCATTATAAGTGGTTTATCCAGGAGCAATTTTCACTTTAAATCTCATGTTTTTGAATCTGAGGAATTTCAAAACACTTAAGGGCTTTAATTCCATGTCCAAACATTCAATTCAGCTATTTGTAAATAACTGCCTATCATGTTAAAACTTCAATCAAAAACAGCTTGGAAAATACCGTCTATTAGTACTGTAATTCAGTTTTAGATTTTTTTGTTTCCCTCTATGAGGAAATTTCTAAAGAAAATAGTTTGAGGCATTTCCTAAACAGGACTGTTTCAGTACAGTAAATATCTAATATTGTTATGGACCTGATCCTAAAAACTCATTAAAATTTACAGTAAGGTATTTAATTTTTTTGTAAGATAATTTTATAAGATATAGGAATGAAACTTACTATGCCCATGTGCTTTACAGGTTTAACTAAGGTGAATCTTTAGTTTTATGAATGTGTGGTATGGGATACTATGGTAGTTTTCAAGAAAATGGCAACACAATGCTTGCAGCATGTTAGGCATCTTCAACATACACTGCTCTTGGGAGAATCGGGCATTATTTAAATTCAACAGGAGATGCTAAATAAATAAACTTTTTAAATTAGTGTTTCTATCAGACTTTTTGCCCATTTACTCTGGACAGACATTTGTATAAATGGATGTAACTCTTATGTTTCTGTTTCTGTAAGTAAGATGCTTCCAGGAAGCATCAGACATATTGAGATTGTTTTGCACAGATGGTCTGTTCATGCACTGTAATGGAAACCTTTGGGATATGTCAGACTTATTGTGCATACAATCGTAAGAAAATAAAACTACAAGGAATCTGGGGAGATCATCTAACCTAGTGTCCATTGTAAAGCATGATCTGTTTCCTGACAGGTGCCTGCTTAACTTGCCATCAATTATTGGCAGTAATGAAGATTCCAGTCTCCCCAAGACACATTTTCAGTGCTTTGTAGAGCTGGTACATAAGAAAACATAACCAATGCCTGACTGAAAACCTCCTGCTGCCACTTAAGGCCATTCCTTTTCATCCTGTTTACCACAGACATGAAGAACAGTTCATTCTCTCTCCTCTGTGGTAGCCTTTATTTGCCAAAAAATTGTTTAACCCCTTCTCAGTTTTGCTAGTACATACCACCACAGTTTATCTGTAGTGCAGTCAGGTCAGGGATTCAGACTGCAGTCTCACTGCACATGTGCAGCACATCTGTGTTTCTTTCCACTCTTCTGACCCTTGCTGTGTCTGCTTAACTGGGTCAACTACTCTTCTGCAATGTGGCAGGCAGTGTCAGTGCTCTCAAGGACATCTCCTGTGGGGTGTATGTGCCCTCACACCTCACATGGTGAATGTGTGCAGGGTTTTATGAATTCACAGAAGCTGCCTTAGGACATTGAGCTAAAGTGCATCTTCAGGCTCATCCAAAGCAATTCTGCATAGGAAAAGCCTCATGGGAGGGCCCAGATGTGTGGCAGTTCTGTCAATGGACTAGCAGGTGAACACTGGGGTTTTTTAAAGTTCTAGTTGTTTAAACATGCAGACACGCATCTACAAAACACAATAAACTTTCTGGTGGTAGTCAGCTTCCCTATTTGTGTTGCTCCACTCCCAGTACCAAGCCAAAGTTAACAAGGGAAAATATGTCCATATATATTATGCTGTAGAAAGATGCTAAATAAATAGTCCTAGAAAGGCATTTGCAACTTTGCCAGTAACATTCAATTAATGCACTCACTAAGGACCTGTATTCAGCCCCTGGAAATTTTAGGATTTTCAGCTATATGAGTTTTATCTCTTTGATCTCAAGAGTGAAACTTCTCCTTTCTTCTGTGCTTCTTGCACAGTAAGCTGAAATTTAACATGAAATTCTTTTGCACTTTTAAGAGGAATAAAACTTGCTATGTCCATGTACTAACAAACACTGTTGTAGTTTTCAGTAATATGGATCCTTGCAATTCCACTGCCACTTCCTAGTATCTCAAACTGAAGGAGAAAAAGTATAAACTTTTAGCTCAGGAGAGGCATAGGTAATTAATTGAAATAATTTCATTTTAAAAATCAACATGTTACAGTAGGGCATTCCCAAGTAAATGAAGGGCAGTGGTTTAAAATACTTTAAAAATAGGGAGGGAGGTTTTTTCAGTCTTGTTAGGATATTTTTTTGNTTTTTTTTCTTCAAAATAATCATGTTTATGCATGGAACTTTTGAGATGAAATGGTTTTTCATTTCAGCAGGAAAAGTATATTTGGAATCCTAGAATTTGGAGCATATGGAAATGAAGCTTCTCAAGTAGACAGCTGAAAATGGCACATTCAGAGAGCAATGGAGATCTATAGGAGATGGTTAGCTGCCAGACTCTTGGGAATGCTTCAAGATAATCACTGGAGACCTGAAAGTACCTGTCAGCATTTGCTGGAAGTATGGGATATGAAAGAAACAAAATATTATGAAACAGCATCCTAAACCACTTATTTCATCAAAGTAAAATTTCTCCACCTAGGATTCATTGTTCTACATTAAGGATATCCTTTCTCCAAAAAAGTTACTGAAGTTCTAGTTTTATGGGACAGAAATAAAATAGCAGAATTGTGATGTGTTCTCTGCAATCAATAGGCTATATCACCATAAAACATGTGTCTAGCACTGAAATTGTGCAACAAGATATAAAACAGTTACTCAAGGTTCCTGGCTAAGTATCACACAAATCAGTGAAGGAAGATCTATATATAGAAATCCATTTGATGCCTAGTAAAAGTATGCTGGCAGGAAAAAACACTTTGAAATGGCAAGTAACACTTTGGAGTTTCTTGGTTGAAGTTCATCCTCTCCCTTTTTATCCACCCCTTTACTGTTCTTCTCTAACATTCCCTCCTCCAGTCCTTCCCTATACCACTGTTAAAGGCTTCAGTTTTACCAGGTTGTTAATAACCTTTTTATACAAATCATCTTCTTGGTACTCACTTTGGTATAACATTTAGTACTTACTTGATTCTTTTACAGTCCTCCAAAATTAAAAAAAAAAACAAAAAACAAAAAACCCAAAACCAAACAATAAAAGTAACCAAACTCATCTAATATTCAGTGATGTGATATGAGGTAATCTTTCTGTCTTTATCTGTATTTTGGGTCATTTCAGGTCATGCTTTGTTCCTCACTGAACCAAGTCTTATTTTGATTTCTCCCATATAAATAAAGATAGTGAGTGTCATCTCCAGGTTTTATTTGGTTTATTTATTTGAAGCTGGGTTCACCAGGCTATTTGATAGAGTTGGAGGATATGGTGGCCAACAGCTGATGGTGTCACAACTTGGCCAAGGTCTGTAATCAGTGGGAGTTTGAAGAGTCCTGTAGCTATGTGTTTAGTGTCAGTAGAGTAAGGGCTACCCCACCTTTTGCAGGGGAGGTGACCATCATTTTCTCACACACAATGACAACAAGTATCTTCTAACTTAGCTGGAGAAGGTTCTAGCCATATATATCCACTTGGGGGTCTAAAATAAGTGATATTTTAGCACAGTACTTTCTCAAAGTAAAAAAGAGAAATACTCTGAAAATAGAAGGACAGAAACCCAGAGGCTGGGATACTCTGCTTCACACCACACAAACTCTGATATTGGAGTTCTTCAGAATTGTGGTAGGTGCTAATTCCATCTTTTATCTGCCATTTTCCAAAACAGGCAGCAACAAAAACTTCTTCAGTCTGTTGAGTGACTCCAGCTGAGAGGGGGAAGTGGGGAAAGGGAGCCAGATTCTTGGAACAGCAGGGAAATGAGCCTCTATAAAGGAGTGTGGTGAGGGAATTGGTGCTTGGCACTGCAAGACACTCTGATCATTGTTCCTGCACAGCAAAGAGACTTTCAGGAAGTGAATTGATGTTCATGGATTTTATAGCACAATAGACCTGTATGGTTCTTCCTATAAATAGATGGAAGTCCTTGAAGGAAAGAATTTTTGAACACTTTTTCTCCCTCCTTTGCTGATTTACATTACAAAAAAGCCTTCAAAATTTCAATTCCTATTCACTATTAAACACTACTACCTCTCACCCTGTTCTTAGCACAGCACAATTAATATATCTCTGTGTACCTCCCTTGTTAGTCACAAAGAATTAGAACACAAACTTTCCCTTCAAGAGTGAGTTTTTAAACTTCCTTAAATCCAAAGGTAACTATTTCTTGTTAGAACAGAATTGTGAACATGGACTGAAATTCCATCCTTTGTGAAGTCATTCACATCACTGGGATTTCCATAAATGCGTACCCAGCACATCTATGTCATCACTCTGTGTTAGAGACTAGCAGGGTACAAGTGACATCAACTTCTAAACTTTCAGAACAACTCATGGAAATTTGGATGTTCAAGTGGTATTATGGGGATAGACCTTCAGCATATAATTTCTCCACATCTTTGGAGTTCTTGTTCTTCATTATAGTCATTCAAGCATACCTGTGCACTGACTATTGCCACCAGTCCTGTTAAGACTCCATTCTGTACTACACCAAAATATCTATTTTGTAGACCTGTATACAAATTCTTATGGGGTCCCAATCACTAACATTTGATCTTAATTAACTGGTGGTGGTCAAGTGCTAGAAGTCCTACATATTTATAGGAAAGAAACTGGAATAACTATTTCACTGAACAGAAAATCTTGAGCTTATTTGGATTTCATATCACTTCATATTTGGAACCTGAAAAACAAATATGAATGAAACACCTATAAATACAAAAAAAGCAATTCAGATGACACTGTCCTAACAGAAATATTAAAATTTTTCCTTGAGGTCTCCAAAACTGAGAAATTAATAATCAGAAATTCATTCAGTTTGTCAGATTAGGGTATAGAATAAACAAGCAAAACACTTTAAAAATGTCTTATTTGACAGATTCAATAAAGCCTGTTTCAGGACATGAGATTTTTGTTTTTAATTAATTTTAATATCCATATTTATAGAAAAAATAGTCTACTATTCTTAGATATCCAGCAACTTACTTCATACTTGCACAATGTCTTAATTTCCTCTCTTATTAAGCACACACTGCAAAGAGAAAAAAGTCCAAGTCTTGAAATCAGTGTGTAAGACAATTCTAAATCTTGCATCTCCCACTTTAGCAAGGATTGTTGGTGGCAAAATATAAGAAGTGGGACAGGAATTATTTGTGTAATTAACACAATAAATAGATTGATTAAGATTCAGTTCTTGTTTCTCTATTTCAAATAAGAAATTGAACAACTTTGTGCTGCAAAACAATGAAAGTTGGAAAAAACACTGCAGTGCTTTATATATCATCCACTCTTCCTTTCCTCATATCATAATATTGGTTTGATAAGTCCTGTTTTACTAGACTATTATGACTGTTAGAAGCTTCTGTGAAATGTGCAAGACAGTCTCAATACGATATATAACTTAAAAATTTTTTTTTTCAAAATTTTATCCTGATAATATCAATAATTGTGTAAAAAACAAATAGTTTTATATGTTGTTGGAGGTTGAGTATTGTTTCTTTTGTGTTAGTTGAATTTTTTCCATTAGGTTGCTAGGAAATTAATTGCTGGGTACTTAACCAAAACAAAGGGGTGGCCAAGCACGAGTTTCAGAGCTGATATTTTCTGCTAATGGGCCATTAACGCTCACCAATGACATGACACATTCCATCACCCCATTGGGAGATGCTCCGCCCAGCTGGGAGGGACCCAAGCATTCCTACCTGGATAAAAAGGGGAGACANAAAACTTTGCCTGAGAGCCCCTAATTGCAGAATTATAATAATTTGAGGGAGGGGTTTACATTCTCTATTCAAAGGGAACTTCCAGCTTTTGCTGGCAGATACCTGTCCTTTCAAAACCAGGACATATGTGTATCTTAATTTCAAAGAAAAATCAAAGAAAATTTTTCAATAAGCTAAATCTAAAATAAGACAGAGAGCTGACTTCAAGTCTTCCTGCTTAAAGCTATGATCCTTCCAAAATTTCACTGAACATAATTGACATGGAAATATCTCTGATCCTTTAGAGAAAAGATATAAAGCCTGTGTTTTCACAAGTTGCCTATACTCCATTTTACTAGACAAAACACATCAAGCATATTGTCACTGATCATACTGATCAGCTCAATGACTTATTTCTTTAGAGTATCACTAAACAACAGGATTATGCAAATTTAGGGTAGGCTCGTGCCTTTGTTTCAGTTTTCTCTTTGTGTCTGCTTATCAGGTTGCAGCACTTTTGGCTAGAAATATATCTCAGTGGTTTAAAGTCTGGAAGGATTGCAGGTTCACAGAGCAGGTGTAAATAAGTCTTTCATCCTAAAATTTCTTGAAAGCCTCTTGTCTTCTGAAGGCTGGGCTTCTTTCATGCTTCCTTCATCTGCTGTTAGTCTCTACTCCCTGATTTTGCTCTTGATGTATTAGGGAATACTCAAAACACCTTGTTAGTTTTCACATTTTCAAAATCCCCAATCATATAGCATTTTCCCTGAACCTGAGCTCTCTTTTCCAGCCATCTCCTCACAGTCCTAAAGACTGCCTTACATAATTTTAGTCATACCAGATTATTATTTTCCTTTCCAAGCCCCTGATCCTAACAAATTTTTCACCTATTCCCCTTCCTCTTTTGTGTTTTTCTTTGGGAATAGCTATTATTTCTCAGTTATTTCCTAGCATTATCAGTAAGTTTCTCTGTCTAGAACAGTAAGTGAAAAGTCAACAAAAGAACATGGTGTTGAGTTCTTACTTATAATAAGATCACACACAAAAAAAAAAAAAAAAAAAAAAAAAAAAAAAAAAAAAAAAAAAAAAAAAAAAAAAAAAAAAAAAAAAAAAAAAAGCCTGTACTAGAGATTAGAAAGTCTGAGGAAAGCGAAGAAAAAAATGTTAAAGTTCTATAGAAAATACTAAGCTCTGAGAGTGTTAAGACATGTTTATTGGTGTGATGGAAAAAATAATTTCCAAGCTTGAACTTTCAGTGATTTAGCTATTATCTTCCTCTTAATGGAGAGAAATCTTTAGCTCTTCTGTCTAAATAATTTTAAAATGTTAAGAATCCTATCCATTAGGCACTTGGAATTCAAAGCATAGATAAATATTATGTGATTTTTGAAAACAAAAGAAAGAGCATTAGCTACTACTAGTTTACCTGTTAAATCTTACTCACTTTGATATTAGGAGGAGGAAATTTGCTAGAATAATGGAAACGTCCTAAATATTTCATGAAGCATCCCACAGAAATCATTAATGAATTTCTTTCCTACTGCACACTTTTTGAGCCATATAGAATGGCTGAAACAGATTAAGGGGAAGAGGACTGGGGGGCAAATACCTCTAATCTATACATTTTCAGACCATTGGCAATGTTGTGTTACTCTTTATATGCTAATCATGTTTTAATCAGGAAAAAAATCTCCAGAAGAGCTGCATCACTTTATGGTATAACTTCTGTAGATTTTTGCAATAGATCTGCAAAGTTGCTTTTGTAAATTGATGTTAAGGATTAGTGTAATGTTTAACATATAGTAATGACAAAAAGGTGTTTTACAGGACTAGGTGTTTTGGTTTATTTATTTTTTTTAAAGCCTAATTACTACTAGTAATAGCATAATACCATTCATACCTAACTACTCATCTCCTGAAAATGTGATGATTTTGTCAGACTTATGGATGCGATGTAGCCTATTTTCTTTACTTGCTCCAGGCTAATAGTTTCTTCTTGGCAAAACCAAAAAAATTAAGAAATATTGTCTGATCCACTAAATATTTTTGACTTTCAAATGATACTTAATATTCTTGTGATCTGAATCTTTCTGATATGCAAACATTTATGATTACACCAGTACTACCTAATTAAAACATCAGGTGGTGAATCTGCCATTTTAGCCACTATGCGCATGCTAAACTGCAAAACACCTATCAGAGAAGACTTTATAGGCACCATTAATCCAAGCTTTATACTACTTGAAAGCCATGCATCTAGAAAGCCCTAGGGATCTTTTATTTTAAGAAAAAATTGGAGAAATAGACCATGATGGTGCATAATCTCCAGTGTGCATATACAGCAATATGGAAGGAAACAGTGGGTGGCCTATTGAATAGTAACAGAGGCAAAGATGAATGAAATGTCAGCAACCCAGTGCAGTGGTTTCAGCTGGGTGAGTTTAGGCTAATACTGCAATGGCTTGCTCAGCTGGCTTTCTGCAATTTTAATGATGACTGATCCCTATAGTTAAGAAGCAAAATTCAGCTGAAATATAACACAAGACCGTGTGCAGAGCCTATACACTGCTTGTTCAGATTTCAGCTTCCCTTTGATCCTCATGCCCACTTACTGGTAGTATAACCAGCTGATTATAGGATCTTATTTAGCCTTTAATAAACTTACTGTTAGATGACAACTCCAGCAGACACAAGATGGATCCTAGATCTGTCTTTTTCACTTAGAAAAAGAGGACTTTCAGGAATGTGTTGATAACTAGCTAAACAGAATCTAGATTCTAAGGTTTACTGAGTACTTATTGCTTCAGTCTTTATTAGAAACCACAAATCTAATATTACAATTAAGAGACTATCATAGACGACTACACTCTTAGCCTCCCATGTTTAGAGTATTTCCAACCATTGGAGGAAAAATCTACAGGACATAATTATGTCAATCATTCAAAATGTTCTAATACTGGCAGCCTCTCTCCTTTGAGACACATAGTGGGAATGTCAGTGTTTATGGGTTCTGTATAAAAGTTTATTTCTCTCCAGATTTCAGCATTATATCTACAAATTTTGAAGTGCTCTTAAACATTTAGTTATATTATGAAAAACACTCAGATAAATTCTTTAGCTCTTATGTCTAAGTATAGCCCTTGGAGGCCTGTGTAGTTATATAGATCTATATAAATATGGCTATAAAACAAACATGTTTTTAATTGACCTTTGTGGTATTACCTTTGACTAATCATAGTAAGAATATTTTCCAAGCTATTGTGTCACATAATTATGTTGTTAAGGGAGCAGAAGTAAGGAAATCCCACTTAGATGTTACTGTTTCTCATTTTGCATCTTGCACCATATCTTATGGACACTAAAGATCTTACTTGTTGAAATATTACTTACAGCTTGACAGTCAGAAGTGCTTCTACTACCACATTAAGTTGTACTACAGAGCTAAACCTTTGACATTTTCCTAGTAATTTTGAAGCTTGTTGGGGTCCCGCAGTTCAGTAGGGTCTGTAAAGATTGCTGTTCATACACATCTGAAACACTTGTTGGTGGAATGTAACAACCAGGGGTGAGTTGCTCCTGGACAGAGGACAAGCCAGGGGCTGAGGACACTCACCAGGTAAGCTCACTAGCAAAAAATACAGTCTTTAGGCACTCTAGCAGAGCAAGTCCCATAGAAGTAATTGGGGCTACCCACAGTTCAGAGGCTGTTGGAAAAACAGCAACAAGACAGGTTTGAAGTCAAAGAAAGTCAAATCAGCCAAGGTGAGGAGAAGCAGGAATTAGCAATGTGAAAAGTTAGGCACACATGTGCCTAGAATGTACCAGTAAAAAAGAAAAGCCATGGCAGGAGATCAAATGCAATGAAAAGGAGGAGTGTGGTGGAGGCTCATGCAGCTCCTTTGCATACCTGAACTGCTGTGGGGCTGGGACTCATCTGAGGTAACCTTCAGTACTGATGCTTCAGTCCCATGTGGGGAAGAGGTGGTGTTGTCTGTCAGTGTGCTCAGCTGGCTTCTCAGTTGCTTTCCATGCACTTTTCCTTGGCTCTGCTGTGTGATTCAATTGTGAATACTTGTCTAAATACATTTCTCTTTAAGTTACTCCTATGTGGTGTCTTTGAGCATGCATTTCAAATTTCAATTCTATATTTACTAAAATTCTTTTTTTTTTCTATATTCCACATGTTGATCTCTTCTTTGATACTGTTATTGTCCATAATTGGCTGTTTCTACATGGAATTTGTATCAATATGTACTAATGTTTCTGTAAAATAAAATTTCTTTCCAGGAAATAAAAGAGTTCTGTTTACTCAGTGCTCCCAAATTTACACCTTTAAAAATCATGTTCTCCTAAAAGTAATAATGTATGGCAATCCTTTTCTATTGTATTTTGAACACTTGGAGATTATACTTAAAAGGTCTCTGCAGTGAGATCTTGCAACCATAAACAGAAGTTGATAAAATGTGTTTTCTATATTTTAAGTGAATGCTAAAAGTATTATAAAATCACTGAAATCCACATTGTAGGGCTCTGTGGAAAGATACAGCAACTGCATCAAAACTTCCCCACAGTGCTGTCATGGGAGTTCTATAAAAATGTTAATAACTTCATAAATATTTTCTCTAGATAACTTTTTAAGTGAAATATTCCAGCAATGTGTGATATCAAATGATTATCCATATATTGCAGGAGTATATTTTTTTTCCTTTTTAGGCCTGATTCAGCAGGTAAGTGTCCATTTTCAGTCTTCAAGCATCTTCAAGGAATTTCTCTTTGATAATGAAAACAGTATCACAGATTTACAGTATAGTTTCTCATTTAATGGCACAGCAGTCTTTTCTTTATTTACTATGTGAGCTTCTAAAATATATTCTTCAGAGATATTTCAGGGGGAGCTACAAAGTATATTCAGGCTACTGCTTGCTATTTCTTAGAAACAGCAAGTTTTATTCCACTCTCATCTAAAAAGCCAATTTTGAAGTGATGATGTTACAGTTCAGCAAATGTAGCTTTTGAGATGTGAGCCAGGTTCATGACACATAAATTATACAACTTAAGATGGATGTGACCACGTTACAATAGAGCTGTGTCTATTTCCTGAGTTGTAGAACAGTCTTGGCTTCTGTCAGTGCAACAGCAACGTGATAGGATTTTTTCATGATTAGTGACTCTGTATCATATTTGCTCAGGAACTAGGTAAAGAACAAAAATCTTCACAGCTGTAGCCCTGCACCTACATCCTCACCCTGAGATTTCAGTAACCATTTATTCATTCAGGCTGTCCTTTATTTACTGATTAAAAAAGCATCTACAAGGCTAGAGTCGCTTTACACTTGCTACTCTCTTTATCAGGTTTCACAGGTGTAATTGAAGGTAGAATTTTACATCATTCATGGAATTTAGTTAACACTGGTGTTGAAGACGTATGAGATGGAAACTCCTCCATAGCTTGTTATTCAGCTACTTATGTCAGTCCTGTTACTGTTGCATCTCTCTAATGTTACCAGGTGTAGAGAATAATAATGGTTTATTTTTTTGCTTGAAAAAGTATGATGGAAATCTGAAAACCCTTGAATAACAAGCCTTGGAAGAAGATGACATTGTTACACAAATGCTTTACCAGTTAAAAGGGTGGAAATCCATGTAAATGAAACTGTTGAAGTTTCCTAATGTCTAGTGCTTTACACAACACTAGGAGAAGACAATTATACAATAATTTTGGAGTGTATAACTGTGTAGTTCATGGCTAGCAAACTACATCTTTGCTGTTTCAAGCTTGTCCCCATGGATATACATGGAATTCAAATTATGACTGATTATGAATTTATAGCTAAGCATCTATTTTCCTTCTTCATCCTTGTGAAGATATTCCAGCTTTAGAAAAAGATAAACTAATTTTGAATTTTCTTATTATTTTTTCTGATGTGTTACATGCTAAGATAGCAGTAACAGAGGTAATTATTACGGTTTTTAATCAGACAAGAAACAGGAATTATGTATGTTAGGAGAATGAGGTGCCTACAGGCTGGATCTCAGACTTAGATTTACAAAACTCAGTTCTGACACAACCTGTTTACAGTACCCCCATCTGTAAATGGCTTTAGTAGAGAGATTTAAACTCTGAGTTATTTTCACCTGGAGCCTGTGGGACCAGTCAGTGGTGCCGTAGGCTGAAGGTGCTTCCTTGCTGTGGGCAGACACAGCCCCAGGGATGTGTTTACTACATTAGCCAAGTGAAAAATCTGGGGTAATCAAGGCCCAAATACTTACATCATTACAAAGACTATTCTGACACTCCTTCAACTTTTACCAGCATGAGGTTCCTCTAGTCTCTGTATGTGTTTAAGTTTTGGATATTTACCCTGTCCTTAAACATACTCTCAGTGATATGCTTGGTGCTAACAATTTCAACTGGGTTATTTTGTCTGTGATACTGGGCCTGAACGGTTTAAATGAAAAAGCATTTCAAAAGCAAATAATTGGAAGATACAAGAATCAATAAAATCTTCACAATTTGGAAGATTTTATAGGGTTGTCACCCTTTTCGGTACTCTTTGGAGAACAACCTGCAGGGACTGCTGACCCACCTACAGAAATCCCGGGAGAAACAAGGGACTACAAATCAGAAAGTTGTACAACACACACTAGGATAGAAAGTATGATTTCTTTTCTATCTTTTCACTGGAAAAAATCTACAGTCAGTAGCAGCACACAGAACAAACTTTTAATAAGATCATCCTTATTATTGATACAGAAATGGGCCATCAGCTATAGCTGTTTTCTCCTGTAGAAGATGAATAATTGGTCCAAAGTTTTCTGATATTATGGGCTCAGAATATTTAGCAAAACAATCTGCTAATGAGAAAACTGTGAGAGACTCAGATTTATCATGTTTCATCCTGTAACAGTGATGGGTATAGAAGATATATGGCAAGTGGTCTATTTCAGAAGCTGCTGGAACCTCAGAAATCTGATGAAAAGACCAGAAATATAATTTGGGGTTAACATGGAGAAGTTAGATAATTAAAAGGTTTTGGAAGTGATTACTTCTATAACAGAAATACCTGAACCTGGAAGAGTTTTACAGATGTCTCAGATCTTGAACAGTTATGGAATATCTTTAAAGGCAAATTATGGGTGATGCTACAGTTAGTCATTACAGCATTTCATAGAGAATGCTGCAGCCTAATTACATTAGTTCCGGAACCTTATCAGCATATCTGATTTCTGTATTGATTTCTGGAAGCTAAATGTAATATCTGGTTCAGATGTACATCCAATACTTCAGATTAATGGAATGCTGTTGGTCTTGAGTAATGGCCAATATGTCACTAAACTCGACTTAACAAGTGACATTTGCAGATGTTTTTAGCTTCCCAGGTTCTAGAAGAGTACTTCCTTTTGTATACTCCATGAGGAGTGCTAGTTTTAAAAGTCCACTTTATTGAAAGTAAGCTCCAGCAGCATTTTCAAGACTGATAGAGAAAATAATTTATCTTTACCAGAGATGCACAGTTTGATGCAGCGATCTATATCACTCACTTATCTAGATATAGGTGGAATACCTGCAGAAGGTATAAATGGCCCTGGAACTTTTTAGGATGCTCATGCCCTTCTAACATGGCTAAATGACAAAATGTGTTCAATGGGATGAAATACAAGGGAAATATATTTTGTAAAAGGGAAGGAATAAGACTGTGTGCTGGGTTTCACTGGAAGTGAGTAAGTTTCTCTTATATCAGTCCCTATGACACTGTGTTTTGGATATGTGATTAAAACTGTTGACAAACTCTTTGGTTTATTGCTGAACAGTGTTTGCACAGCCTCAGAGCTTTCTCTCTTGCCCACTCTGTCACCCATGCCAATTAGGCCAGAGGTTGGCAAGAAGCTTGAAGGAGATGTGAGCAGGACACACCCAGACTGACCAAAGGAATGTATAAACTATGTCCAACAACAAAACCTGAGGACAGAGTATTTTGGGAGAGGTAGCCATTGCATGGAAGCTGGCTAGGCATCAGTGTCCCTGTGGGAGGCAGTGAGTGAATGCCTTTGTATCACCTTTTTTTTTTGTTGTTATTTTTCCTTCCCTCTCTTTCAGGAGGGAGAGCTAGCAAGTGGCTGTGTGGTCATAGTCACTGGCCAGGTTCAACCCATCACAGACTCATGAAGAAAGGGCTTCCTCAGGGTGCCCCATTCTTATGAGTAAGGAAAAGATTGGTTTTTTTTTCTTTTATCTTTATCTGAATATTGACAAGTTACATATGTTTTTTGCCTTGGTAGGTTTGCTCTAGAACAATGCATTCTGTAAGATATAGTCATAGCAATTTGGATGAGTGCAGTAGGTGAGAGAACATGAATCTTTCATAGTACCTGCTTTTGTACGTGAAGAATTTTATTGATCCCTCAGAGCTAAAGGTGTTCAGATCCATGCCTTGATCTTCTTTCTCTTCAAAGGAAGAACCATTACATGGTAATAGGCATCGACTGTCTGCTCACACAGAGGACAATTAAGACCTTAAATACCACTTGCTTGAAGTCTGTTAAGTGACTGAAATTTACCCATTAAGGTACTAGGATATTATCCATAAGAAAAACCCCTTACTGACTGTGTAATAACTACAGGTAAGACCCTAGCACAGAGACATTGATTAAATGTCATGTTATCAAAACCACAAAACCAAAGTCCCCATAACATCCTATGGCTGCAGATAAGTTCCTGGATGTGCGTATTACTTCTATACAGCAGTCATGTTAGAAAATGCAAATCAGAGCCAGTTACAATGTGTGACACAGCACAGCAGCATGTGGATTTCACCAGGTCAGGACCAGATATAGTTGACAGTGTGAATACACAGTAAAATGGAAAATCAGTTCATGCATCCTTTCAAACAAAACAATAGTTGTATAACTGCATTAGTTCAGGGCCAAGACACAGCTAGCATTACTTTCATAAATCCAAAATGAAGTTACATTTGATTCTGGCATCTCTGAGATGACATAGACTCTTGAACTTGTCTCTGCCAGCCTTTGCAATGGATATTGAGTCTCCACCAAACCGTTGAACACAGTCAATTTTTTCAGGGTTGAATTGGCTCTACACTGAACCTCAGAAATCCCTTTCCTTTTCTTTCTATCTGTGTTTTCATTAACAGTGACTGCTGTTCTTTATAAATGCATGGAATTTTATTTTTTTAAATTTTTTTTATAACAGTTCAGAACTAAACAGATGACAAAATATGCATATTGAATTCTGCTATGGGCAATTTCTTGGGACCACACATAAATTACACTAAGAATATATGATGGAAGGAATCTTTACACAGCAGAACAGAAAATAGGATAGAGGGAATCAGCTTTAAAAGTGGACCTCAGCTATTCTGTTACATTTCTTGCCTTAACTGAAAGCAGTTCCATTTAATATAGATTAGCAACACACACTAATGGTAATGACAGAACAGGTACTGCAATCCACTTCCTTGTCTCCTGTGCAGGAAGGAGCTTGTTTATGGGACTACAGCCCCATGTATCTAACCTAACAAATACCTTTATTTTCTTAATTTCTGTGTATAAAATCTGGGACAAATCCTGTTCCCTATCACTGCTTTTGCTACCAGACTAATGTTTAGATGTTAAAGAAGGTAAATTTGACTGGTTTACATGTGGCCATGAGAGGTTAAATGAGCTCCCAGCAGCTTGACACTATACAGATCCCGAATGATGAAAAGGCAGAGAAAAGGAATGGAGCCCTCCCTAAAGGAGAGACAATAGAGAGACAATGAATGACCCAATTACCTGTTTATCTCAAACTTGTAGAAAGAAAACAGTTAAAGGCTGCTATTGCTCTCTCCAGAAGTTACTTAGTGAAATAATATATGTATTTCTTCCTACCTCCTTGAAAAATACCTGCTACTTTTGCATTAATTTTGATTGAGTTTGACCAAGTCGTTATTGCATTAAGGTTTCATAGAATTTTTCTATAAGGATAAAAAATTCTTTTGAGTTGGAATTTCCAGTGAGACACCTTTTTTTCCCCATCCAAACTTTTCCCACTCCTTTGTTGTGAATTCTATTCACTCCATCAAGATTATGAAATACACCCATTTGATTATTGTCTATGCGTCCTTGAGCACACTGAGTGCTTTTTTTTCCTAAAAAATACACGTCTGTTCTAAGCCCAAAGTTAATAGAAATGAAGACATTTTGAAAAGTCTTTGGTCAGATGCTTAATGGTTGTGCATATGGTAGGTTTAATAGCTTACATTCAACGTGACTGTGAGAAGTAAATAAACTCCAAGCAATTTCACATAATTTAATTCCTGAAAGAAACTTTGACCTTGATATTCCTTGTTATACATATAAATAAAAATAAATTAAGATGTTTTGTGCTGAGCCAACTAGGTGTTCTAGAATAGCAATGAAGCTCTACATTGAATCAAGGTGTTCCATAAACCTTTAATTTCCTTGAAAAAGCGGTAATTTATTTCATGGTAATCTCCTTTTTGCTGAACAAGTGGTTGCATTTTCTCAGCGGGAAAGTAAACCAGCTGGAGATTTAATGTAAGGAGTAACTCAGCACTGCAAAATACTGCGTATATAAAAAGATTTGCAGTTTAATTCAGAGGTCAAAAGACATGTTGCTTCCTAATGATATTGGAGAAATAGCTTGGAATGATGTCCCTTCCTTAATTCTTAGCAGTAGAGAACAGACAAATTAAAATGTCAGTATACTGAATTGAAAACTGTTTTATGATAAGACATTTGAGCCAGCAGTCAACTTTCCAAATACCACACGTAATAGTAGATTTACAGTTCTTGATGGGAAGACTAGTGCTAATTTCAGCATTCAACATATCAGTGAGGCAGTGCTAGAATTCAGTGCTCACTCTGATATCAGACTGGTAGATAAGAACTAAAAAAAAATCCTAAATTAGGGTAGATATGGCACCCTGATTCAGACAGCAAGAGCTATTTCAGTTGGAAAGAATTGGGTTTACTTGTTACAGGCACTGATATTTATAGTGTTACTTAGTAAAATGCTGTAAATAACTTCATAACAGCTTAAACAACTGACAGAGAAATATTCTATTTGAGACTGGAGGAAATAGATAACTATGAATTAAAAAATAACTTTTTCCACAGCATAAGATGATGATGAAACAAATAATGGTATTTTACTAATCCTGCTGTGAGCCTATAAATTCTGAAGATATATATGCTGAGCAGTTTCCTTTGTTTAGCTCTGAGTTCAATAAGCTTTTTACTTAATAGGAGTTGATTTGGAATGCAAGTATTTTTGGAGTATAAAATCCAAGAGTGATGGCTCAGTCAATATTTTCATTGGCTAAAAAAATTAGCTGCTGATTCATAGCTTTATCTTCTACTTCTCAGGATAAACTTATTCTCCAAGGATGCCTGAATATGCAGATAGTGGGATAAAAATACTCTTGTTAGCTGACGAACTTTTGTATTTCCATGCTTTCTTAAATCCTGTATTGTACTAAACTCAAGCAGTTGAAGCTCCCCTATTCTAACCACTATAACCACTCATCTCGAGAATGGTTTTATCAATTCAAATGCAAATAATGAAAGAACGCTGTGCATTGTTCTTCTGCAAATTTAGTTGTTCCTTTAGAACTTCTTTGTCTCAGTTCTCACAGCAGATTATAGGCATCTAAGTGCCCATAATCTTGTGTTTTACTGGTATCTAGTTTCTAGTCTTACTGGTATCTATCATCAAACACTATTTACTTTCAGGAGCTAAGGTTTTCCTGTCACACTGGATTATTTTCAGCTCATGGACTTCAGCATTAATGCTTCCACACCTCTGCATAAAAAAAAAGAAAAGCTACACTATGAAGGCCAGCTTTTAGGAACTCCCACTTCATCACATTTTATTCAATATACTTTCAAGTGCTTTCCCCAGGTAGCCTAATTTTTAAAGGGAAAAGTCTCCACTTCAGTCTCACAGCTTGCAGTACTAATGAGTGTTCACACAACCATGTCAATACACAGAGGTAATCTGATGCATTCCTCTGTATCAGGATTGAGGGGGAAAATATGTGGATGGCAAGAGAAGCAGCTACAGAAACAGCTACAACATAATGTGAAAAATATGAAAGTAAGAAATGGAAAAACATTTAATCTTTGATACTCCAACCATAGCCTGCCAGTTCTTCTTTTCTTATAATAAGGAGTAGCTTCCTAGTAGATTCTCGATCCTATTATCAAAACACCATTCATTCCTTCTCAGTCTCACGATTGTCTTGAACTGTCTAGGATAAAAGTGTGTCCATCACAAGCATCATGTACTTACACTATTTAGGATTAACTAATATCAGGAGGAATGTTTAGCATTTATTTAAATAAAAAAAATCTCTTCTACAACTTGGGGTTCTTGTAAGAATATTCTAATCTCTGAACCGTCACGTATCATTTCTTATTTTTGCAGATGGTATTAATATGTTTTTCCAAAGGGTAGAATTTCCAAAGGATAGAATCACAAATCAGTTGTTTATTAGCAAATCCATTTAACAGCTGTGTTCCTTTCCAAGACAGGGATATTGGGATATGAGGAGCTTGGAAGAAGATCTAGCTGTTTGCTATCTATTACAGGTGGATATATCAAGAACCAATCTAATATTATGCAAACCAAGACCAAAAAAAGACATGTATTTTAAGAGTAAGAATAAGTACTCTCTGAAAAACTTTTTCTATAGAAGAAGTGTATCCTCAACTCCATGCAGAATTTAAATCAAGATAATTTGCTATTTTTCTAAAGTGTGTTAACTGATCCAGACAATGGGTTTGAGATAACAAGTCCCCAGTGTTCTCTGGTATTCCCCAACATAGAATGAATGTTCTTAGTGACCCCCTCTAGCCATAAAATCTACAGGCAAATGTACAAAATTACATTTCTTGATAGAGTACATTCATTTCTCCTATTTGATATGGAACTGATTTTCATAAAAGCATGATGCTCCTTACCTGAGACTTTAGTTCAGTACTCTTTTTGTACTTTGGAAGACCACGAGCAAAACAGAAAGAGCTGGAGGATTGGCTGTCTTCTGTTGTGATTATATACTTGCGGGTTTTTTGCTATCACATGACACCAGCCGAGAGGCAGCTCTTGTTTTTTCTTTCCTACCACATGTGAATATTTTTGTTGGGAAATCAGTCAATTTGCTGGCAGAGTAAAATATAATATCATGTTCCTAGTATTAGTAAAGGGGACATAAACAATTTCTGCTGGTGACAATGTTTGAATCCACTCTACTATAATCAGGAATTAACAAAATTCTTTAGGTACTACTCTCTGGAAACTGCTGGCAATTGCTGACTTTAACAGCAATCCCAGTACCTGCAATTAGGTCAGCTATTTGCAGTGTGCCCCCAGGGATCTTGTCCAGTCAGGTGTTCCAGTGCCTATCTATCACTGTTACCTACTCTAAAAAACACCCATAAGTATATCTGTGCTATAGGCTGCTGTATTATTTTTTTCTCTACCTCTGTCATCTATTCTGATTTTTATCAGGGTACTTCTCTGCCTAGCTAGATTCTAATGTAGCCTTTGGCCCCAGCTGATCACTATTTGTGTGGAACAACCATGATGTCAAAGGAAGAAAGCATCTTAGTCATGTTTATCCATGGTAAACTGCAGACGTGTTCCAGCGATAGAGGTGTGAATGTCACTCCAAATCTGCAGGGTACCTGCTAGATTTGTTCAATAAATATGTTTGTATAGTATACATTTGTAAAAATATGCTGTTCCCGTGAGGAAATATTTATCTGTGGTAAATACAGTTGCTAAAGTGTATTTTCCATTATTTAGTATTCTTTTTCTTTGGACATCTATTTTCTGTGGAAATATAATATGGGGTTTTTTTCCCTAGGGAAAATGTTGACTTAGCTTAATAGGTGAGTACCATCCTCTGACATTTAAATGAAGTAACACAGTCTTTAAGGATTGTGTTTCTAATCTATGCTTACCAAGACAGACATAATTTTAGGACCTTATTATTCTCTATTTTCAATGGTTTGGGTTTTGGTCTTTATCAGACCCCTAATCTCTTGTTATGAACCCACTAGATGCACACCTTGGTTTTAAAATGTTTGTAGTGGGATGATTTTCTGCCTAATAAATATAAAACTTTTAAAGGACAAAATGAAACATTTCTTTAGTACTAATCATTTTATGCCTAACTTCATAATATTTTATCTGCATTTTTAAAATTTTTTTTTACCTTTTCTCCTCATTTTTTCTGTCTTAATGTAAAATAATCTCATTTATCAGTTTATTCTCTTCAGATTTTGTTTTGTATGATGAGTTATACACTTTTCAACAGCGTCATGGTGGAGTTGAAATGTAAAGCTAGGAGTCAGATTAATTCTATTAAAATTCAGGAATCTTCGAATCTGGTATTTTATTTTGAGAGTCTTCTCTATTTTGAGCCAAATAGTTTTTTACTTTTATTTTCACAGATGGCCTTATTGAGACATTCCTGAAAAGCAAGAAGTATAGTGATTTGGCTCTCATTATTAGACCATGCTAGATTTGACAGAACACTGTCAAAGGAACAAATACAAATAATCAAACAAAAAATGTAAAATAGTCATTTGCGCCCTTAAGAGATACATTCACATCTCTTTCATTTTCTCAAGGTTTTTCTTCTTTTTGGGAAAGCATTTTGGAAAGATTCAGCTAGAAGTATTAAAATCGTGGATGGACAATGATTAAACCAGTTGCCTCCTTGACTCATCACCTTCTAACTACAATAAGTGCTTTGGGCAAGAGAGATGCACCATTAAGCGGCCTAAAAGATGTGAAAAGAAATATCTATTAAATTTCTGAGTAGGTTTTCTACAGACTGGAACTGAAGGCCATTTTACTTGCTCACAGACTAACATACAATCAATATTAATTATAAAAAAAAAAAGTTAACATTCTTGTGGTAAGATCAGTACAGAGTAATGAACTGAAGCAACATAAAAGCATTTTTCTATATAGTGAACTCATACGTGACATCAGAATCTTAAAAACTAGATTAAAAAAATATCTATGATCAGAAAGCTAGAGACTAGGCTTCACTTTGTTTTGTCCCTCTGCAAAGTTTGGTACAGCATACTGTATATTTGTCGCAGATAATAATAATAACGGCACTCTGAATTTTTGTAGTAAGACTATGTTCGGAAAGAAGTCCAGTTCAGTTTTTAGTGCTAATTCTGCATAAAGTACCAAGAATTTACAACATGGCATTATCATTTGTTTAATCAACATGTTCTGTCAGAACACGCTGTCATAAAAGGCATTCTAAAATAAAATGAAACATCCTTCACTATGCATTGTTAAACTCTATAATCTGATCATTTTCATCAGTTGTTATGCACCGCATAGCAGTGATAATTCTCTTTTTTAGGTAACAGCCTGGATTTGGTGGCAGGTAGAAAAAAAGAAGACTTTCATTTCTCAAATTATTTGACTTCATTTAATATTAAATTGGTGCTGAATAAAGAGTTTAAAAATGTAAGACGATTGAAAATTTATCACTTTTGAGCTTGATTCATCCCATTGAGAGGAATTTCCTTTTTATAGGATTTTAGGAGACTGTTTTTGTCACACAGAATTCTTGAGAATGTGGTGGAGATATATCAGTGTTTATATTGATCTGGACTGCAAAGTTGTGGAATGAATTGAGTTGCCTTTGTGTATAGACTATGCCCACTCAGCACAACTATGATCTGTCAGGGTAGCATGCAGTAGTGATTCAAGAGGTCTGGGCTGTTCACACATCCTACAAAAAGTACTCAATGCAGCTGCCAGAAATACCACCTTGGACTTGGAGTGCTTTATCTCAGACCCTAAATTGTTCAGAACATTCAGCCACACCATTCTAAATCAGATTTTTATGTCAGTACTTTTATAGATTACTTCCATATTGCACTCGCAGCAAAACTGACACAGTGCTGCAGATCTGAAATCATTAGTTGGGATGAAACATGTGAATTACTGACTATGAATGCTAATAAATGGCTTATAATCTGACCAAACAAGAATACTTATGAAATAAGATTCTACTAAATTGCAGTATAATGATACAAATTTTACTTTTACAGAAGTCATTATTTAAAAGCCAGCACATGTCATACAATGTTAGAGATGATACTGTGTTTATCTACCACTCCAGAAAACAACTGCTTGCTTGGTTTATAGAATGAATTGGAAGCATTTTAATAATCAAAGGAAAGAATTATATTGAAATATTTTCAAAGACTGAGCCATCTCCTCACCATTCGTGATTTTTATTAGTTTGCTTTCTTAAAGTGTAAATTCCATTTTTTTTTTTTTCGGAAGCATATAACTGGATCTTACTATTTTTTTTTTTTTTTTAATTTAATGAAAATAACAACAAAAAAAAAGTGATTAATTTTACTTAGTAGAAAATATTTTGTATGCATTTTCAATTTTCTTTCAGGGTAGCTTTTTTATTCTTCCATAGTGTGAAAGAGAGACTTCCAAGAAGACTGTTGTTTTAGTTCTTGCACAGCCTGTCTTTAATGGTGAAATTGTGGATTCTTGTACCTGTTTTATCAGACTAAGGGATGTTAACCCCTCAAGTCATAAAGGTAATAATGCAGGACTGACTGTTCATCTGGATCATGGTTTCATAAGACAGTGTCCATCTCATATCATTACTTTGGCAGAGCCTCTTCACTCATTTCTGTCAGTCCAGAGATTAATTTAGCACTGGAATTTCATTCTGTACATATTACACAGGATCTTTAAGATCCTTTAGGATCTAACCCTGAAAGATATTCCAATCACATTAAAATCTTTGGAGAACACTGCTTCTTAGTATGTGGAAAGTTCAGACTCCTCAGCTGCCCGAGTTCATATTTATAGTATTTGATCAGAAATTGGAATACTTCCATAGAAGCATCATGGTCTTGGAAAACTACAACTTTTGACAGCAAAATGGGCAATACTTTTCTCTAGTTCTAATGTGTATCTTCCATACAAAATAGTATCATTATTCTTTTCAGAAATAATGTAAATTTAACAGGGATACCAGTTAAATGTGTATTATTCCTTTTTTACACAAAAAAATGTTCACTTTGTTATACCTGCAATTACTCTTACCTATTTATTATTGTGATGTTCATAATATTGATTAAGACAATGTTCTTAGACTCTCTTTCTCCACAAATTTTACCTCATGGCACAAGAGAGGAAAAAGGAAGTGTGTTTTCTGTTATACACACGTTTTGATATTTTGTTTTTAGAGAAATATATCCTCCCAGTACGTTTGTCACTACAGAAATTTTTTTTTTGTCCAAACAGGCACCAGGAAACAATATCTATTAATGTAGTCTGGTTATTCTGAGATGTGGTGCCTGCTGTAGTTCTTCATTGAACAAGATGGAAATGATACCAATTTACAGGATGATTAAGAGGTATCAAGCTAATACACCATGAAGAAGGTGTGTCCTAGGGTGACTTTAAGATGCTTGTATGCCCAATTGTCTGTTCTATTTGTGCTGTATGTTGAGTTCTGTACCTTTAGACCTGGTTCTGAGAGCGAAGGGGGAGAAAGAAGTTTTGAGACACGGCCCTGACTCCTCGGCATTCCTGCTCCGCGGTGTTCGTCTGGGGCACGGACAGCGGTGGTGCAGACTTCTGTGCTTTTAGTTAGTTAGTTTTAGCCAGCTGAGGCAGAGAAGTATCCTGGACCTTTTTTTTTTTTTTTTTTTTTTTTCTCGGGACTGTTTAAATCTGTTCTGGACTGAAAACCCAGAGGAGCACCAAGGGCTCGCACCTGCGGCCCACCGGGCCTGGACCCCTGGAGGGATTGGGAGAGAGAAAAGACTGAGAGAACTGAACTGCACCCACGGCAAGGACTTCCTCAGCTCTGCCATCTCTCTTTGGATCGTTGAGAGGTTTTATTGTTTCATATTATTCATTCTTTGTGCCTGTGGGTATTTTGTTTGTTAAATAAATAATTTTTTTTCCACTTTCTCCGAAGAAGTTTTCCCGGACCGGCTGGGGGAGGGGCCATTTGGGTTTGCTTTCTGGACGAATCCCTAATTAGGAGTTTTCCTCCCAAATTTACCCTAAACTAGGACAAGGTGTAAAGACTATAAATAGTAAGATAATTCTATTAGATATTATAAAACATTACAGTTATGGTACAAGTACCTGCTGAAGCTCCATCTGGAATACCATATATAAAGCTGGTCACCTATATTCAAGAAAGATTAATTTGTACCAGAACAGCTGCTGAGGACTTTTGAAATGCTAAAGGGAGAACTAAGCTTGTTTAGTCTAGCAAAATATAGAGCTTGAAAAGGCGTTTCATGATTCTCAGCAAATGCATACAAAATACAAATACAGGGAGAAAAAATTCACATATAAAATCATAATAAAATCAGAAAGAACAAATATATTTTAACAAGAGAAGAGGCACATTGGAAGAGAATTCTAACCATGAGACTGATAAAATGACAAAATTCTCTATGCAGGAGCCCTCAACCTATTCCTAAATAAACTCAGAACTCTAGTAGCTGCCATTAGATGTGCTGGCTGGACTATTGCAGAATTTTCAGTTTTACCTCACAAACAGAACATCACTCAGATTTGGGTAGTGTAAAATCAAATTCCTGTACTTCAGATGTAACATCTTTTGTATGTTTGTATGTGTCAGAAAGGGACAGAACCAGAATACTGTTAGTTTCTTGAGGTGGACTTCACCAAGTGATTTTAGTTTAGGGATGTGAGAACATTGTTTATATAATATTTTGGGACTTCCTCACCACCATAATCCTCTTACAGGAAATGTACAATAAAAACAAAGGCAGGTTACTATTTCTCTCTTCTGGAGGCTCATGGAAGAGGTGATGTGGAAGCAATTGGAACTAGGACTGGCCACTCAGTCCCTAGTGCAACACACGTCATTTGGTAAAAGTTGCTCTTTTCCCTGGGCTGCTGCAGTTTGGACCAGAGCAGGGAGCGAGGGTGCCATGACAGACATTCTGACAACTCCACTTTCTGGATATGCCCAGTTTATTCAGCTGGGGAGGCATAACTATTGGGCTCCTACTTACCTCAGTCAAGTCAAAACTGAACCATACTTCAGCAGTTCACTCTTTCCTAAAGTAGCACAGCTGTAATAATTATGAATATCATTATTGGAAAATATTATTCACTGACCCTTAAGCTGTAGAGTTCATCCAGCATTCGTTCCAATAATCTTGTCATTCTGCCCTTATAAATAGTATTCATTATACCTCCCTGGGCTTCATTCAAGGACTGTCTGAAAAACACATGAACAATATAATTTAATTACAGAAACATAAAAGATATTAGGGATGATAAATGTATTTTATGACCTTTAAAATGAAGTCAGAAAATACTCGTATAATTTCCGCTTTTTCATGGCTTGGTGAATGTCTTGAATTTCAGAAAAAATCCCAAACTATTTTTATGGAAACTGATTCTTATTCCACATTTATGAGGATTTGCATTGCTGGTGCTGTGAATGATATATCAATTTTAGAGTCACCCCACAAGGTCCTAAGATCAACTTTTTCCAGGTCCTGTAACACAAAATTTTATTAGAACAGACAGAAATTATTAATTTAATGACATATTAAAATTCAGCATAACTCAGAATTTATTGAAATTAGTTGGTATGTTTGAAACCAAAAGTAATTAAAACTATAAAATGCTATCTGCAGGTGATACTCTAATAACTATGCACCACATTGTATATAACAATACTGAATTCTTACTTACAGTAATTTAAAATTTCACCATCAACAGAAATCTTTACAAAAATAATCTCTGCCAAACATTAGAATTCCAAAAATCACAACAGTGGATGACTAGGACTGTAAAATAAAGGTCATGTTGATATATTCTTACATTCCAGAAGTTTAAATCTTTTTTTTCCTTCCTTTTTTTTTCCCCCTCCTAAAGAATGCACTGCAGTCATTAACAAAATTGGAACTGCAATAGAGGGGACTAAATAGCGTGGGCTGGCTCTATTATAACTGGCTTAGAAATAGCCTAGATTTATATCAGACAAGACAATTTGGTGCAGAAATATTTCCATTTTTGGATGGTAGTGTTAATGTTACCATATCAATAGTAAGTAATGTAACATTATTTATATAAAAATAATTTCTCATATATTTTAACTACTTCTACTTTACTAGCATTATTTCCATTTCAGAGATAGTGGCAACCAGAGTTTTAAAATACATTTCACATATTAGTTTGTGTTTTTTTCCCCACAGCAAGACCTGATTACCTTAGTTCAGGTATCATATGTCACAGTATATGCAAAGGTAAGAAGAAATCTCTCATGATATCGTGCAAACTTAATTTAGCACTTGTAATGTTGTGTTACTGATCTGCTTAAATTTAAAAAATACATCTTGGTAATGATATTTTGTGAAGATGTTAAAATTGCAACTATGTGATAATTTTTAGCTGTGAATGTTATAGTAAAGATAGCAGGTATGTTCCAAGTAACAAAAAATACTAGATTTTTTTTTTTCCCCAATTCCTTTTTCAGGCTCAAGGCAAAGGTGTTGGTCCAGCACTGAAAGAAGATTAAGTACCTGTACTATTATTGCTTAGCTTTATTGCTGGTTGGATGACAAAAAACCAGGAGAGAAATGTCATGGTGAAGATTCCTAGCGTGCTCAGGGATTATATAATCCATAATTAATTTCTTTTTCCTTTCTTAACTGGAAGTCACCTTGAGGCCAACAGTCATCAAATGAACATAACAATTTTTTCTGCTCAGAAAAGGAGATATCTGAATGACTTCCATAACAAAGCAAATAATTGCTGGCATCCAACTGTGATTTTGGTTGTCGCTATTTCATTTGCTAAATAAACTTTGCTCTTCTCTTTTGCATATATTGTGCCTGAGTCAATTCAGACTTTCTTCGGCTTTACTGTGCAAGTCTATATTTACAGCAGACAGAAACCCATGTGTTGATCACTTACTTTTATTACTCATTTTTGTTATGGTGTAAGTATATTACTTTTTCTCTCAGTGGATAAGTACTTCACTCATGAGCTTTCTGAAGCTGTGCTGCAACAGCTTAATTCTGCTTATAACCTAGTTTGAAGCTTTAAAATCTACTTGCAAATTGATTTTCACACTGTCAGCTGAAGATCTTTCCCTAATGCCTTCTTCTCCGAAGTCAAGGCATGCATACTTTTGTTTCATAATAGTCACTGCTTGTGATAACTCTCTCTGTAGAGTTACCATCTCCCTATAGAAAGGAAAATTTCACTTACCTTGTTCACGGGATCTGGATACACATCAGTCCTACTTAGCTGTTAATTTAAAGAGCAAAATGTTTTATCACCTCTTCAAAATGAAGAGGCATTCAGTTGGAATACATATCAATATATCCTGGGGTCTGGAATACCACTTCACAGGAATACACATTTGAATATTTGATTACATGCTAAATATACAAATCACTAAGAACGGTGTGAAAAATATGATTTTCACTTTACAATTAATCCTGTGTAAATGTACACACTAAGGGAACTAATTACCAATAGAAGAAAATATTCTTATTTCTAGAGTTACAGAGAAGGGTAATTTTTTTTATGTAAAATCTAACTTCATAATACCTAATATATTTTGTAACTATCAAAACACTGTGTATGTAGCATTAGAGAAAGGGTATTTCTGCATTAATTCGAAGTCAGCTTTGATTCATTTGTGTCCACTGATGTTTATTCACCCTTCCAGGCAACGTTAAAGATTCCTGTACAGTATCAGATCTGAATAGTTGTGTCTCTCTTCCTTGCCTCCACCCTAGAACTTGGGTTTCTTTCCTTTTGCTGTATAAAAGTTAAAGTGATGGACAATTTCACCTATGCAAAAGGCATTTGCTAGCATCTGCCTCTTCCTTTCTCAGTACGCACCCTTCTTGTCGATGTCTGTGAAAGTTTTGTGCTAAAGAGCAAAAGGGGCTCTTCCTTCAGCTGTTAGGGCTGAACTGTAACTGCAGGTCTGAAGGTGTAGACAGACAGATAGACACTGCTCTTGTTTACACTGGAATCACAGCAGTGAAACAAATTGGATTACATTGATCTCTCCTTTTGTACTTTGTTCACGATAATGATGAAGTTAGTTCCTTTCCTAGGTTCTTTGAAAGCACTTGAAACCCTGTACATGGTCAGATTGAACAAATATTTCCTGGCACTTGATAAACAAGTTTTACGTGTTTTTGGAAGAAATAGGCCCAAACTAACATTGTATCTATTTGAGGGTAATAAAAAGGAAGAAGAGGAATATCACTTTGGGCCAAAACTAAAAAGCTTGATGGAAATCTTCATAAACAAAGTTTTTAAAAAATACCTTTTAATCCCAAATGGAGCAGAATAGTGAAAAAAAACTGTAAGGAAATACAAGAAATAAATTCATTAAGAACAGCAGCAGCTCAAAATAGAAGTTAACAAGATTGTAAGGTATTGTTCCAACTCACAGAATATTAAGACAGAAGTAAAAACATATCATAGTCAGGAGAGATTTTAACATCTATTTACATGTGCAATCATAGTGGTTGACCCAGTTTCCTTATTTTGAAGACGTCAGGGTTGGTTCCTTTCAAATGAGTTGGGATACTGTGAATTTGTTGGGGTTTTTTCTCCCCTACCTTTAGCTGTTCTATAGATCCATGAATATCTTTGGTGTTGGCACATTATTTTCTTCTCATCTTAACATTTTGTTGTTGTTGATATAAAATGTACATGGTTTGAATATTTATGAATGTATGGTACCTAGCACAATGGCCACTTAACTGGGACACTTGGGGACTAGTAGTATAAAAATAGAGGACAAGACAGACTTATCCACAGTCAGAGCAATCCCTGAAGGGTAGATCCATCAAACTGCAGATTTTTAACTAAAATATCTCCCTTAGCTATAAGTCACATGTCAGTTTTCAAAATGGACAAGTCATTTGTAGACAGGAACTTTGGTTTTATTAATTTTTTTTTTTTTTAAGTATGGAATTTAACACAGAACTCAGGTTCAGGGCAGATTTTTTTTTTCCTGGGTTACAGTAGCTATATGCAGATAGGCACATAACATAAAATTCTGGTTTTAGTCTGGATTTACTTATTGCAGTTTTTCCAAAACATGAAAAACCCTACCCTTATTTTTTATAAATAGTTCAGTCAGTTCCTAATGTTAGTACAGCTCATTAATATCATCTGTCTCCTGCACTCTCTTCCACTTTCAAAATTAATTAAGCTAGTGGCACATTAACTGGAAGGAAGAGGCCATAGCTTTTTTATGCAGAAAACAATAAGAGCATAAATCAAGAGGAGCAATCCTAATGTTTTGGAATTAACCTTATGAAGGGGTACTTTGCCAAGGGACAACAGCATCTGTTCAGTTGGAAAAAAACAAAACAAAACAAAAACAGCATAAGAATTGAAAGAAACACATCAACTTCTCTCTCAAATATTGTGGAAATATTGCTCATTGCTTGCAATCACCTTCCACACCAAGAACTTTCCTTGGTGCCCATTATCCCATCCATTGTATCATCAACCCTCAGTTTCCTTTTGCTTTGTAGTTTTTCACCCACCATCAAACTTGGATCTTTATTTGAATATAAAGATACGTAATATTATTATGATAACTGATGTGGTATTTCCCATTTTTGTCTGCTAATATTTTTTAAAGTAAAGTTAACCTTCTGGACCATGTCTTTTATAAATATATTTATACATGAACACTACCATTGAATCAGCTTAAAACAGCTACAGAAGTTTGAAACATTAGATAGTTACAGAAGCTTGGAAAAGGACTGTTGGAAAAGGACTTTTTTTTCCGCAGCTGTTGAAACAGTTGGCAGCATGTATCAGAAAGAAATGTTTGCGAAAACTGACATTTCATTGGTTTTTTATTCACATATCACTGATTAAAAGGTGACACACCTTCCCCTGTGGGTAAGCCACAGCTGCAGGCAGCATTTTGGTTCTGCAGGCTGGGAGCAAGCAACACCAGTGTGGTGCCTGCTGTTATGCTGAGGGTGCTTCCTTGGGCACACAGCTGGAGAAGGCTCATGGGCTGCTGCAGGACTCCAGCTCTTTGCTCATCCTGCACAGCTAGCAGGCTAAGAACCCCACCTTGCTGAGGCAGCGTCTCCCAGGAGGGAAGGAATGGGGGAGCCCTGCAGTCTGAGCACAACCTGAAGGGTATTAGGTATTGTGTTTTCACCAGCCTTTCCTCCTGAAGCCAAGGACCAGGATTCCGTTACCCATCTCCAAGGGTCCAGACTGTTTGACTTTCCAGATTTATTTCGACATGCAACCTACATCTAGTCTCCTCTATTATCCTTCAGGAGGAGCAAGACTTCTGATTTGTAGTAAAACACTTTGGATGATGTGTCAGGCAGATGCTTACCAACCCTTGGGGATTGACTTTGATCACAAGTTCTTAATATACTGCTGATTGTTATTTAAAGCAATAATTCAAGAGACCCTTTTTCCAAGAAGCTTACATGCCTTTGTATATCTGTGAGAACTGATTATGTTCAGTCTGATTCCTTGTGATCTGTCTTCTGTGATTTAGTTTAATTGAGAAGTTAGACAACCTTTCTCCTCTTTCTCATGACACAACCCTCTCCTCTTCTTCTTGGCCCCATATCAATATCACCTCCCTTGTGTAAAAGCACCTGGATTTCTGCTCAGGACTAGGCTCCTCCTCTATTCCTTCATTTCTGAAAACATTGGTGATATCCTCAGAATACACTGTAAAAAAAATACCAAGGAGATGTGGCAATTTGGACTCTTCATTAACAGAAAGTATTTGGGAAAGTTATTGTTCTGGTTACCAAGCTAAATGACTTCTTTCAGGATCCCTTTTTTGCTGGGTGTCACTGAGAACACCCACTCCAATGTATGACCTTCAACAGAGTATTTTGCAGTAATACTGTTCAG
This sequence comes from Aegithalos caudatus, assembly GCA_013389925.1. Lineage (NCBI taxonomy): Eukaryota > Metazoa > Chordata > Aves > Passeriformes > Aegithalidae > Aegithalos > Aegithalos caudatus. Next base: position 35,560 of record WEIU01007609.1, read on the forward strand.
ACAAAGGCCTGAGTGACACTTGGGTACAAATTTGAGTTGATGTAGGAGGTTTAAGCTTTTCTTCCCTCAAAGGGCTTCCTGCTGAAAGACAGTGGCAAAAAGTTGACTGAAGCAACTGACAGAGTTTTTGCCAAACACAGCATGTTCTGTTGATTCCTCAAAGGTATCAAACATTCAGGATAAAGAGGGCTGATTGCTGATGCACCTGTATTATTTAGACATTTTAATGTTGCTTAGCCAGCTTCCACTCTCTAAGAGTCATCCCAAAGCGCTTATCACTGCACTCTTCTAGCATCCTTTCAGCCCACCATGTTCCTTCTCTTTAGCAAAAGTAAAGGAGTTGAGATTGTGCATGGTTCCTTGTGTGTTCTTTAATATAGCCTTGAGACTAATAAAACTGGGATGCAGCAGATAATAAGCACTTTCTTGTTCCCTTATGATGACGCATTATCTTGCCACTGCTTTTAATGGGTCTAATCCTGCAGTTTACCAACCTCCAAAAAGCTACCAGTACTTTTAAGAGCAGAATCCTGCTTTTACTTCAGTAAAAACAAACAGTGTTAAAAACATCTTAAAGAGAACAATTTCTGAGTAGTTAAGAGAGACAGAATGAAAGGCATCCCACACATGCACCCTTAAAGGGAAGCCTCTTCTAGGTTTTGCCTCAGCCTGGAGGCCTTTCAGGGACTTCCTGCACTGTGGCCATCCAATCCACGTACGGCTCTACACTATGTTAACTCCTTCCAGGAACATCACATTTTCCCCCCCATCATGTCCCAGAGTTGCCTTTGTGCCACCCTTTACTTGTCTCCTAATTTTTCAGTGTTTACAATGTCCACTCTCCTCAGGATGTGTGAGACACATCCTTCCCAGCAAATTCAGCCAGCACCTGCAGTGTGCCAGATCAGGGGAAAGGACAAATGACTAAAAAATTCTCTTTTTATCCAGGGACTTACCCTTAATCCAAACATTTCTTACTTAGGGTATCAGGCACAGCAAACAGAAAAAGCAAATGCCATGTATCATGGTCCTAAAAATGATAAACTTAATCTGAGTTTATACATATAGATGTTTATGTAAATATATATGCATATATACATATATTTTGCGTGTATGCAAAATGAGATATATTGATATGCACAGAATGTCAAAAGCAAAAGAAAATAACTGTAGACAAAATGAAATATTTTTGTGATAGGAAACAATAACTTAATTTCTGTGTTGAAAATACTTTGTGGGAAAAAAATTACAAAGAACCCAATTAAAGACCATTCAAAGAACTGAAGGATGCAGATGGTGATGCTGACAAGAGCCACTCTCTGATATAGTCCAGACCCTGTGTCCTGTGCATCCCTCTGTGCCTACATCCCATGGTGCCTGACCCAAATTCAGTTACCTTCTGACTGACCAGATCTTCTGTACTTCCAGAGCATGCTAAGTACTTTATAATACAAAACTCTGTGGTGAGCTAGTTGCAGTTTCACCCGGTGATGCTTTTCTACTTAAATATTCAATTGTTGAGAGAGACAATAGCACATCAACTTAATAGTGGGGCATATTTAATTGAAATTCTTGTTCTGTATAAGATTTTCATGTCTCAAATCCAAACATCTGTCTGAAAGATGTTTAAAAGGCAGCATTTGTTCAGTATCTGCAGTTAAGACAGGCCACTGGGTTCAGAAGACAAAATCTGTCATACTTGGGGGAATGAATGAAATACTGTTAAAGCCATCAGCTTCTTGAGTTGGTCTTCTTGATGCATGTCCAATACTTACAGGGTCACAGTCAAGGGGAGATACAGAGTGTAAACACCCCAATATACATCATAGTGTTGTAGGAAGGAGTCCTTGTTACAATATGGGATTAATACCTTTCAAGCAGGGGAGAAATTGATTTTGTGCCTCCATCAACCAAGATGAATGCCCTAACCAGGCAGGAAGAGAAAGAAATAGGATCTGTATCACTTTCTTCCAAGCTTCATTAATGTAGTCTTTCCTACTTTNTTTTTTTTTTTTTTTTTTTTTTTTTTTTTTTTTTTTTTTTTAGTAGAAGAATCTATCTAATGATTTTAAGTGAACTGGACTATTTTTAAATAATTATTTTATCAAGAAGGAAAACCTTTCCTGTGTTACACCAAAGCTCCTACAGTGAATATAGGCAGTTAACTTATTTCTCCCTGATAAGTTTTTCCACCTGTTCTGAAATTTTATGGAATAGGACTATTGGAACACAGTAAATCACACAGGACTCACAAAGTTAACACAGTCTGCCAGATAATCTCAGCCATAAAATAATAATGCTACTTCATTAAGAAACAATCTGTTCATTTAAAGATTAGGTATTAATGCACTAAATGGTTTTGCATAGAATTCATATTACAATGAAACCTTTGATTTTGTGCTCTCTAATATTAAGTAATAATGAAAAGAGACCAAGGTACCATTTTAAAACTTCCATTTTGAAGTTATGCTTTAGTTGCAACAAGACATCTAGAAAACTTCTCAAAAGTTTGATTTAATTACTTAAGTCATGAAGAAGATGGCTTAAGTTTCAACTGATATCTATCACAATTACACATATGCACTGACTCCCACTCACCACTAAGATCAGCACATTGTGAATGATAACTCCTCATTGAGACATACCAGCAGGAGACATTTGAGGACGAATATTTATGAACAGACAAATCTTCATTTAAATGAATGAAACAAAATATTCACTGTAGCAAAACTTCTGACCTTCATATTTCAACTTCTTCCATTTTTTGTGTGTTCTAATGAAAATGAGTGTTTTAAAATACATCCTGTTTTGTAAATAGATGCTATTTTGTTTGTATACAGATTCTTGTAAAATATGTTTTTCCCACTGAAAAAGCTGAACCAGCTTCAGTCAACCAGTCAACCAAAATTTTTTAGCTTAACCTAAGCACAAGATTTTGAAGCCCAAACAGAAGATTGGAACATCGTAATATTGAACAGAGAGCATTAAGACTGCAATTCAGTTGATGCTAACAATAGCTTTTATTGTGGAAAAAACAGCAATAATAGTAAATTTCATTTATGAAGTGCTGCTCTCAGAGTTTCAGGAAGTTTTTCATCCCAAGCAAGTAAATGCAACACAGGAAATAGATCTTTTAAATTCTGCTTTAAAAAGCCAAATCCACAACAGTTTTCCAAATATAAATAGGAATTAAATTTCATTGTAAAACATACAGTAAAAGCTCAGATACTCACAGTCTTCAAACTATTTTAAGGACAAAATCATGAATTAGGGTATTCTGACCTAAGAATTATACCAATGGGAAAAGGAGTAAAAGAAAAATTGAAGAAGTAGGACTCAATATTGCCAGAGTCCTTATAAAAATAGAAAAACAAATGCAAAACTTTAAAATTGAAAACATAATCAAAAGAAGGAAACAACTACTGTATTTTTTGTTTTTCATGAATTTTTCTTACATCTATAATTCTGAAGAAAAATCTTTATCTTGGCAAAGCAATAGACCAGACCATGCACATATATATAATATGTATATTTATGTGTCACTAGTGAGTTCTGAATTACTCCGTCTGTGGCCTGTGCTCTTCAACATCTTCATAAATTACTTGATGCAGGACTGGAAAGGATACAGATCAAGTTTGCAGACAATAGAAAACTGGGAGGAACTTGACTCCATCAAGGGCAGAGAGGCCCTGCAGAGGGACCTTGATAAATAAGAGGACTGGGCAGTCACCAACCATATGAAGTTCATAGTGAGAGAAGTGCTGGATTCTGCACCTGGAATGGGGGGGAAATCCTGGATGTACAGACAGACTCAGGAATGAGATGCTGGAAAGCAGTGCCATGGAAAGGCACCTGGGGGTCCTGGTCAATGACAAGTTAAATGTTAGCCAGCAGTGCCCTGGCAGCCAGGGCACTGTCCTGGGGTGCATCAGGCACAGCATCGCCAGCCAGGCAAGGGACGGGATTGTCCTGCTCTGCTCTGCACTGGAGCAGCCTCACCTCCAGTGCTGGGGGCAGTTTTGGACACCAGAATATAAAAAAGACAATGAGCTGTTGGAGAGTGTCCAAAGGAGGGCTACGAGGATGGTGGAAGGCTTTGAGGGGAAGCTGCATGAGGAACAACTGAGGCCACTTGTTCTCTTCAGCCTGGAGAAGACTGAGGGGGCATCTCATTGCATTTACAACTTCCTTGTGAGGGGAAGAGGAGTGTCCAGCCCTGATCTCCTCTGTCTGGTGACCAGGGACAGGACCCAAGGGAATGGCCTGAAGTTGGGGTGGTTTAGGTTGGATATTAGAAAAGGTTTCTTCACTCAGAGGGTGTTAGGACACTGGAACAGGCTCCCCTGGGAAGTTGTCACTGTATCAATCCTGGAGTTCATGTATTTGGACAACATTTTCAGGAACATGGTGTGACTCAGGGATGGTTCTGTGCAGGGTAAAGAGCTGGACTCAACGATCCTTGTGGGTTCCTTCCAACTCAGCATATTCTGTGTTTTTTGATATTTTATATCAGGGGAAAATGAAATTTAAAGTTAGACTTGTGATTCCAAAGGTATGTTGCTCTTGCCCTTGAGAACAACCACATATTCAGAAAAAAAGTGTATTCTGTCCTGTGATGCAAATAGAATATGAACTTCTTCTGCTGCACCTGTATTCAGATTTCTACCCTGAAAGAACCAGATTTGTTGTGCCATGACCAAATCCTAATTGTTAACCAGTTTGTGTGCCATAATCTGGAACATTTTAGCTCTATCTGTAGAAAGCAGCTGTAATCACAAGATTTTACATCATGTCATCACTTTGTCTTAGTCATTTTATCTGGACAAATCGGTACTTATTTCTAGGTGACAAGTTCTATCAGAAAATCAGTATTTATGAATCAGTTAAAAAAATTATAATGTTGATATGTTGCAGGTGAAGAGCTCCAGTACTGTTTATTTGGTCTGATGAAAGTTAAGGAATAAACATATTTTCAAGCACAGAACTGAGTATTGTGTTTTTATTCTTTTTCTTTATGGGAATGTATATTACGTAGGTAAACAAGGAATCAGAGAATGCATCATGCCACCAAAGTGAAGACACGCCAGTGGAATTATATGTGTTCACAATTGTATGTGAACACATGTATGTGTTCACAAAAACAAGTATATAAATTATAGTTGAAGGATATTGAGATTGAATTGGAAATAGACATATTCACATATGACAATGAAGTAGATAATTTGTTATGTTAATGAAGCAGATTCATAAATGTTGTAATTGCACTGATCAAATGCACAAAATATAAACCCTCCAGCCCCACACAGTGTCCAGAAACCACCAAAACCAAAACACAGGTATTCTTCAAGGTGTGCAATCAATTACTAATGATAATTACAAAGAAGGAGAAACTTCTTCATTATGGAAACAAGGGAAAAAAACAGAGTGCTAAAGCAAAATGCCAAATGTAAAGCCAACATCAATTTACAAAAGTGCATATACATTAAATGATGTCATAACTACGCTGCTTTAGAGAAGGCTACAGCATTTGGTAATAAACAAGGCAAAATTTCAGTCACAATTAGTCCAGGGTCCCAAACTTTCACTCTAATACCATATCCAGTTGCCAGTTTATCCTACTACAATAATTTCTTTACCTATCCCCATTTCTATATCTTTCAAAAATATATCCAGTGTTCAATCATTATTGCTCAAAAAATCTGTATATGTATCTTTCGTTTTGCATAATGTAAAGCTTCTGTAGACAGTCCCAGCATTTACTGCCAGTGTTCTAACAGAAATTACATTTTTCTACAGTCATTCTCTACTTATAAATGAGAAACAGTTTTACATGCTCAGTGCTGAAAGCCATTGCTCACGACATTTGAAACATAAGGCTGTGGTGTTCTTATAGCTGAGCTCAGGCAAAGAAGAGTGAGTGGTTAAAAGAAGAGCTGCGGGGTGGCACCAGCTGGGTCATGACTATAAAAGTGCCTGTTGTTCTTTAAAGTCTGCACTTTAATAAGGAACGATGAGAAAAGGTCTATCAATTTTCTTTGACTAAGATCATACTTGACAGATAGTAAGCCATGTGTTCTGTGGAGTTGAGCCTTACCAGGTGACAAGGAATTCTTCCTGATGTTACNTAAGCCATGTGTTCTGTGGAATTGAGTCTTACCAGGTGTTGCCATGTAACCTCCATGATGAAGCACAAGGAATTCTTCCTGATGTTACAGCCCCCAGTTTGGGACTCTGTCCAGACATCTTTAGCCAGGACCACAGAGACTCTGCAAATGGTCTATACACAGCTTTAAAGTATAAAGAAGTTTTAGGGAGCTATTTGGCCAAGCATTGTCATGCTCATCTTTCCTGATACAGCACACCAAGACCACATGCCACAGCACACAGGTGCCAAACAGGTGGCTCCCAGGGCAGCAGTGTTAGCCTCAGCATCTAAATGTCACTGGATGTTGCTGAGCTGCTGTCTCACATCAATTCACAGCTCTGACACTCAGCCCCAATGACCCCCAGCAAAACTACTTAGCTTCCCTCTTTCTCTTTTGGGCTTTAAACCATTCCTTGCTGTTTTTCCTCTTGCTTTATCAATGATCCTGTCTCAGCAATCCTATTTCTGTAACTTTTACTCTGTCTCTACAGGCTGTCTCGTGGTTCTTTCTTCACAGCATGAGTCAAGGTAACACATCTAAGGCATATGGGCTATACCCTGAATCCTTCATATCCACACAAGTAAACCTCTGGAACAGGGGGAGACCATGCCAAGGATTTCAGGGAGAGGGTTTTGTAATCCTCAGCAACAATGACCTATATTCCTCACTGCAATAGACATTTTCACTCGTGTAGTACTACTTGTTCATGTATACACAAGCAATTTTTATATTAACAGGCTTCATAAAAACTCTCTTCCTCACACATAGAATACAACCAGTTGCAGCAATTGAGATCATGAATGCAGATAGATTTCACAGAATTTGCATGCTTTATGCTTAAAGTTATTTCCTCTTTTTAAATTCATTTCCTAAAATCTGCCTTGTATGAAGTATTACAAGAGAGCAGTGTGAGATTAAAGCTAAATATATATACGCAATTAATAATTAAAAATTAAACAACTTTCAAAACTTTGAACATTAAAATAAAAAAAGAATAGAACCATCTCTGTTTATAAAAAAATTCAATTAGATTGTTTTTTAAAGCAACATGTTTCACAATTTTTTTCTAAAAACATTAAGAAATACTTGCCCCCAAAGATGAAATCAGAAATGCAGAAGTAGCAGAACCTCTGCCGCATTGTGTTGAGTGATTTTCGTTTCCAAACCAACACAGCAGTTGTTAATTTCTTCATCTGAATAATAAGCAAAATGTCCACTGACCATTTTCTGTAGTTCTCTGCTGTAATCATGGAGCAAATATTGCATTGTATCACACTCTGAATCATAGGGTGGTCAAATGTGACTGCCAGTGTGGAAACTCAAAACCATTTAAAAAGCATCTCTTTCAAAACATGAGAAATAGTGTTTTATATAAGTTTAAGCTTTCTGAAGCACTAACACCAGGCTTATGAGGTGAATAACGAGTGGTTTTATGTGAGTAATGGCACGACTCCATGAACTGCTGAACTCGCGTACAAAATGTTCTCCATATGCCTTGTCGATATAGACCATTTCATTGCAAATGTGCTCTCTGGTATTAATCAGTAGATTGTTAATCTTAATATTGTCTTGTGTTGCCACTAGACATTTAAATAAGTAAGCAATATAATAGGGAACTTTTTCCACAGATTTGTCAGTAAATGTGCATTAGCTGTTTCTACATGCAATGAAAGACTGCAATAAATACAGACAGCACAGGAAAACTCATTTGGCAACATCACAAAATAAGTAGTAGTTTTGTATATAACCTCCAAAGTTCTTCTATATAGTTTTAAGATAGAATCGAAAGGAATCTAATGAGTTTCCACAAGGCTCCGTGTTTTTCTTATCCTCAGGTTTATGGTAGAAGACAAAAGTGTGTGTTAGTAGCTCCAGTAGCCCTAGAATGTGCTACATTTTTCTTTGCCACCTCTTTTATTTTAATGAGTGACTTCATTGAATAGTGAATTTTAATTTGAAAGTGACAACAGGTATTTCACAGAAAAAAAGACATGGGTCTGGGATTTGGTCTATATTTTAAACAAAAGGTGAACATTTTGGGCATGGTATAAATTAAGTTAATTATTTTTGTTTAAAGAATAAGTTTATAAGAAAAAATATAAAATGGTCCTGACACAGAAACACGGGATAAAAGTAAAATGAACTTCCTGCATTATCTTCCTAAGATACAAACTTATTTTACCTTTACCTCAACCGATTTTACCTCAAACCTTGTTGAGTTGCTTGTCTCCAGTCCACTCTTCAACCTCTTTCAGAAGGTGTGAGAGAGACTGGAGGAAGTTGCTGACTTGAAACATTTTAGGTGTGTGTGAGGGGAAAGGGAAGGTCAGGTCTTGCCTTGCCAAGGTGATGCTCTGGACTGCACTCCTCACTACCCCAAGCCTGTGTCCCAGCCCCTGCAGTGCCTGCCAATCGCTTCCTCAGCTTCTGTGCTACACCTTTGTCTTGCATCTTTCTGTCCCCTATAGCCTTCTAAGACTATCAGGTTTTATTAATAAAGGATTACCTACAATCAATAGATGCCTATATATCTTGCAATGTGGAATCTGAATAGCATTCCTTTTTCTTCACCATCTTTGAAACTTACCATCTGCATTGACTCCCTAATCAATGGATCATCTCTTCTATAACACTAATCACATGATATTTCCTATATAATCTTATTGTCTTTTACTCCTTTTAATCTAATAATAATTTGCTCTTTTTTAGCTCTTCTTAGTTTATTTTTGGTCTTTTTTCCCCCATCTTTTTTGTTGCACTCTTTCCATGTGATCTTTTGATTCTCCACTCCTCCTGCTCTTTATCTTGAGAAAGAAATGTAGTGACTCATTCACTGACTCCTAAGTTTAAAAACTTATGCAATCTCTTCTCTCTATTTTGTCTCATCCAAAGGAAATAAAGCTTTTAGCCAGCATCTCAAGGACCACCAGAGTACAGCTGAAGGCTAAGCCACCATGAAGACTGCTGAGACACCCACTGTCACTCACTACACCACTCATTTCTCGGTCAAGTAAGATGTCTTTTCTATCTCAGCAATGCAATTACAGTAGTGAAACTTGCAATATATCAAACTGCCACTTTTTTATTCATCTTCAAACTGGAAAGAACTTCTGACATTATCTTGAATATAGAGTTCTATACCTAATGTCCCAATTTAAGTTAGCCACTCTTCGTCCTGAATATTTCTCCTTATGTCAAACTAAGTAGTGAGAAACCAAGGAGAAAAAAAAATTAAATGATCATTTTATACCTCAGTCATGTAAAAATTATTAAGCCAAGTACCAAAAATTATTAGCTTTGAAGAGTAGATTTGTGAGAAAGACTAATTTGTTTTGTCATGTTTAAAGCAAGTAGGTTCATTTGGTTCACCTCTTTAGAAGGCGTAGAAACTTGTTATATGTAATGTCAAGTCTAATTTAATTTTCTATGATCCCAGAAGCTAAATCTCTTTGAGAGGCTCTAAGATGGTTGGAAGAAGTGATACTAAAGTATTAGTATCAAATATCCCTTGGGTTGTTTTTTTTTTCCTGGAAGAGTGAGGCATCTTACAACAATCTACTATGTCTTCTTATGAGACTAAACTCCAGAAAGGAAAAATAAAAAGACACTAAAGACACCCCCTTCCCCCCAGCACATAGATGTTTGGCTGATTCATTTTTTCATTTCTGTGAAGTCTCTATGCCTTCATGGAAGTTAGTACAGTTGAAATAAGATACTGAACACAAAAATATAGATAAGGGATTCATAGCTCTTAAATGTCATTCCTGAATGATAAGGTTATTAGTTTAAGAGCAGGAAAACCTTTTAATTTTATAGTGAGTGTAGTAATTTGCTTTCAGTCTATGCTGTCAACTTAGGTTACTACTCTGCATTTTCAACATTATGTTTACACAGGAAAGAACTGCAAGCTGACACTGGAAAATGTGAACAGTTATTTATTAGGTTCAAAAGGATCAATCTCTTAATTCCATGAGCATTTCTTTGTGTAGATCAGTGAGGACTTGAACAACTACTATGCAATCCTTCACAAATCATCCTTAAAAAGGCATTTTTGTTTAACTGTTAACATTATTTCCACTAAGAAAAATTTCAGGAAAATAATTTTTATTCTACTTTCTAATTAATTTTTTTTTCAGGATTTCTGAAATGATGTGTACCAGATTCATATTATTAAATATCAGAGCTCATTATCATTTAATGTCATTTTAATGGATGTTCTTATTTGAGTTCTAATTGGACTATAAAAGTCTTCAAATCTATAGCTGATGTGTTTCATTTTGCAACACACAGAGACTGACTCATTTTCATTGTCTTCCAATCAAGGTTTCTGTTTTCCTTAAGCAGACATAAAAAAATAACATTTAAAAAAATCCTGCTTTTGAATGAACTCTTATGTTTTGTTGCAATTTATTCTCTACAGTGTAAAAATGCAACAGCAATCACCTTGTTCACCACATCACCTGGATGTGTTGTCATATCTGCCAGTATTTATTATATTTTTCCATTTCTGTTACTGGGGAATCCATGTAAAAAGCAAGACCGTATGCCATACAAAAGATTGGTATATAAAATCAATAAATAGTGTGTTTGCCTTCAGAATCTCTTTGTTATAACAAGAGACACCATTTTAATATTTCTCTAAAAAATCACAATCATTTTACACATACTCCAAGTTCTGCTTTAAATTTATTAACACTAAGCATTGGTAATAGAATAATCTTCATTCTCTTAACAAAAAAAGATGAAAATTAATTTATTGCATATCAGAAGAAAAAAAAAAAATGGCTGTATCTAAGGCTCAGGGAAAGCATGCAGGATGCACAATTTTTCCATGAACAGACTTGTGAAAGAGTTTTGTTGCTGTGATAGTTAGAATTTAACTTTTATTAAATTTTAATAGGGTTATGTTTTAAACTAAGTTATCTCCAAGCAAGTACTCTAGTAAAATTAAAAGCATAAGTATCTAGATATGCTTTATATAATAAAAGAAGTGCTTGGCATAAGTATCAAGACTAATGGAATGATAGTAATACATGCATTTATTTTAAATTGATTATTTTAAACAAGAAGTAATTAAAAAAAGAACCTGAATGCATTAAGGTACAGTTTAACCAAACAGCAATTTATGCCCTATAGACCCAAAATATTCCTTCTGTTATAAATATTCATTATTGCAGTTATTGCAACAAAAATATAAAAAGATTTTCCTATTTGTCACTGCAAAGTTAAAAGGCAATGGCACATCCCATAGACAGATATCATGGCAAAAAAATGAATTGCATAAATTTATATTTCTTTGCATGAAATTATTGTCAGAAGACCCAGTGGAGGGTTCAGTTGCTACCTGTTTGGTTTGGATTCTCTGACGTGGGTGAGGCAAACTTAAGGCCAGTGGGGAGTATGATAATTTTTTTCAGCACAATTGTTCTAAAGTATTTCAGCCTGATATTAACCAATGTTGCCATCCCAATACATTTTACTTCTTACCCAAACCTTTTGCCTTTAGTATAAGTTTGTCTGTTCTGTTATACATAAACAAAACCCTGAGGCAGGGAGGTTTGTGTGGCTGCTTAATCTGTTAGCTTTGCTTGAAAGCCAGGGGAAATACAGACACATTGGTGTGTTTTTCCTTTGTAGGGTTCTTCTGCAAAACCTATTTGCAGAAGGAAAAATTTCCCACATATTAATGAGATAGATCTTAGATTTCAGCAGCCAAAAATAGTAAATGCCATAGGTTAGCCTTATGCTTTGGGCTCCAGCTGTGATTTAGTTCATTATCAAGTCTGCTAGAGGGAATGATAAAAATTTACTGTTAGGAAACTTCTTTTTCTAAGGTGATTTTCACAGCTTTCTCCCAGCACTATTATTAGGAGCTACCATCTATCTTACCTTAACATTTAAGTCATTGACCTACTCTTATTCTCTGTCAGAACTTTTTAATAATTTTAGTTCAAATGGAAAATGAAATGAAAAGCAGGAGGAAATGAAATATCAATTTCTTTTTCATATAATGAAAAATGAGATAAAATCTAAAGATAAATTGATAGACACGGCACCTAACTTTTTGCAGTATCCAAATAAAAATTGTAAAGCATGACACTGTCTTCTTTCAAAAATGCTGAAGTAACCCAAGTCTACTAAAGCCTGACTTCAGGGATGAACCATTGGGGCATATACCTTTCAAGGAAGTAGAAATCACTCATTTGCACTCATCTTGATCAACTCAAGAAATCCAAGTAAACATGCATGGATTTTTTACTAACCTGATGTTATTGTAGAAAAATATGACCTTTAGTATGATGTGCTAAACAGATAAAAATTAGTGTCAGTACAAAAGCCAAAAGTGGATATGTCATGCATTTCTGTAACTAAATGGAAGATGTCAGAATATATGTTTAATGATAAAATTAAAAAAATTGACACCTGTATCTGTAGTGTGTATGAAAGCCCTTGAACTAAGATAGTATTTGAAAGAAAATCTCTGATGTCAAAGAATTAATGCTGAGTTTTATTTACTTGGGTTAGTAAATATTTCTGAAAGGGTTTAAACTCAAGTTCTGTTTAAAATTGAATAGAAGTAAAATTTTCATCTATAATTTTAAGTGGCTTTTGTCTACCACAAAAGCCACAAACCAATAGCCAGTTTGTATGTCTGGAAGGGAATGGAAACGGAAGTGGTGTTTTGAAAGTGAGCAAACTGGCAGAATAGATAAACATCCACCAATTTTTCTTAAAGTCAAGATATCTCAAAGAAGATATGAAAGCCACAAAAAATCAACATGAGACATAGTCTCAGTGAGAAGCTTCAATGGAGAACATATTTATGTGAGAGCAAACAGCAATACTAGCTCAGCAGCAAGAGTAATTTTAGCGACAGCATCTCAGCCAGGTGCAGAACAAATGTTTATAGAGATTACAAGAGGGAAAAATATCAGTGGGCTAAGTTTAAATTAGAGGGTGATGTATAATTCAGTGTAATATCCATAGGGGCATGTGAACAATTGCTGTTCTGAAAACTCTTCACATCTGGCACAAGAAGATTGCCCGGTCACAAAGGGGAGAGACTACATTGAGGGCAAGGGGTAGGAATAATGACACGGATCACACAGAGAGTCTATTTTGCATGGAAAATTCAGAAATACCCCCAAGGCCTGATCCTAAAATGTGCTTGTCTCTTTCATTAATTAAATTAATAGCAACATAGTAAGCATTCCAAGTATACTAACACACAGCAGGTGATTTACTCAAGGGGAGTGCAGATGTACTTTATGGTAAAGGCACTGTTCTGTCAAATATAAATCTCAGACATGAACAACTACAAATCTTTCACCCTTCTCTCCTTCTTATACATGATTTTTATGTGGGGTTTTCATACAGGAAAAGAACAGGAATAAAAGTGAAACAAACTGTAAAATAGGAAAATATTTTATGGGAAAACTGATGCTGTAAGAGATCAGCAGTGTCAATAAATGTACAATGAAAGCAGACTTTTACAGACAGTGTAACTACTTACACTGGATTATAGTAATTTCTATCATATAAGACTTTAACACTAGATATGAAAATCAGAGATTTGGCACAGAGAACATTAAAAAACTAGAGAGAGAGAAAGAATTGGAAGACAAGGATCTGCAGTACTGTAAATAAATATTTCTGTGTCTGTATGAAAAGAAAATGATACTGGGGACCATATCACATTGGAGAGATAATGGAGCAGAGAAGATGCGTTAAGTCTAGGCAGGTACAGCACCACAGCTACAAGCTTTAATGTCCTACTTAGGTTTCACTAGAAAATACCTAACTACTTTTCTGGAGGTGGGAAAGGGTTAATCAGGAATGAGGTCATACTACCCCTTGTACAGGACCTGTACCCAGGTTTTGCATTTATGCACCCAGGAGCAGTGTGTTTATGTTGTTCCATTCTATAATTGTATGCATGGAGTCTTGTATCTGAAGGAGAGATTCATCCACTTAAGTTTCTGAAATGATTAAATTATATATCCTGTATTAACTTTTTAGCATACTTGTACCATAAATTCTAAGCATTCTTGTTACCATTATGAGAATATTGGATTTAATGGATTTTTTTTTCTAGTTTTACAGGGCATAGAGCCTTTTTAAATTTAATTTGATTAATTTTGTCAGAACCAAATTTTGGCAAGGGCAGAGAAAGAACTATTGGATCCTTTAGGAGCTAATTTCCTCTTATCTTGATAGTTTGCTATCTTTCAAACTTACTCCATGTGCTGTAACCTGTGCATATATATAGTTGTTTCATAAAGATTTTTTTTAAAATTCAAGCCCTGTTGCTTAGTAATATTCATTTAAAGCAAACATCTTTCCATTTGGTCCCTCATCCTAAACCTAGAGATGTCATAAAATGATTGTGTGAATTTTCCTTGCTGAAAACCCTTGAAAGATCATGAGATAGAAAATATTTCCATAATTTACAAACTCATATTCAGAAAAATGTTACAATTTCCTCTTTTTCAAATATGAGTTCAAGCTTTTGCAAACAATTTACCTTAATTTTCACCAAGCTATATGATGAATATCTGGGAAAACCAGCTTAATACAAAATATTCATAAATTGAATTTTTCATAAATCATGTTTGATCAACTTATTCTCTTCTACAGTAATTGTATTGGGTGAAGAGAGAAGATAGGCAACAATTATTATCATTCCTTTTCAACTCTTAACTAAAGAGGGACATACACACATAAGTAAATTTTGTTCTGCTTTTCAGTTTCTCTTTATATGTTTATACAACATCAAACAATAAAAATGGCCCCCTTCAACTACATCCACAAAAAAAAAAAAAAAAAAAA